>OZ010786.1:62032976-62427976 GCA_963932465.1 Maratus speciosus | reverse complement strand
TACCTCTTAAAAAATTCAAATATTTTATTTTTGAGATCATTTAAATCAATACTGTTATATAAATCTTCAAAATCATAAACATATAAACCTTTAATATTACTCAGACCTTTCAATCTATTAAGTAACTCAAAACTATTTTTTATAATACATGTGTAATTTTGTTTTAATGCCGCTTCAAATAAACTCTGCAAAATATCCCAAAACTTTTTATTAGCTACTTCCAAATAAGTGCCAAAACCACATGTAATTGTACGAAAGGCAATGGGGACCTTATGAAATTTAGGAATCAAAACCATATAAGGCAATTCCTTACTACGTTGTGTGTATTTTAACCTTTTATAAAAAGCATCAATTCTACTTTCTGTCTCTTTTACACTGGTATTTAACAACCTATAATTATGTGTATTGTTATAACATTGTCTTAATTGATTACAGTATAGCTCTTTACAAATAATAGCAAAATTTGTATTTGCCTTATCAATATATGTTATAACGAAATTACTCTGTAAATCCTTAATAGAATCTTTTAATACTTTATATTCTTCCAACGAAATCCCCCCTGTTTTACCACAGTAAATTGAACTCAAATCCTTTAATATATTGTGTTTCCATTCCAGAAAAGTTAGTTCTGGTAAGCAAAATTTGTTCATTAGTTTATGTATAAACATATCCACGTTGATTTTTAATCGTTTTTTTTATAAAATCCTTAGTGTTTAGTCTTTTTAAACGAAATTTTGTACCAAACCGCATATAATCTCTCAATGTTCTGTCCTTGACAATGTCTAAATTACCGGTCAATACATGACCGTGATCCACATCTACATAATCACGATAAACCGGATCATGACAATGACATAAATTATTATCGTTGTTTCTACCAATTTCTTTTGAAAAATTATTATAGTTAAAAACCATAGGACCTAAAGGTTTATCGTATCTATAAACCTTGACAATCTCCATGTTCTTGTCTGGAAGCAAATCATTGTATTTATTTAATACCTTGCCCATATTTATACCATGTTTTTTAATTTCTATGTAATCCATTACAAAATACATTCTATTAACTATTTTGTTGTTGTTGTTGTTACTTCTGCCCAGAATTTCCTTCAAATGTTGTGAACTAATTCTATACCTCAAAATGTCCAAAGCCAAATCTATATTATAGTTACTCTTATGTGAATACAATAAGTTTAACAAATCACCTATAAAACGTTTTTTCACGTTAAATATAATAAATTTTATGATTCTTACTATTCCAACGAAATCACTCTTAAGAATTGAACTTTTAATTTCATTGATATTGTCATATTCCTTTGTGGTCCATCTCCTTATTGAATTTATAATTCATGGGATGTTCAATACGTTCGTATATTGAAACTTCTAATAAACTGTTTCTTAATTTTTTCATAACGTTAGTTCCATTAAACATAACATTTAACCCATATGGGTAAACCGTACCACATTTAATCATCATGTCACTTTCACATATCAATCTTTCTTTTTTGTTAGGGACTATCTTTAAAATCGTTAATTCCATGTTTTCAATACCATGCCTGTTGAAATGTCTAATTTCAATCTCTTGTTCTTCTTTATTAGTTTTGCAATGTCTAATATCAGACTTATGGTTATTGAAACGCTTATTAATCGGGTCAGAAGTTTGACCTATATAAGACATTCCACATACCTTGCAGCTAAGTTTATAAACACTGTTGTAAACCTTACATACTTTTAAATACCTAATGTCCTCGATAGTGTTATACTCTGAGACCACACTCGGGCATACTTTACAACGTTTATCACTACATTTTCTTAATTTGAGATTATTGAAAATCATCTCCCTTTTTAAGTTTGAATTATAGAACGTTCTAGTTTTATATTTTACATCGTTATCTCTACCTTCACCACCATCGTAATTCTCCTTAATTAAATGACTATTATAAATATATCTGGTATTATACCTGATCGATTTCCTTTTCCGTACACCATCAACTTCCCCTCTTTCCAAAAAAATATCAAACTCACAATTTTTTACATAATTTTTTCCACAATTTTTATAATTTTTATACATTTTTTTTATTTTTCTCAAAAACTAAACCTTGCATACTCTTTTTGAAAAAGCTATCATCAACTCCTTTACTCCCGTAGCCAACCAAATCCACTTGTAAATCATGGTTACTTTCTAACGATCCGTTCCCTACCATGCTATCAGGAACCGACCGAGCACAATGGTCCTCTAATGAATTCCATTTCTTGCCGGTATCTAAAATTCTATTTTTTGTAAATTTCATAATTATAAATGTATATTCACACTTAATACAATTTTTTATAAAACAGAACAAAATGGAAACTAATGAATAAAACAAACACAATAAACAAAACCATAAAATCTAAAAAATAGCATGAACGAATAATATATAACAAAGATAAGCAAAATAAACTGTACTAAACAGTGAAAACTATAACAAGAAATAATAAACAGAATAGGGAAAACTATAAAGGGAATAATTACAACGTCAAAATATGCCTGACAATTGCCTAAAACATATCTAACGTATATCTAATCAATTCATAAAAACTTAAACCATACTCAAACTGAACCACTTGAAGACGTAGCCATGCCATCGAACTTCAAAGGTTAATATAATACCAAAAAACACACACTACACATCCAATCCCAAAAATACTGAACTACAGAGAAAATTAACAAATTAACCATGGAAAAAATTTACTAACTAAACCAAGAACGAAAAGAAAACATCCATTGGAGACAGATTGCAAGGCTAAAGACTTGCATGCTGGGTTTTACCGGTAATTACTCATGAAACTTCCCCCATATCTGTCGAGACCATACTGGTCAAAGAAAACTGTAAAACTGGCCATCCAAAGCAGTAACCGAATTCGAAAAGAACACTTTAAAACTGTCCATCCAAAGCAGCAACCCAATGTATGTATGTATATATATATATATATATATATATATACATACATACAGGGCTTAATTTATAACAAAAAAAAAAAGCACCTGATCTCTAATTTTCTGCACCAATAAAAACTTTCATTGCAACAACATCCCCCCTCCTTGTTCCTGTATTTTTTTTTTTTAATTTCAAATAGTAGGGGAGGGTAGTACACAGTGAGACGAAAATTATTATTACTTAACAAATGGCAACGATTTTTATTCTTTTGAAAAAAATTTTGCTACAACTTTAAGCTACATAAATACGCTACACATTAATGTATAAATGGTTTTAAAAACTTATTTATAAAAGCACAGAAGCAGCATAAAGGAGTATTGAAAATTGTCTCACTGTGTACCACAAGTGGTACACACAGTGAGACAATGTATATATTTTCATAAATCGTACATTTTTATACTCTATCAATAATTTATTCCAGTTTATGACTTCTAATTAATATTTCTTAGATTTAAAAAAAAATTAAAAATATGAGCCTCGTTTAGACAATGTCAGACATTGGGCTACCTTCATGCAAACTTTTATCCTTTTACGTTTAGTAAATTTCACTAACCATCGCCCCCCCCCCCTCGCACACACACACACACACAGAGAGAGAGATAGAGAGAGAGAGAAAAAAACCCTTCTTTTATTAATAAATAACTTTTTTTACGTCAGAACCGCATAGTAGATACACAATGAGGCACGTCTCACTATGTACCACAACTGTGTGTCTCACTGTGTACTTTCGTTACGTTGTAACAAAATGGATGCTATAACTGTTTCATCATCAGTTTCATAGTTTTGAATGCTTGTGTCGTTTTGTCGACATAGGCTATCATTTGATATAGCTAGGTTTGGTTAAGTAAATATATGCCATAATGAAATAAATAAAGTCTAAAATGGACGTTTATGTAACTTTAACCCCTGTAAAATAACTAATTACTTACTATTTTGTTAAACGAGTAACCAAAGTACCGAAACTTCATCCACGTGTTGCATAAGATGAGGTAGTTCAGTGTGTGTTCCAGCTAGGAGAAAAAGTTATAACTATATGTCAAAATGGCTGCTGTCTCACTGTGTACCATGTCTCACTGTGTACTCCCCTACCCTATGCAAAATTTAAAGCAATTTCTTCCTCGGAAAAAAATGTATATATGCACTCGTACATATAAAATATATTTTGACTATATCTAATATTCCTTTACATAAAACAAAATCTAATAAATAAAGAGAAAAAAAAAAATTAAAATCAGTGAGTGGGAAATTTTCCAAAAATCCCATTTCTTTATATTGACACAACAATCAGGGCTATTGTGAGCATTATTTATAAACACTGGTGGGTTTCAAATTACGATTAACATTTAAATATTGATTAAAAATTAAGAAATACTGGAGCTGTTGCTATGAGCTTCAATGCAAGTTAAACACCGCGAGTAACTAATAAGTTGATCATTAAAAATATTTTACAAACATGAACAAATAGTAGTGAGTAAACAATATACAACCACAAGTAAAAACGGCGGATACAATTGCGAATAATTCTGGCATTCCTCGTCGCCATTTGAAAACAACTGAGACAGAAAACCATTGAGTGTAGATTATATATATATATATATATATATATATATATATATATATATATATATATATATTACACCGTATGTAAACATTTATTTCAGCTGGGAAACGATGTTTCACAGGGTTTTTCACAGTTGAAAAATCCACTTAATCAATTTCCACCAAAATCGAAAATATACTTGAATTATTTTGTGCAGCCTTGCGTAATGTTTATCAAATTTAGACAAACCAAATAACATGAAAAAAAATGGATAAATTTTAAGAAGCATGCCACAATTGAAAATGTAGTATCAGCACTTATTGCTTATAGACACTACTGTAATCGATTACATTTGTTCATCTCCGTATTAAAAAAAAAATAAATAAAAAAAAAAAAAAAAAAAGGTAAATGCTATGCACGCCACACCATATTCTACAGTAAACAATGTGTAGTATGCATCTCTGATGTATGTGAGTTTCATTACGTTTGAAATAGTATAGCTTAATTAAAATGCACTGCAAACGAATTTTACTTATAGATCATAATGTAATGGAGTTCTTTTCTGCAGCCCTGTATATGATCTATATAATTTATGCAGAAAAAGTAATATTTAAAAAAAAATTGCTTAATATAAGAAAACACACTGCAATTGAAAACTCATTTTCAGCAATTATTCCTCATAAACAGTACTGTAACCTAATTATTTTGTGAGGTTCCAAAAATGAGCGATATGCCGAATTTGTGTGTACCTGTAAATGGATAACAAATACTATGCACACCATATTTTAAAGTAGACATTTTGTAATGTGCTTCCTTGTTATATATCAATTTCAGTATGTTAAAAATATTATAACATCACTACTAAAACGATCATTTCCCATAGACCGTAATGTAATGGAATTATGTTGAGCGTCTCTATAAACGGAATATAAATGGCACACACTTCATTTCCAACACCGAACATGCCATGGTAAACCTCAATACGTATATCCTTTCTATGAGAATATGAGAATGAATTCCTAAATACTTTTCTAGGATGTCAGCGATTTTTATCAGTTGATTTAAATCAGCGATTAAATTATGATTTTCATCAACTGATTTTTTTTAAATCATTGATTAAAATAATAAATTTTCTAAATGTCTAAAATGACATAAAAAGGTATTAAAATCTAAGATGAATGTAATTTGGAAAGTTTCTACAGGTATTATGACTTAGGAATTTTAAAAAAAAGAAAAAAAAAAGGCTTTAAATATTTGCTTCTAAGCTTAATTTCTGAGTATCATAAAATAATAAGTACAATAAGTTTCTAAAAAGGACAGTTTTATCTGACATAAAAAGCATTTAATTTAAAATATTTAAATATATAATTTGCAATGTGATAATCTTCTTTAAGTAATCAAATAATTCATTCGTTTATATAAAATAAGCATAGCAGTATAATAAATTTCTGCAAGTAAAAGAATAAAATAGCCAGAATCTTTTTTTTTTCTTATTCTACATTTGAAGTAATAAATTTACAGCAAATATTGGAGCAAAAGAAGAATGAAAAAATGACATCTGCTCAACAGTTGTTGTAAAAGAATGTATAAGAGAAAAAGAACTAATTGGTATACAAAAGTTAAGCACAACAAGAGCTTCTTCAGTATAGGTTGACTTTTTTTTCTTTTTTTTTTCTTTTTTACTTTGTAACTCATATACACACACACACAAAAAAAAAGGTATTGAAAAGGTAGCAAAATTTTTTCTTAAAAATGAACCATTGAAAGCTAATATTCCCCTCTGGGATGTGATATTGCTATTATTTAATATTTTGGGGATTTCAGATATTCTTATACTTACTCTGTATGCGTGTAAGAATAGATTTAACTCATTTTCATAATTTTTTTGGTTAGCATACACATACATTTGTGTAGTTAGATTTAGATGAATAACAGTAATTTTTCCAAGTACAAATGCAAAACGAGCTGCAAGCAACATTTTTTTTTAGTTTTATTATTTGTGCTACTAATGAAATTACTTATTTGCAGGTTTTATTAATTTTTTAATTTACTTACTTTTTCCCCTAGGCCATTTTTTAAGGGCCCGTTTTGAAATTCGCAAAATACAACCTGCCTTTTTAAGAAATAGTGAAATTCACCTGTAGTTGTTGCCAGAGATTTCTTGTAAAAAAACTTTCCCATTTCACAGTATTTCTAAATCCGTGAGCCCAAGACTTTGCAAAAATAATAGGACTTTATTTCTTTAGAAAAAAACAGGATATTATTAAAGCATGTTGTTATTTAATTGTATTTTTAAATTTCTAATTAATAAAATTATTAAAAATTAATAACACTTTATTTAGCATAGTACTAAAAAATCATACACTTTTTTTTCTTATATCGTTACTAATTACATTACTACTAATATATTTTCTCATGGAATAGTGCTGTTTTTTGAACTAGCATCCTGCTCCTTTTTCTTTGTAGAATGAATACTAAATTATTAATTATCATTTTAGTAATTAAAGCATAAAAATGTATATTACGTTCCAAATTAGAGACTTAATTGTTTAATAATTATTAATTTTAAGTAGTGTTAGCAATTAAATATTAAATGCTGCTATTAATAATTTTAATATATAAAAATATCCCTGGTATTTAATATAGTTTTACATAATTATTACAAAATATTAATGTATATAATGTTATTGTATGCTATTAACTAATGAAACTACTAATTTGCAGTTTTTATAATTTCTGTACCTAATCACTAAATAATAATTATAAATTTATTCAGGGCCGGTGAGAGGGGGGGGGGACACAGAGGGCAACGCCCATGGGCCCATGACCAAAGGGGCTCGGTTTCAGGTGGAACAAGTACAGGAATTTTTTACTATTCCAGATCTTATCTTGCTCATACTTTTTCCCTTTACAATCTGAAATACATTTCTTAGAAGCGAAGTTTAGAAGATTTTCAACAAAAATCACAAGAAACTCCCCACAGAGAGGAATAAAAGCTGTAAAATAGTTGTTAACGTTACTACTCACGTTACCATATTACAAATAGCCCGCAACTTCCTGCCTTCCTGAAAAATGACCAGATCTTAGGGAGCTATGCCTACGCCTTGAGGCAATGTCACATTATATATTGTTTCCTCTTATCTCTCTTCCTCCGCGGGTATTCAGGTATTATCAGGTAATAATCTTTCAGTGAATGTCTAATTAAGATTTTTTTTTTTTTTTTTTTTTTTTTTTTTTTTTTTTTTTGTTTCTAAATTGATGGTACATAATACTTGTTATATTTATACTTATTCTGTACAAACATTTGTTTCTGTTTATTTATTTATTTATTTTTATTTTATTTATTTATTTATTTTTTTAAGGGGGTTTGGGACACAAATATCTTCAAATTTTGCAAAAACATTTTATTTCATAAAAACTTTCTCTGTTTTTTCTTGCTTAAAATGACATTTAAATCATGTTTCTATCTGAATTAGAACAAAAAATATTATTTTTTCCGTTTTGGTTTGTTTTCCAAATCTAGCTTTCAAGCAATGCCTGTCATGGAAACGACTTTTTGTAAAAATGCGTTTTTCTTCATGATAGGTTTTTTCACCATTTCTCATATTTAAATTCTTATAACTCGAGAACCGTTAAAGATACAGGGTTCAAACTACGAACCTGTCTATTTCAATTGTTTTACTTTAATTTTGATTCAACATATTTGAAAAATATATTTACTTTTGAAAATATGATTTTTTTTTTTTTTTTTTTTTTTTTTTTTTTAGTTGCACCACTTTTTTTGAAATTTTTTCGTTAAATATTTTTAATTTCTTTATAAATTAATATTTTTAAAAATGCTGAATCAAAATTAAAACTCATATATTTCTGATTATTTAAAGGGAAAAAAATGAAATTCTATAAATAATATTTCGAGTTATAACGATTTTAAATTACCCCACTTTTTGAATAAATTTTAAATTTAATTTTTTTAATTCTGGGAAGTTTTATCATGTGATTTTGTTTACAAATGATAAGGTTAACCATCATAAAAAATTTCAGAATTTTAACTCAATAAATAAAAATTATTTTAAAATGTGTCCCGGAACCCCTTAATCCTTATGTTCTTATTAACTATATTTATTTCAAAGTATAGATACAAGCATAACAGAAAAGAAAACAAGAATAAAAAAATTGAAATTTTTGATTTTACAAAAGTTATGAGTACATACATATAAAGAAAATTACCTAAGAAATAAGTAAAAATAAGATTTCGAATGTACACAAAATAATTATTTCCATTACCAAATTAAAGTCAGTATGATATAGTCATCAAGACTTCATTTAAAAAATTAGAGGCCCAAAGTATAGACATTCTTGGGGCCCCTGTGTTCAACATATCTTAAGAAATCAGTTTACTCACTTATGACGTCATATGAAAAACCAAAAGATCATTTTGGCTAAAATATTTTTATGCGAATAACAGGGACATGATCAGAGGGCGATAGGCGGAGAGTTGTATCGGTGCCCTAAGCTGAAAAAGGCCCCGTGAGGAACCGTTTAAGTATATGCATATAGTAAATACAGGAGATGCAGAGGGCCCACCTGACCTCTGTTCGTGCCCTCCACTTTCTGCTTGCATTGCTGGCGGGTGAGCTTAAACTTAAACCATATTATGAGAGGAAAGAAAAACTGGGAAAACAGAAATACTTTAGTATATTTTTATTATCCTCTAAAATATCAAACTTACGTATAACTTCATTATACATGAGATTCACCATATACAAAAAATTAAAAATGATATTCAAAATCCGCTGCTTTCCCCCAAAATCTCTTGATCCTATTCCTATACCTACTGAATCTGGTGGAAAATAAAATCCTCATGCTCATATTTGTTGCTTGCACAAAAATTGAAGCGTGATATTAAAGTTGATTCCCAATTTTCCCTAAACTCACTTGACGACGGGTGTTTTTTCTGATCTAGATTTATGATCGTGAAAAAACGACCTGGGCCCATAATCATTATAACTCGGGCCCCTACACAGCTCTATTCTTTACTTTCTATCAAAAATTATATTGATGCTGAGGTATAAATTTCTTGCACAAAAACTGAATTTAGTGGAAAGGATATTTTTATTATGAGAGCGCGGAGAAATGCCCCATATGCCCAAGCAGCATAAGATGTGTTAAGGATTCGACCCCCCTTCCCTCGAAATAGGTGGAAAAAGTCGCCCCCATTGTCAATAAAAAGTAAAGTTTGTCAAAAGTTTTTTCCTGCAGTTTTTTTCTGTTGAATTCAGAGTCAAAACTTTTATGCAATAGACTTAAAACTTCTTTTCAGAATGAAAAATAAAGACACATATTGATTTCCTGTGATAAAATGATACATCGTTCAAAGTATTTTTCTCAGATTCAAGCCACCTGCTGTCATACGATTAGCGAGCTGGTTACCAGAGCCCTGGCTGGTTACTGAACAAGAGCTCGAATCCAATCAGGTATGGATGTGTGTAGTGGGTCAGATTCCATTTTAAACTGAAGTCCCGGTCTGTTTAGCTCACGTGTGCAGGAGATGACCATAGCATCCCTAACCAACAAAAACAATCGCAGATTCTCTGAAAATTACTTTCATAATTATACCTAAAACTGCATAATTTTAGCCATAAGAAAGAATGTTTCATTAAAATCTTTAATTTTCATAATTATGTGCACATTTTTTTTCGTTTTGTTGCTTGGATTGAATAAATCTCTGATAAAATCACGTGCATAACAAGAGGCTTGTGCAAAGGACATTTTGTTCTATGAATTTGTTCAAGGAAAGACTAATAAATCTAATTATCACAAAATGAAAAATCTCAGTCTCAGATTCATTTGAATCTGTCTATGTGTATCCTTATCCAAATTCGTAGACTACTACGTGCGATAGATTTCCCTAACCGTCGTCAACAAACAAACAAACACGCAGAAGATACACGGACAAGAAACACTTTCTTTTTTATTAATATAGATATTTTAATACAAAAAAATTGTAAGTACTTTTACTAAATGTGTGTCTTTATATTTTATAAATAATAATATGTGTTATCATCAGTAAGAACATCATAACAAGCATTTTAGATTATTAACCCCTTCGCAACAAGCGTCGTTTAAAGAAGTATTGATCTCTTATCACCGATAATTCATAAAAGAAATTTTTCTCCTAATTAATTGCAGAAAATCTGCGATAGAAAAAAAGGAAAATTTTGTATTCAAATTTACTGGTATTAGTTATCAAGGATTCTGAGAACCATTCATGTCACAAATGCGTAAAATTCGTTGCTAAACGGTTAAACTGTCATGCATGGCAACCTCATAGAAATTTTTATTGAAAAGCTATACCTCCCCCCCCCCTCCCCCAGCGAACTATGCTTATCTTATTTTTATTTCTCTACTAATACACTCGCTCGTCATTAAACGGGCCCGCGATAACCTTAAATATGTATCAAATTTGTGGATATATAAAACCCGATTTTTTAAAGAATTTATACTTGAAGACGAAAATCTTTCCAAACAACCCTTGTATCGAGGTCCCCGCAATATTTATATTTTTAAAAGCAGAATATGTCGTTTTAAAGTAAAATGTAAACGTTCTTTAAGTGGGTTTTATACGCTTTCAAAAAAAAAAAAAAAAAACTAATTTAGAATTTTAAAGTGTACGGATTTTTTTTTTCCACATCGGGCCATTTAATACCGACCCGTTCGAAATACGAAAAAACGAAAGGCACAAAACTGCATCTATGTTGCTTAAGCTTTCTAACGGAGCAATCCCTTTTAAAAAATATTATTATTAACAATTAAAAAAATTAAGAAATGACGAATTTGTGTTTTTTATTCCCGTGTTTACGAAGCCCGTATCCATTTAACTAAGCGGAATACGGAAAATCGATTACTCCAAATTAAAAATCGTGCTTTTCTTTTAAAACTTTGCAATCCGTTCAAAAATATCAATGTTAACACTTCCAAAAAAAAAAAAAAAAGAAGGTTTCCCGAGAGTCCTTTCTGCATTTATCGCAATTTCTGCAACCTTTAAAAATCTGCGGATCATATATGTGTTCATTTTATCCTTTGAATTCCGCAAACCGTTTCGAAAAGCACGAATATTAGTTGTTTGAAAAAAATTCTTTTGCAAAACTCACTTTTCTAAAGTACGTTTTTTCTCCTGTGTTTAACATTCGTCATCGCGGCTTCGTAAATCAAAATATGAAAAAAAAAAAAAAAAATAATAATAATAAGATGACAAACCACATCTGCGTTCATTTTTTTTTACCGAATGCCGCAACTGATTTTTTAATATATTAATATAAAACCTTAACCGTTCGTTTCCGTTAGTCATTTTTGGGGTTTCTGTTTTCTTTTGTGCGATTATTAAAATTTGGCATTGGCTTCAGAAATCAAATTACAAAAAATACCAGTCCACATCTGCGTTTATTTTCCTTTCAAATTCCCCAATCCGTTTCTAAAAATATTACTCTTAACTCTTTGAAAAAAAAATCGTTTGCTAATTTTTTTCTGGGATTTTTAAAAATTAGCACCAGCTTCGGAAAGTAAAAAGAACAGAAACACAGATACCAAGACATATATCTACGCTCATTTCCCTTTGAAAACCGAAATCCGCTTTAAAAAATATTAATAATAATCATTTAAAAAATATATTTTCCGAAACTCATTCTCCTATTTTTTTTCCTTTCTTGTTTTTTTTTTCTTTATTATTTTCGAAATATTTAACGTTTTTCACTCGGAATTTTTAATCTAAATACGAAAAGACAAATCACGCACGCTTAACAAACTTACTTTCAGCTTTAAAAAGAAATCTTCGGTTTTAAACAATATAAATATTTAATTTTTTAAACAAATTCGTTTCTAGAAGTCACTTCATGATTATAGCGGATTCAGGATTATATATTGGATAGGTGCATGAAATAACAGAAAATAAATCTACTAAAAAAATAATTAAACACGGGTTTTAGCGATTTTAGAATTTCAGCCCCTTAAGGGGGTTAAAAGTGGGGTCGAAAATTTTATAACATTTCGTCTATTTCAGCAGTCGTTTTAAGTAGTAGTGTGAAATTCCAGAAAAAAATCTACTAAAAAAATAAATAATTACGTGTTTCAGCGATTTTAGAAATCCTCCCCCCCTTAATGGGGTTAAAAGGGACGGTAGAAAATTTTAGAATATTTGGTATATCTCAGCAGCCGTTTTAGGTAGAGGAGTGAAATTTCAGAAAATAAATCTACTAAAAAAATAATTAAACATGTATTTCAGCAATTTTAGAAATCCCTCCCTAAGGGTCGATAATTTTAGAACATTTGGCATATCTCTGCAGTTTTAGGTAGGAGCGTGAAATTCAGGAAAATAAATCTATTAAAAAAATAATTAAACCCTTATTTCAGCAATTTTAGAATTCCCTTTAAGGGTGTTAAAGTTGGGGGTCGAAAATTTTAAAACATTTGGCATATCTCAGCACTCGTTTTAGTTAGGCGCTTGAAATTCCAGAAAATAAATGTACTAAAAAAATTATTAAACACATATTTCAGTGATTTTAGAAATTTCCCCCTAAAGGGGTTAAAGAGGGATCGAAACTTTTAGGCATGCGGCATATCTCAGCAGCTTTTTTAAGTAGGAACATGGAATTCAAGATAAGAAACCTATTAAAAAAATAATTAAACATGTATTCCAACGGTTTCAGAAATCGCTGAACCTCTCAAAGATGATTAAAGGTAGGGTCGAAACTTTTAAGTCATTTCGCCATATATTAGCAGCCGTTTTAGGTATAAGCGAAAAATTTAGAATAATAAAAGTATTAAAAAAATAATTAAACATGTCTCTCAGTGATTTTAGAAATCCCCCCCCCCCCCCTCCTAAGAAAATTAAAGGGAGGGTTGAAACTTTTGGGTTATTTTGCCATATTCCAGCATCAGTTTTAGATAAAGACATGAATTTCAGGATAACTAATCTATTAAAACATACTTAAGCATTATTTTACCGATTTTAGAAATTTCCACCTAAAGGCATTTAATATGGCTGTCGGAAGTTTTAGGTCATTTCGAAGTATCTCAGCCGCAGTTTTAGGTAGAAGAGGGAAATTCATGATAACAAACCTACTAAAACTAGTCGGATGTACCAATCCCAAAGCTTTCTTCCATCTCATGCTTCAAAATTTGCTATGACACTGTCAAAATTAAATGGCAATATATGACCCTCATGAGGATTCTAAATATATGAAATTCTGTGCATTATTTCTTCAGATAGGACTATCGCTGAAATCGTGTAAATCCAGCAAAATGCAGCCAAGCAGTGCCACCTATTGGATAATTTATACCAAAACATAATCAGCAACAACTTATGTCAACGTCTGACTGAATCTGAAGTTTGGAGAAAATCCGTGCATTAGTTTTTGAGATAGAGCTATTACGAAAATCGTGAAAAGTGCAGCATAGCAGCGCCACCTAAAGAGCAATTAACACTAAAACTTAATCAGCAACGACGTGTGTCAACGTCTAACTAAATCTGAAGTTAGATGAAAATTCGTCAATTGGTTCTATAGATAGAGCTATTGCAGAAATCGCAAAAAATGCAACATAGCAGCGCCACCTGTTGGGCGATTTACACCAAAAACGAATCAGCATTGATTTATACTATGGACTACCTAAATATAAATTTTTATTAAATTCCGTGCGTTCTAGTTCTTGAGACAGAGCGCCCACAAAATTTGTGGGCACAGACTCACAGACAGGCATTTTGTAAAAACATGTTTTTCGGGATCTCTGACCCCTAAAACTTGCAAATCCGTCGAAAACCGGAAGTTGAAAATTCTCACGAATACAATACTTTCTTCTTGTAAAGATATAAGAAAGTAAAAGTAATTAAAAACAGGTACTTTAAGTTATTTTAGAGCTATTTTGTCTATTAAGTGGTCAGCATCGACTTTGAAACGGATAATGCAAGATTACAGAAATAAGACAACAATTATGGATATTTCATTAAAAATTAAGAAAAAAAAATTGTTAATCTTTGCTAGAGATATTTCGTTTGATTCAATTTTCTTTTAGAGAAACCGACCAGCGAAGCGGGTGAAAGCTGCTAGTAAACAATAAATAAACACCCTTAGTTTGCTTATTTTTATTAACTAACTAGCAGATCTACCCGGCTTCGCTCGAGTCAATAAAAATAGTGCTCCCGGGTAAAATACATTAAAAGAAAATAATACGGCAATGATAATAACTGAGATTGGCGCATTCCTGTCCACGAATCGTTAAAAAGATCAATAAGTAAAACAGTCTTAATTCCGCCTACTATTAACTATACCATAATAATATATATTCCAAAAAATGTCCAAAAATATATTAAACTTCGAACCATTTAGTTGGGTAGTTATATGCGGACAGACGGAAAGACCTGATAGGCGCACCAGACGACGACTATGGGTGCCACGTATTTATATAATTACGAACGCACGTAAAAACTGTCTTTAGAATTCTTTAATTTGGACCGCGATTATTCCAAATCCACCGCTTAAATGAGGCTTGATGGAAAGCGCGAAATAAAAGTTATTAAATGATAAATCGATTCATTCTGTTTCATTTCTAAATTGTAGAAACGGGAGAAAAAGTGAATGATATCAATTACAAAATTACATCTTTACGTACAAGAATAAATTTCAGTTTACAGTTGATTATATTCCTAAAAAATCAGAGGTCTTAATATCAAATCAACTCTACAAGTCACGTTTTAATTTTAATTTAATTTTATTTTGATATTGTCGCTGATCCACCCGACGTTTCCAGGGATGACCATAATAGCCTTAAATATACCTTAAATTTGTATGATTTTATATCTTTAACTCGATTTTGTATGGTTAGATAAATATAACTTTATGTAAGTCCCTTTAAAATTTTATGAAAAAATATGCATTTTTAATCCGGGAAAAACACGGGACGAACAGAGTTTTAAGGCTTTTAGTCATACTCAGCGTCCGAATTTCCCTCGCTAATGTTAACCCCTTAACCTACAATGACGGGCATAGCCCGTGTACGATGATCGAGCCAAATGTAAATTCTTCTTATCACTAAAATTTCACAGTAAATATAGTTTAATTTAATCGTCGAAATTCCATGATTAAACAAGGCGAAAATTTCTATTAAATTTTAGTGGTAGCTATGGATTTGCCAAACCGTTGAATGTTGAGACGTAAATCGTAGGTTAAGGGGTTAAACCTATGGATGCATTCGTATATTTAAAATATCTCCTGAGAAAAATAATAATTTTAACTTGCTGTTTTGTGTATGCTTCTTAAAGGAAGTCTCTTTTGTTTCTTAGTTCTCAAAATATTTCTAAAATATCTACTTAATTCCATATTTTGTAAGTTAAAATTTTATAAACTGTGAGTAAAATTTCATATGAAATTAAGTATATATTTTAGAAATATTTTTATAACGAAGGAAAAAAAAAAAAAAAACATTCTGTAAGAAGTGAAAACAGAAAAAAAAGAAGTTAAAATTATTAATTTCTCGAAGAGATATTTTAAATATACAAATGCATTTCTAAGCGTTTTCATCGAAGTTTCTCATATTTTATTAAAAAAACAAAAAACTTTTACGAACGTATATGTAACGTGCCAACTACGGCCCAACGTATATTCCAATACTTAGTACAGGATAGTGTGAAAGGGGGGAGGGCGAAGTAGGTGGTTGCCCCGTGGACGGATATCGAGGAGGGGAGTCAAATTTATACTACCAGTCTCATTTTTCTTCCTTTTTAATGTATAAACAACTAGCAGACTATGCCCGCTGCGCTGGTCCATTTTTCCAAACGAATCTTGAATCAAACGAAATTGTGAATTTAACCTTCTATTTTAAAGCAATAAAGACCATCACCTGGAATGTCCTTCCGTAATTTCCTTGCTGAAAACGATGCGAACTTCATTGAGATATTATACTATCGTATGCCTTGGACAAAATTTGGGCAATTAAGAAACAACTCTTTTAGTTGATCATTTAAAGTACATTTTGGTACGGAAATGAGACAGTTATGGCAATAGGAATTAAAATATTCTCTAGTCATCACACTGTTAAATTAGAGAGCATTTTACAATGATTGCGCAGATTGAATTTTGAACTTTAAGAACATTCGGATTGTTTATTTTCATTTGTTTGCTCTTGAACTTCCAGCATCTCAACTTGCGCTATATGTGGTTTTGGTAGTTTAAATTCAATCTCATTACATGTTACATTATATTTTTTAATAAACTTCCTCTTCTGACAGGTCTGCTACTGTTTTCCATATGTCTATTCCAGCAGAGTAAATAGAATCAAAAACGTAGATCACAAACCAATAGGACAAAAGGACAACAAACCAATAGGACAATACGGCAACAAACCGGCGTGTTTTTACAGTAAAGCATGTTGAAAAATATTTTGATGAGAGATGGGGGGCACACATTTAACCTAAAATTTAAGTATTTTACTCAACAATCATAATGTTAACTGCTTTTTATATAATTTACATTTAAATATAAAACTCTACTTTCAAATGTGCTCATACACTTAAAAAACACTATTATTGTGAGCGTTGTTCGGGATTATGTCACTCTTCTGCCTTTTTAACTTAAAATCGCTTTGTTTGGCGCCAGGGTAATAAACGAATAGAATGCAACGCATAAGTTTATTCATTTTTACAATTACTTCTGCCAGTTTCACTCTTAAGACATATATATACATGTATGTATAACAATTTATTTATATATTTATATTATTATTATTATTATTAATTACAAATTAGGTACTACTTGATTATCCCGTCAACCAATTTCGTCAAATTATACAAATCGCCAAACTATTAGCCCAATTACGCAAATGACATAATTTTTATTTTAAATAACGAAAGAATAAATGAATTAGTAAAACATTAATAAAAATAAAACGTCGAAATAAAAATCACTTGATGATGTAACAAATACGTGTAAAGTGTTTAACGTCAAGTAAATTTGACATTTACAATCATCCATTATTGGCATTTAATTTTATAGTTTGGTGATATTTTTTTGGTCGACGGGATAATCAAGTAGATCCACAAATTATTTCTATTCGTATTTAAAAGTAGATATAAGCTCTTTTTTGTAATATATAAATATCATAAATATTGAAAAAAAATGCTTATATGTATATGAAAAGTAAATAGGTTGCCAGTAAATATACATAAAATTCACTTCACTCACCAAGGCCATTTTCTCTATCTCGCCAAAGCCCATATAGTAAAAATATACCAAATACTCTTCAATCTGTTTTCTGATACTAAGTAATCACAATAATGTAAATGACTGTTAGACACAGATATCATATATGTACCGGATTTGGCGCAATTTTTTCCACGCCCATTTGGCGAAAACATCGTTTTCGAATACCAGTTACATATATATATATATTTAAATTATTTTCTATTATTTTAAAAGGAAATAACAATAAATGGTACTACTTAGTTATCCCGTCGACCAAAAATCTATCGCCAAACTATAAGATTAAATGCCAATAATGGTTGATCGTACATGTCACGTTCACTTGACTTTAAGCAAGTTACACGTGTTTGCATCAGCAGGTGATTTTTATTTAGACGTTTTATTTGTATTTTTATTAATGTTATACTAATTTAATTGTTCTTCCATTATTTTAAAAAAAATGTCAATTTGTATAAATTGGCGAGTGGTTTGGCGATTTATATAATTTGGCGAAATTGGTCGATGGATAACTAAGTAGTACCCAATAAATAAAAAAAAATGTTTAATTATTATCTATAGAACAAAACATTTTACATAATTGTAAAAAAGAAAATAAAAGTAAATAAACAATTTATTAATAAATAAGCAACAATAGCTGGGTTACCATGTCAGGCAAAATAACGCCAATTAGGTACCATGGCCCATTAGGTACCATGAAGCGTATCTGTGCAACCAAAACTTCCAATAATATAGTAAATATGCCATTTGGCGGTGACTTGATTAGCGAAGACTATAAAATAAATAATAATAATAAAAATAAACAATTAATAAATAATAATAATAATATAAAACTGGAATTCAGACGTTAATTTATGTGCTTTTAAATATCTAATATTAGTCCAATATCTTTTAAAATATTGCCTAACAGAGCGGAAAATATGAAAAAATAACGAATTTAAAACGATTTGCAATTTTTTTTTCAGCAAGTAATTTTTAATTCAAAATGTTGAATTTTTGGCACAGATGTCATATTGTCATGACACGATTTTTTTCTGACGCCAATGTTATATACGCAACGGGTACTTCACTGGCGCCAACGTATCGTTATTTTGCTTGATATGGTAACGCGGATGTTGTTGTTTATGCTGTTGATGTTTTCGCCAAATTGGTACGTATATGACATCTGTGTAGAATTTTTTTTATAGTAATAACGCATGATTGCATAAATTTCCTTAAGAATAATTTTCAGTTCCTAAATTTTGAAACTGTGAATTTTCCTGTACGTAAAATGGGCGTTATGGCCAAAGAAATATTTAATAAACAATAATACTTAAAAAAAAAAAAAAAAAGATAATATTTATTGATCTGAGTTGGAGTCTATAAAAATTGTATGCTTCCGTAATTACGGCGAAATTTTTTTTAAAAAGTATGAAATTAGGAACATATGTCATATCCGCGGCCGCCATCTGGGATTTTTTCTTGGCGTAATAACCCCTTTTCCGCCAAGTAATAAATGTCGCCAAGCAGCGATTTATGTGCATGAAAGGCTTAACGAAAATAAAATGTAAAACATCGTCAACAAAATATCGCAAAGAAATCTCAAAACATCCAAGATGGCGTCCGCTTGAATATACAGCATCTAAGCCTGAAAGGCTTTTACAATTTGTCTGTGTGGCAGAAATTCAATCTAAAATTTAAATATTTGATTCCATTTTTAAAATATTAACTGATATCTATATAATTTATAATCGAATTGTTTCTCCTGTAAATCACATTACGTGGATTAAATAGTTAAATAAAAAAAAAATAAAATAAATGTAATTCAAAATTAGTCTAATCAAATTTTCAGATTACTTTTTTTAACGTAAGGCAGGCGATAATTCGCCAAATATTGTAAAATTTCACAATAAATTATATTTTAAGCATTACAAATATTTATTTCCTGTTTAAATTAAAAATTATGTATATATTTTATAATATTATGTCTTATTAAAACATTTTTTGTTGTCTTTTTAAATTAAATATCAGTATTTTTTTCATTTATTTGCGAGGTGATTGTCTAACGGATATAGCCATTTCAATTCTCTAATCAACAAAATTTTCGCCAAAATATAATCACTGGCAACCCTTTCCTTCAAAATATCAATAAAATACGAAATTTACTACCAAAAATCATAGTTATCCCTGTGACAGATCTTGGAGCAAGATCTGTCACCATCATTTTTACACCATTATATTTGAAATCGGTTCAGAACTTCCTGAGATTGCATAGAAATCGCAATTTAGAAAGTTTTTTACAATGCTTTTTGCGCATTTTGACCCCCTTTTAAATTTCCATTTTTTTAGGAAATGTCCTTACAGATCATTGATATCTAATAACTAACTACCATTCCAAATTTCACGATTCTAGGCCCTTCGGTAACGCAAAAGTCGCAATTTAGAACGTTTTTTTCCTGCACCCCCTTTGGGGTAGTGGCAGCGACATAAAACATCGCCTATGTTGGAGCAAGGGTTGTCACCATCATTTTGACACCAATATTTTTTAAATCGGTTTGGTATTTCCTGAGATTGTGTAGAAACTACCATTTGGAACGTTTTTTAGAACGCTTTTTGTGCATTTCCCCTCTTTTAAATTTCGAATTGTTTAAGAACTGTTCTTAGACATCATTTATATCTTATAAGTAACTAATATTCAAAATTTCATATTTCTAGGCCCTTCAGTAACGCAAAAATCGCATTTTTAGAACGTTTTTTGCTCCTACACCCCCTTCGGGGTAGTGGCACCGACATAAGATATAGCCTATGTTCTAAGTTGGACTAACACCTACATTTTGATACCATTACTTTTGGAATCGGTTCGGTAGTTCCAGAGCTTATCTCCGACAAATAAACAATTTTTTCCCCTTTATAATAGGAGTAAGATGATAGATATCGGGAATTTTTTCCCAATGAAAGTACGTACTTTTTACATTTCAAAGTTATTGCATCGTCCATTACCCCACATCCAAAAACAAATTACTAAGAACAACTTTCTTGCCAACTATTATACAGTATTGTTAGATGCATATTTTCCGCGACCATTCCCCATATCCCCTTTGCCATAATATAACAGCAAATTTATTTATTTATTTTACTTATTTGAAATTTCTGAATTAAAAATTTTAAAATTACAAAATAAGTGCGAAATATGTATTCGACAGAATTTCTGTTTCTGCACTTCGCCAATTTTGTGCCATCTGTTACAGAGAGAAGTCGAAGATAGGGGTCGACAAATTTAAACTTTGGCCCAGGTGCACTTTTTTGTTCGCACAGTCCTGCTGAACTAATAAACTTTATATTTTAAAATCGTATATATCATAGAATGATAATATAATATAGATAATAAAATATATGAAAAATACTACTACTTTCACATTTAATATGCACAATTATTTTTTACTTTGAAAGATCTATCCTTTACAATATTTTAAATATTTATGTTTTTCGTTCACGGTTACTTTCACCAGATGTATACATTCCCCGACAGTTATTATAAACTTTGTAATAAATAAAGTTAATTACCCACTTCCTTCTCACGATTAACCCTTTCAGGTGCAAAGTACTTTTCTTCTTAAAATTTTGAAATGACAGGTTCACGCCAGAATTTGGAAAATTTTATTTGAAAATAAGTAAAAGCTTTTCTTCACGTACAGTATGAATGCAAAATTTTATTTCAAAATTCTGGTGTCAGTGTGGCATTTCGGAATTAAAATTAAGTGGGATATATTATATCCCACTGCCCCTCAAGGGGTTAAACATTTAAGAACAAATCTAGGCCAATAATATGCAAAGGAAAGGTTATTTCAAATTTTATAGAGAGACTCGGAGCACTTAACAAGACCTCAGTTTGAGAGGGAAACTGGTTGAGGTCTGCACGGGCAGGAATTTCCAAACAGGAATCAGTGAACATTTCTACAAAAAATTTTAACTTAATATTTTCTTAACATACAATTAAGATTCCTTTAAAGAAAACTACATACATATTTATGGGATAAATTTACAGTATATATTTGAAAATTACGATGTCTTTGCAAGACAGAAAATACACAATAACAACATTAATAATTACTTAGATTCTTATAAACATTTCAACATTCAAATAAGGATTCTTTAACAAATTAATGTAGTTTAGAATTAAAAAAAAGAAGATTTAGAACCATCATAAATTTTGAAGCTGTATAATATAAAGTAGATTTGTGAAATTATTTCTCTGTAATTTATTAAGGCTTTTCTAAAATCCAAAAGAGCTGCTTTCTGATACATTTCTGGATTAATTTCTTTTCGGAAACGCATAAGATTGACAGTTGTTGTCACTCGGAAACTATGTAATCAAATGGCGTTATCGATTTTTTGATAAAGGCAATATATCTATGAGGAAATCCTGTTAAAGGTAGCATTTTGAATAGAATTTCCGGAAGCGACATCACGGGAAATAAGAAAAGCCCGAAGCCATGACAAGAATCTCTTATATGCCGACAAATAATTTATTTATCAAAAATGGAAAACACTATTCGATTCCAAATCCCTTCAACAGTTAGGCTTGTCAATTTGATGCCTTTGCAGTTAAAAGTTTGTCAGAAAATGTGTCAAAGTTTCGCAGTTGAGAACCACCTTAAGGTATAATTGCAAATATTACGTTAAGGCTGTTCTCAACTGTTCTGCTCAACAAGAGTAAAACGTTTTAATACATTTACAAATTCATTTTTTAACGGAAAGATATAAAATTGGAAGGTCCTTTACTATGGAAGCGATTTGAAATCGAACTGTGTTTTTCATTTTTTGATAAATAAATTACCTATTGAATTATAAGCAATTTTGATCACGTAACAAAGACGTTTTTCACCCTTCCTTGGGTGGTTATTCTTCTTTCACATGGAAATTAGATTCAAACGCCCATTTTCTGACAGATCTATTGCGTTTGCAAGAAAACGGAAAACACAGTTCGATTACATAGTTTCTGAACAACAACACCTGCTAGTTTTATGCATTTCCGAACAAAAATAAATTAAAACTTATGTCATAAATTTGCCCTTTTGGATTTGAGAACAGCCTTAAATAAAATAGGAAGAGCACTTATTTTCTTTTACGCAAACTCTTCTTTCTCAGCAGGATAATTCACCCAGTTAAATTTATTGATTATAAATCTGGTGTGATATTTATGAATCAGCTCAACAGAATTAAATCTCAGGTAATGGAAAAGTCAGAAACCGGTGGACACGTAATTACAGAAGATTGACTTTTTTAACACAATTAGTATAATTGGTAAATAAATCATATGAGATTTAATTTTTCGAACTGGGCGAAAAATGTCCAGGCTAGGATTCGAACCAGGAATACCCTGGCTGAAGCCGCCAGTGCTCTACCAATTATGCTAACCTGGAGAAGCTGGAATTACTAATTAACCCAATTAACCTTGCTAATTATAACTTCTGGTCTGATAATTATGATCAGCTCAACAAAATTAAATCGCACATAATGGAAACGCCAGAAAACGCTGGACACGTAATTACACAAGGTTAAATTCTTTTAACACAAAAATTTTCTGGGTCGAATTTTAAATTTTTGCACCGGTCCGAGCCAGGACCTGAAAATTCAAGTAGTGCAGATTTCTAGTAGTCTATCCTAAATGGAATCTGAATCCCCTTTGTTGTGACATAAAAATGACGTATGGGGGCATATATCATGGGGTCGTAAATCAGAAATTCTTGAAAAAATAAAATGCTCTAGTGCTGGATTTGTGCCCCCTGATTTAAGTCCCCATCTACTGTGATGTCATAAAAATGACGTATGGGGATACATATCATGGGGATATTAATCAGGATTTCGTCGAAAGTAAAATGCTCCAGCACTGGATTTGTCCCCCCATTTTTTGTGACGTCAAAATGACGTATGGGTGCATAAATCATGGGGACATTAATCAGGCTCTCAATGAAAGAAAATATCTCCATCACTGGATTTGTGTCCCCTTCTGATATGGGGGGATATATCATGGGGATGTTAATCAGGATTTCGTCAAAAGTGAAATGCGGAGTACTGGATTTGTGCCCCCATTTTTTGTGACGTCAAAATGAAGTATGGGGACTTAAATCACGGGGACGTTAATCAGTCTCTCAACGAAAGGAAATTTCTCTAGCACTGGATTTGTGTCCCTTTCAGATATGGGGGCATATATCATGGGGACATTAATCACGATTTCGTGAAAAGTGAAATGATCCAGTACTGTATTTATATCCCCATTTCTTGTGACGTCAAAATGACGTATGGGGGCATATATCATGGGGACATTAATCAGCGTCCCCGTGCAGAGTAGTGTTTTTGAAGTAAAAAGTCTAGCGTCGAAAAGGCGCAGGAAACTAAATTCGTGGAATGAGACTGAAAATAAAAATAAAAAAATGTCTTTTTAAAAGTCGAAAATAAAAACTAGCTTCTCTCAGAATATTATAGATTGGGTAGCTGGCAGAATTTATTAAGGGACTAAAACCTTTAGATTAAGATTTTTATTAAGTTAATTATAAATATATGTGTTTTAAATTTAAAGAAAAAATGAATAGGAATAACTAATAGATATTATTAGGGAATAAGAAATAGAAATAGCGGAAAATTAGAATAATTTAAAGGAACACTGAGAATAAAATTATTATATAACATGTATATCATATGTATATTATATCAGTTCTTGAACTACAAAATTTTACTGTATTTGCGATAAGGCATATTTCTGCTTTAATTGAAAAATAAGGAATTGTATAGGACAAAAATGAAAGATTAATTACTTGACAAGTAAAAATAAAAATAATTATTAAAAGTCATTGGAAATGGCATTTTCCGTATTATCTTTCATAAACTGGAAAATAAAAATTGCACATTCTTTTTCATAACAGATAAGGTAACAATTCGTAAAATGTTTAAAAACGAATTTTCTATAAAAATAAAGGCTTCTACTTTCGAAACTATAAATAGAGCATAATGATTACATCATATTACTATATTTACAATAAGATATGATACCTACAGATACAGATACATGATACTACAGAATAGAATAACAAGTTCCGTTGTATGAAAATATGTGATGATCAGGTGACAAATGAAAGAATAAATATTACAAGATAATAAAAATTGTTATAATCATTATTTTTTGTGCTATATTTCACAATTTTTTAAATAAAATAATCATTATTAAAAAAAAATCTTCCTCAAATTAATCTCCTGTAAAATTTAACTGTTTTATTTTGCAAACATATATTCAACCTCAAATATTAAATTTATTTTAATGGCAAATGTTTGCTTCAAAACTTATGCAAAGTCATTCTGCTTTACAATGGAATTTCGTGAACTTCTTCTATTGTTAGGAAGCCAGCACAATATTAGCACCATGATTGATTGTCTATTTAAATGCAAATAAGTTTCCTTTTATTTTGTTTATAATAAAATATATGGTATAATATAAGAGCATGCAAAACTATTATTTTGAATTACTAGATTAAAGGAACAAAAGTTTATTTCAGAATTGCTTATGAAATATGAAGAAAATAATTTAAATAATAATGAGAAATTTCTTTTGAATAAATAAAATTTGATACATTTTCACATTAAATATTTTTCAGATTAAAAAAAAAGAAAATACAACTTTGGATTTTTATGATATTACTTAGAGTAATTATCTTTTTCAGGAATCCCTCATTAATATTATCTATCTATATTATAAAGGACAAACATATCTGTGCGTAATGCATACGTCATTTTGCGAATGGCAACAGTTTGAAATTTGAAATAAAATTTTGGTTTTGCAATTTTCTCTACTGCAAATTTTTAAACTTCTAAATATCGCACATTTTAAATTTTTACACCGTCGTATAAGGAAAAAAATGCTCTTTTAAATGCAATTTGTTTGAAAGCAGTATCTCAATTTATTTTTGAGATATTAATTTTTTTGTAGTTTTTAATACCATTTTTCTAATCGTGGCAACAAAAGTACCCCATTTCTATTGAAAGCAAACTGAAAATAGTCGAAAATAGGAGTTATGTTTCTTTTAATAACTTTGTTGCCATTTTTTCATACAACCTGAAAAAAAAGTTGAAATTAAAATATGGGCTATGTCAGGAATATTGTCTGCTATTCCGTGATAATGATGTCATTGCTTTAGCGTATGCAAATGATGCCACTTTATAAAAAAGCATGTATTTTAATTCTTAAACCTGAATTATGTTTTGTAGAAGTGCGTCATTTTCACAGCCCACCTGCTTTGAAATTCTTCACAGGTGAGAATGCTTCACTTTTGAAAAAAAATGTAATCGATATCACACACTGATAAAACGCAATGTTTTACAAACATTTAGAGTGTCTTTATAAAAGAAAGGTGACATACAAATAATATCGATTTATATTACAGAAATTGATTATTCTCGCCTGGATGGATTCGCTTCGCCGTGTTAGACAAACAAACAAATAATTCGAGGTTTAAAATAATATCATGTTCCAGAGATTTTTGTGCAAAACTCTCTCGAATAATAAAATTTTAATGTTATTCTTTAGGACATTCTACTATAATTTTATCAAAATAACATAATTTGCTTAATTTAATTTTTCCTAATTTTATATAATCTATATATTCAAAATACAAGTGCGTTTTTTAGTCATCTTCCCTGATCTTTCTGCTGAACCAATTTTACTAATATTTTTTTTTAACTGAAAACTATTCATTTATAGTGTGATCGCACTAGCTGTTTTTTTTTCAATATCCCCAATTTTATATTTTAATTTTAAAAGCATTTTATGAAATTTCTTCAAAATGGTGAAAATTAGATAGCTTTCATTATTGCGGACAAGACAGAAATAATGAGGTATTTTTATCTTTATTCATGCTATTTTCTGATAAAAATTCAAAATTGTTGATAAAAATTGTTGTATAGGGTTTAGTGGCGCAAAATCCCATTAGGAGCATAATATTACGGGCATAATAACGGAAAATGACATACTGCTTTTGAAAACACGCATTTATCCTCATAAATTTTCTATACTGTTTCTCCTTCTGCATGTGTACTGATACTAAGTTTCAGACACTAGGCGAAAAGCTTATTTAAGTGAAAATGAAGTCATATTGAAAAGAAAACGGTCATTTTCTTAGATAAAACTAAACATTTTAACACAAATGCGTCTAAAACACATAAATTGTGGAAATTTTTACTTTCCGGAGCTGAGATTAGAATCTCAAGTAAAGAGTGCGTCTCTGTTCACATAAAAGATGTTGTTGACAATCGTGACTTCAAGTTTTGAGTTAAAATGATTTTTAAATGATCAAACAAAATACAAATTTATTTAAAATGATGAATATTGATATGAGAAGTGCGTATGCAAATTTTGAGAAAGTGAAAATTGCTATTTTTCATTCTGGAATACCAAGCATAAGAACTTCAATTGATAACCACATTCTAATAACTTATTTTTATTATATTTTACTGATTAAGTATCTATATTATAAAAAACAAACGTATCTGCGCGTAACGCTGATGTCATTTTGCGAATGGCAACATTTCACGCACTCTAAACTGAAATGTCTGAAATTCAGACACTTAAGTGTCTGAAACCTAGTGTTCAATTTTCAGACGTTTTAAAATGTCTGAAAATTTTCAGACACTTCATGCGTCTGAATTTCAAACACATAAGTGACTGAAACTGGAGTGTTCGATTTTAAGACGTTTTAAAGTGTCTTAAAATTTTTAGACACTTCTTGCGTCTGAATTTCAGACATTTCAAGTGTCTTAATTGCGGCCATCTTTGAGCCCTTTTTTTTGCCAATATGAAGCCATCTTTGACCACTTTTCTTTCTAAGTCATATACGCAGCCATATTTGACCACATTGAATCATTTTTTATAAATGAGAATAATTTGTTACCATAAAGCAGAGCTAATTGCAGCGTGGTAAAACTAGGATGCTTCTCTGCCACCTGATTTTAGGGTACCCCAAATTGATTACAAAATTTTTATAAAGCTGATATTTTATATCAGTTTTGACTTTATTATGATCGTAATCAGTATTTTGTAGTTTTAGAATAGGATAATATATATAAATATATTCACCTAAATATGTATTTATGCGATTTCATATATGCCCTACGGTATCAAAAATGTTTATTAAATTAATCCCAGTCCAAAGACCTAGTATTTATCCGCCCCCCCCCCCTCCCACCACCACCACCGCCACCTTCATATATTGCTACAAAAAAAAAAAAAAAAAAAAAAAAAAAGACTGTTCGATGCCATCAAATACATATTTGGATAAATATATCCTTTTCTTTAACCTAATCATATTCTAAAAGTACAAAATATTTATTAAAATAAGTATAAGATCAAAACAAATTTAAAATATTAGCTTTATGGAAATTTCATACCAAATTTGTGGGCCAAAAGCTAACGTCCCATAGAAAAAGCCCAGTTTGTCCATGCTGCAATCAGCTCTGCTTTATGGTAACAAATTATTCCCATTTATAAAAAATGATTCACTTCTTCGGAAAGAATTCCATCCCTGCTTTGTTGCACAATTTTTTTCTATTTAAATTAGATATTCCCAGTCAATTAGTTTAAGCATTTTTTGGATTTTTATTTCTGTGTTAAATAAAATCTAGCACTAGATTTCACAAAATTATCAGCATATGAGATCCGAACATTAAAAAAAATTTGAGCACGAAACACTTACTTTTCTTTATCCCCCTTCGTTTTTATTATTATACTATTTATCATTACCAAGAAATGCTTAAACATTTGACAACCGCACATCGGCGCCTGAGACGAGCAGTAGTTATAAGATTCTGGATGGACTTCATGTTTATTTGGCTCTTTTCAAACGATAAATAATATAGTAAATATCAATGGACACAGAAATCCTTCATTATGATTTGAGTACCCTTCATTTCTGCTCCCCACGTTGCTTGCGATCACACAAGCAGTATCAGTCGCAAAAGCGATTTCTTATCCACATGATTGGAACAGTCGTCGAAAAAAAAAAAAAAAACACCTCCTACTAACTCTGCAACTAGAAGACAACAATAATAGAAGAAAGTTACTGGTACCAATCGTCTGGAAATAAAGTTTACTTTTAAATGATGTATTTAAAATTTGTATAGGGGCCATCTACATATCAAAATTAGACCAAACTTTGTTTTTTTTTTCCAATGGATGCACCCAATTTTAACACTATATTTTAAATCTTCGGTTCAAACTATGCCTAGAAACAAATTTCTAGTCATTTGAATGATAAGTTTTTGAATTATAAGCATTCAAAATTTAGAGCTTCTAATGTTAAATTGTATTTTCATATTTTTATTAATATCTCCTGAAATTATAATCCTACTATGATAATTTTGTATGTGGTTATAATACTAAAAAACCTAAACATATATAAAAACATTGAATTCGTAAAATTGCATACCAAATTTGGGGGCACAAAATCGATGGGAAGGTGAGGGGGCAGGGCCGCGGATTAGTTTCCATGTTTTAATCAGGTCCTGCTTTTAGAAGAAACACTACCCCGCTTTATATTTTTCTAATTAGAGCTGTCCGCTATTCGGGAGTGACCGGTTATAGAAGTTTTACTGTATGCTTCAGTAATAACGGACATTCTTGAATAGCAGACACCTATATAGCGATCACTTTTTTCAATCCACAACATTTGTGGATTGAAAAGCAGATTAATAATATATTGAAGCATATTTTGTGTAATTTGTACTCGGTATGCTGGGTATTTGTACACTCTGGTCTTTTTTTACATATGAAAATAAAACCTCTAAATAGCGGGCAAATTCTATGGTCCTAGGGTGTCTGCTATTGAGAGGTTTTATTTAATATATACAGTTATAAATATATTCTAAAAAAGTTAGAAAATGTTTTTTTTTTTTTTTTTGACAGTATAGGAAATGTGGTTCTAATAACTTCCAGTACCAGCGGCTTACATTCATTACCCCCCCCCTTCCCCCTACTACATATACAGCAACAAAAATTTAAACACATTGATGACTTAATATATATATATATATATATATATATATGAACATGTAAATATATGTTTGGATAAATATATCCTTTGTCATTAACTTCATCCAAATCTAAAAGTATGCAATATGATATATAATAAGTACAATAAATTGCTTTGCGCAAATGGATGCATTCTCCGATGATAATAAAAAATAATCCTATAAAAAATCAGAATAATTTTGACGTTGAAAGTTGTCAGAAAATTTCTGTCTTAAAATTTAAATATGTTATACAGATGAAACACAGGAAATACATATAAATGTAGTTATTTTACTTTGAACAAGTTTCCATAGTCTAAAAAAAATTCTTTCATCGTGCAATTAAATACTGTAGAAATTTCGAACTTTTTAATAAAGCGTTACAAAGGAACAATTTAAAATGTATTTATAAAACATTAAAAATTTCACTTTAACTCCGATTCTGATGCTTTTATAATTATTTTTGAAGTTTTATGCCCACCACTTGAAGCAAAAATGTTCATAGCATTTCCTATACATAAATTTAATTTTGTTACATGAAAACATTAATTTCGAAAATGTAAAAGAATTAAATGATCTGTCATTAAACATAAAAATTCATATACGAAATCATGTTAATATTATCTGTAACTAGAAATTACAACGGAAGGGTTTATTAATAACAATATCATTTAATAACTTGATCTTTTTAATTATATTTTGCCATGTAGGCAATTTCTTTTACATATAGCATATGGTAATCACCAGAGCTACTAAGCTATCTTTAAAAAGTTAAACATATATATATTTTTAATAACATGCAACAGAAATAACATCTAATTTCAAAACTTATTTTGCATTAAAAATATATATTTAATTGTTATTTCTGTATCTTTTATAAAAATGAACAAACGTTGAAAAAAAATCCCCCCAATTTTATGTGAAAAATGCAGTAAAATATGAAAATAAAGTCTTTTTTCCGTTCTAAATCTGTAATTTCTTTTTAACAATCAATAAATCAATATTAATAAATTTTTCAATATCTGAAGTTGTACAAAACTTAAATATAATTTTAAGCAATTAAACAAAGTAAATAATGATTTATTTCCTTACGTATTTTATTGTAAATCATTATATAGCTATTATAGAAAAATATTTTTAATAAAATTAACTATTAAAAAAATGGCATTATATTAAATGGCTAATATTTACTGACATTTTTATAGTCAGATTAATAGCTTGTATCCACAACAAAAACTATATAGTGCTGCAACAGCTTTTTTTTTTTTCTTTTTTTGGACAAAAATATAATACTAAAAATGTTGAAAAATTTGGGTGTCAATGTACACAAGCAATAACTTTTAATGCTTAAGCAATGATTTAAGCAATGATGATATTATTTTATATGAAAAACATTTATTTATAAATCGAATACTTTAAGAATTATCAAGCAAGTTAGTTAATTAATCCTGAAAATGAAATAAATTTAGTCGAAAATAATAAAAAACACTGTCATACTGAAAAATATTTATTCTATATAGAAAGATACAAATATGATAAACACATGTATTCTTTAAAAAGTGATTTAAATAATTAATATTGTTCAAGGAAAATTTCTATTTCCAAATAAAAATTATATTTTTGTAAATAATCACATTCTTACCTTTTTAGTATTTCCTTAAATGTAATAGAGTAAATCCATGTAATATAAACAGAAACACAAAAATATAGACACTTTCTTCTTACATATTTCACTAAATATTCAGATGAATGCTGATAATTGAAAAACATAACGAAGACATTTTTTTTTTTCATTATTCAACATATTTTTTTTCATAATGATATAATTTAATATAATGCAGAATTTAATTCAATTCGCTTTTTCGAATCACATTTCACTCGCACTTTCTTATTCTCCAATCTCTCAAGTACAATTATTGAAATTCCAAACATGCACTTTATAAGCTCTGTATTAGTAAGCTGCATGTACATCTATGTGGATGGCACAATTGCATTACTCAACGTACCATTTTTATAATAATCGCATATATTATTCCATGAATATTCCATGAAATTCCATGAATGAATTATTCCAAAAAACTGTTCCAGCTATGTATATATCACAGTCACAGAATATAAATAATGTTACACATAAAAAAATTGCGGCCAACTTTGTTAAACAGGGAACTACCTCATTGAAAGCATTGAAAGAACCGTTTTAACGCGCCAGTTGCCAACGGACATTTTTGAACAAAGAGAAATAGGCGAAATCAGCATTTTAATTACCACTGCAGTCGCTGATCTCAGCCTACTGTTTATAAACCGTTATAAAGTGCTTGATGAGCTCATTTGAACTTTTTATCAGCGAGAAATAAATCATTGAATAAGAAGAAATAAGGAAAGCTTTATTTTCTTTATTAGGTGTTTTTCTTAATGTGTTACATTTATTTGAGTATAGTTTTTGCAGTTTTTTTATTTTTAGACATATAGAAAACATACTTTAAATAAAGATTTTTATTGTAAAACTAGAAAATAACATATCGAATTTTCGGTGGTCATGAAGAGAGCAATTGTCCATCCCTGAAATTTAATTATATTTTCTATACGTTTGATTATTTAAAAAATACTTTTTTCTCTTCCAAATAGCAATATATTAATTAAACGCTAAGAGAAAATGCTGCTCAGAATTTTTCTCCAGAGGAGCCCCTCCCCCCCCCCCCCCTTAACTTCTCGTAGAAGACGATTTTAATTCTGTTCTTCTGTTAGTGTTCATATATATCAAATTTATCTTAAATGAGGAGGGGCAGTTAAAAAAAAAAAAAGACAGAGAGAGGGGAGAGAAAAAGAAATCAGTTCTCCATTGTGAAAAATATCGTTAGAAACTTATTTTTAAACGATTAATATTTCTTAATTTTTAAATTTCTTAAAAATTGTCTTACACGAGGAGCTCTGGCATAAATTCTTAGTTTAGCCTACTTCATGTTTATATTCTGCATTTTACAAAAGCGGGCTGGGCTGTGGACCCCAGGCATATACAGTGAAATCTCTCTGTGCGACCACCTCCATTAAGCGACCACCTCTCTGAACGACCATATTTTTCATGGAACGAAATTTATTCCCACAGGCTCAATACTAATTTTACCTCCATTCAGAGATTATCCCAGTTGAACTCCCTCCATGAGCGACCCATTTCTTTGAAGAAAATGAAACAAATCCCGTTTTTTCCTGGTCACTTGAAGAAGATTTTATTAGAAAAATAGTTCCGGAGTGCGCATTATTCATCAAAATTCTAAACTAAGTTTAGATTTTTTTTTTTTTTTATTCCGGTAACGTTTAAATATTTAAACCCCTTTGTGCTTTTTTAGGTAATAAATTGAACTCTGATGACAAATTAAGAATGACGGTCGATAAACTCCCCTGCCCTATTTTGTCGGGAAACTCTCAAAGAAATACATAATTTAATCAAATCGTCTTTATTTGTTCCCGTCAAAAAAAAACAAAAAAAAAAACGCATTTATTTACTGGACTTCGAAAAGACTTGGAAACAAAAGTTATAAAATATAAAACCATAAAATCAAAGCAAACGTCAATGTATTCATTTTTTAAACTCTGCAGTAATTAATTTATATAATTAACTTTTGTTTTGATACTTAAATTTTTATAGTTTCTTTTACTAACGTGAAAAATAAATTTTAGTAACATTAATTGTAACCTTTTTTCAAAAATTAAAATCTAGATTTAAACATGACCTCCATTAAGAGACCACCTCTCGGAGCGATCACTTTTCATTGGAATGAACGTGGTCGTTTTAGGGAGGTTTTACTGTATGTTCTAAAATCTTGCTCCTCAGCACGTTTCTTTCTCCCTCTACTCATAACTCTTAGTATTTAGGTGAGCGATTCTCCCTGTATACGATCATGATTACAAGTAATTTTTGGAAAACTTTATATTTTGTGAAAAGCAATTATTTAATTATTTATTTCGCCATCTAATTTTCTCAGATGTCCCATGATTTCTTCATTTATAAATAAATACTAAATTAAATGGATGAAAGAGTATTTTAAATATCTTTCATCCGTTCTGAAATATTTTCTGATAGCGCTGATATACATATTGCAATACAATTGTACGTACAGTCATCACTCATATGATACAATTGTATCGCATTCAGACACTTAAGTGTCTGAATTTCTAAATGTCTTAATTTCAGACATGTCACTATTATTCAGACATTTTTCTCCGTTCATTTATAACATGATCATAGTAAGACACTAATGTGTCTTAAATTTAGACATCTATGATGTCTGAAATTTCACATTTAGACACTTAAATGTCTGAATTACTTTTTCAGTCACATATGTGTCTGAATTTAAGACGCCTTCATTTGCAGTGCGATCAAATTTCGGTCTTAAAATTTTCGCTACTGCAATTTTTTAATCTTCTGACCATCGTACATTTTCAATTTTCGTCGCATAGGGAAAAAATTTACTTTCAAATGCAATTTGTTTAAAAACTGTACCTTAATTGACTGATGTATTATATTTTCTAAAATAATTTTTAAGTATGATTTTTTTTAAAGTTTATCTTATCACGTGCCGATTTCAAAACATAATAATAATAAACATTTTGCACATAAAGCAACAAGAATTGTTCAGCATTTGTTTCTGACTATTTTTGCATAACGAAATTAATACCTCCTTTATAAACAAATAAAAGTATAATATTTAAAAAAAGCCACCAATCTAACATATTTGTGAAAGACAAATTAACGAAATCAATACTTCTTTTATAAACAAATAAAAGAATAATATTGTAAAAACACAAATCTAACATATTTGTAATCGTACAATTTAAATTTTTAGATCACCAAATAGGATTTTTTTTTTCAAATGGAATTTGTTTGCATCGTTCATCTCAGTTTACTGACTGTCTATGCTTTTAAAAACAATTTTAAAGCACGAAATATTTTCTAATTTATCTATATCGCGCGGAGCTCGATTACGAAATATTAATCCGTTTGCATGTACAAAATAAAGAGTTCATCATTTTCTTATGGCTAATATCCATTAAAAAAAGCTTCCCTATGAATAAATAAATAAAATAACATAAATAAAACACAAATTTAACAGACATGTATAAGCTCTGAAATTATCAGAATATAAAAGGATGCCGTAAATAGCAAAATCATGGTCAAATAACTCCTAGCATGCGGCTAATTAGAAAATATCGCTTTTGATAAATTTCAAAAATTTATTTGATTGTATAATTCGTATTTTTCATATGAAAAATGCTTTTTTTAATGTAAGTGGGCAATCTAAAAAAATTATTGCAGATAAAAAAATTATTAGTTTTGAATTGAAAAAAAAAATGCTTTCACCTATATTCTTTAACCCGGGAAGCCCGGGTACGATCCCCTAGTATATATAAAAGCCGTTCTCTGTGTGTATGTCCTTTATACAAATCTTTAATTTTTGACCGATTTGCACGAAACTCGATGTACATACGTTTTAGAACGTGGAAAAGATCACTGTCTACTTTAAAAAATTATCAGACCGCTATTTATCCCTTTTTTCTACCACTTCCATAATTTAACATTATAGAAATATCTCTTTTTAAATCTTTTTTAATTCAAACGTTTATTTCCTGTTGCCAAACCCTAAAAAATGACACAATAATGTGAAAAAATAAGGATAACGCGTGCATTTTGTTTCTATTTGCCAATAAAAATTCAGATTTTCTTGCTATATTTTTGCTTGTTTGATATTGACGTCGTTCTAAACAGAAAATTTACATTTTTTTTTTTTTTTTTTTTTTTTTTTTTTTTGTATATAAAATAAAACCATTAACTATAAGAGCGAGTAAATAACGTAGAACCTCAATTTGAATGTTTTTTTTAAATTAAAACATCTATTTTAATACAAACAGTCAAATGTCATGAAAACAATTTAAGTAAAAGAAAAAAAAAGGTTAGATATGACGTCACATTCTATGAAATCTTTTCAACGCGTAATCAAACTCATTGTAAACATATGGCTCCTATATTTTGCTTACTACTTCGATTGTATACTACAGCCATATCTCATAGCTATACATTATTGCTAAGTGTTGTATTGGTTTAGATTCAGTGCTAACATTTTCTGTGTTTTAATGCAAAAAGAGAGCGGTTATTTACATTTTCAAAAAAATCTTGACAGATGTCTTGATTTAAAATTTATGGAAAATGACATCATTTCATCTAATCATTGTAGATTTAATTTCAATAAAATTTCAAATTTTCCAAATAAAATTTTAGTAACTACTACCTCATTTAGATTTTTTTTTTTTTTTTTTTTTTTTTTTTTGCATTTTCCCCGTATTGTGAAAATATTGTATACTTCTGTTACGCGCGCCAAAGAAAACATGTATTTTAACTTTAAAAGTTAAAAAAATTACCACAATGTGTCAAATGAACATCCTTTTTTTAAAATTTAAATTTCGCGAGTTCCAAAATTAAAACTAAAAATGTGAGTTTTTTCATAAATTTCAAGTTAAGGCTGTTCATAAAGTTAAGGCTGTTCTCAAATCTAAAGGAGCTATTTTCTGACATATTTTTTAATTAATTTTTGTTCGGAAACGCATGAAATTGACAGGAGTTCTTATTTAGAAACTATGTAATCAAAAGATAGTTTCCATTTGTTAAGAAAGGTATAAGATCTTTCAGTTGGTGTTTTAAACTGAATTTCGGACGCAACAGTGCAATAAAGGATAAAAACCGGTCGTCTTGCAACCACAGTTGCTCATAACTCGATAAGTAATTTATTTATGAAAAAAGGAAAAACTCATTTCAATTCCAAATCGCTTTAATAGTCAGGCCTACAAATTTTAAGCCTTTACGTTTAATGAGTCAGAAAATGTGTCAGAAAGTTTCACGTTGTTGAGCAGGGAACTGGAGAAGCACCTTAAGCATTTGCAGGTTAGTATTTTGTAAGCAAGTTGCATGCCAGATAGTCGCTTAAAACATGTCATTCTATATTGTTTTAAACAAAGGTGCATGCCATAATAGGTGTCAGGCACACTCATTAAAATAAGAATACCCTAGCGCACAGCCCCATAACAGAAGATAAACCCGTCAATATACTTAGCGATAAAAATAGTTCTGCATTTTTCATTCAGCTAATAAGACTAATCCTTCATAATTGGATTCACATGATTATATAACTTTCCCTTATAATTATATGACTAAGCAACGGAAAACAATATGTTACGCACTAAAATCTTCCCTAAAAACTAATAGTGCATGTCGCATAGAAATCCGTTCTGAAGAATTCAAGTTATATGCACCCGGAACGAAATTCCCATTTGAATTTTATATACTTATCAGGTTATTTTGAGTAGTTTGATTTGACATCTGTTAAATTCATGTTTTATTTTATTTTATTTTTGGCATTTTAATTCCATTTGCCAATTTAGTTATTGAATATTACGCAAAAGCAAACAAATTCTGAATGATTTACAATATTTTTGAACAATTGAGTTAATCTTTTGTATTTGGGTTATTCATATTATTCATATTATTCATATTTTCTGAAATAAATTGTCTTTAAGAATAAACAAACCTCCAAAAAATCTTTTCACCAATCGAGTTAATTTTTTAGTTTAATAACTATTTCCTACTAATCATAACGTCATTTTCGACATGGATAATTTTGCAGTGTACATTATTGGCATTTACTATACATTTCTTTTTAAGCTTTATTTTAGCTTATTTCAATTTTAAATTAAAAATTAAATATTTATGTTAACCATGCACAGACGATAAACCGTCAAGTATTGATAGTAATTTTCTTTAAATAACAAGAACCGATATCATAACTCAAGCCCACTTTATTTCAACAATAAAGTATATCAGTTTTATTTTCAATATATAATGTCATATTCGCCTGCTTTCTGTACCTATTATTATTATCATATTAATGCACCTTGTATTATTAAAAAGTACTTCAAAATTTTCGTTTTAACTCCGATATGATATCACATTCATATATTTTTTTTTAATCTGTATTTTTTTTTCCTTTTTCACGTAAAAATATTTCAATTGAAAAGTAATTATTAAGGATAATTTATTATTAGCGGGTTTTCATTTTTTTGGCAAAAAGAAAGATGGTTAAATGTTATCAGAAAATATCAATTGATTCTGTATGAAAATAATAAATTTTAAATTATTAAGTAAAATATTTGACTAAAATAAATAAAACACAGCCTATGTTCTTTTCCGGGTATATCTTTATCTGGGTATCCACCAATATGCAACGATGCAAAAGCATTACATCATCCGTTTAGACATTGAATTCATTCAAACTTTCACATACACTTTCGCATTTATAATATTACTAGCAAACCCCGCGGCTTTGCTCGCGTAATGGTTGAAAAATGTCAAGTGATATTTGCATGACTATTTTTTATTAGAAGAACACTTTTTGAAATAGTTCAAAAATCACAAATTAAGTCACAGTTTGACTAAACTTCATTGTAAAAGTGCAATAGACAGAAATGAGATTTTAATTAATAATAAGAACTAAAACTAATTCCAATGATAATTTAGAAAGTATTTTGAGACATTTATGCTCATTTCATACGCTCATTTCGGTATTCATTTGAATTTTTGAATTTTTTAGAAACCATTTAACACATTTGCATCTTAAAATTAACCATCATGTCAAATTCCAAGTTTCTTGTCTAACAGTCTACCGCCTCTCTGGTGATAGTGGCACCAACATAAAATGCAGAAACAGAGTTGAAATAGAAAGTCTAGAAAAATGTTGAAATAGAGACTGTCACCATTAATTTGTCATTATTAACCTTGAAATCTGTTGGTATTTCCTAATATTCTACAGAAAACGAAATTTAGATGCTTTTAAAGGCTTTCTTGTTGTTCCTTCCAACCAGGTGGTAGTGACACCGGCATAAAATATAGCCCGTATAGGATCAGGGACTATCACTCTTTATTCGCAAACAATAACTTCTGTAATCCGTTATTCTTTCCTGAGATTCCATAGAAATCGTAATTTAGGACTCTTTTAGAATGCGTTGTGCTCCTTCCCTTCGCTTCACCCTTTTTTAATTTCGAATTTATTTTTGACTGTTCTTAGAGAACATTTATATTTTATAAGAAACTACCGTGCAATATTTATTTTTTCTAGCCTCTTCAGTACCACAGAAATCACACTTTAGAAAGTTTTTTGCTCCAGCAACGCTCTAGGGCCTGTGGGACCGACATTAAATATAGCTTATATTTGAGCAGGCTCTATCACCATCAATTTTCAACCATTATGTTTAAAATCGGTTTCGTATTTCATACGATTTCATACAATCATAATTTACAACGCTTACAGAACGCCTTTCACTCACATCATCCTTTTAAATTTGGAAATTTCTTTCGACAATTCTTAGAAAGAATTTGCATCTTTGAAGTAATTACCATTCCAAATTTAAAATGTTAGGCCCCCTTTTTAACACAAAAAATGCAATTTAGAACATTTTTTGCTCCTTTAACTCCCTAGGTGGTAGTAACAACAACTTAAAATACAGGCTATGTTGGAGCGGGAACTCTCACGATCAATTTGAAACCATTATTTCTGGAATAGGATTATATTTCCTGAGATTGCGTAGAAATCGCTATTTAAAACGTTTTTAGAACGTTTATCGATCATTTTCACCCCTTTTTAATTTCAAATTTTCAAGAAACTCTTTTCAGAGAGTATTTACATCTCATAAGTAATTATCATGGCAAATTTCAAGTTGCTAGCTCCTTCAGTATCACAAAAATCACAATTTAGAAAGTTTCCTAAAATGCAACCGCAAGGTGGTAGTGATACTGACATGAAGTAGCTCCTATATTGGAGCAAGGCTGTCATCATCAATTTCCAACCATTACTTTTGAAATTAGTTGAGTACTTTCTGAAATTGCGTAGAAATCGCATATTTAGAACGTTTTTTTCGAACTCTTTTCGCGCATTTTCACCCCTTTTAAATTTCGAATTTTTTAAGAAATGTTTTAGAGATCATTTATATCTTATAAGTAACTACCATTCTAAATTTCATGTTTCTAGGCTCTTCAGTAACACAAAAATGGTATTTTCGAACTTTTTTTTTCTCCTGCACCCCTTTTGGGTGTAATTGCACCGACATAATATGTAGCCTATGTTGGAGCAAGGGTTGTCACCATCATTTTGACACCATTATTTTTTAAATCGGTTTGGTACTCCTTGAGATTGCGTAAAAATCGGCATTTAGAACGCATTTTCGCATTTTCACCCCTTTTAAATTTCGAATTTTTTAAGAAATGTTCTTAGAGATAATTTATATCTAATAAGTAACTACCATTCTAAATTTCATGTTTCTAGGCTCTTCAGTAACACAAAAATCGTATTTTCGAACTTTTTTTTTCTCCTGCACCCCCTTTAGGGGTAATGACACCGACATAAAATGTAGCCTATGTTAGAGCAAGGGTTGGCACCATCATTTTGACACCATTATTTTTTAAATAGGTTTTGTACTTTCTGAAATTCAGTAAAAATCGCCATTTAGAAGTTTTTTAGAACGCTTTTCGCGCATTTTCACCCCTTTTTAATTTCGATTTTTTAAAGAAATGTCCACAGAGGTCATTAGTATCTAATAAGTAACTACCATGCCAAATTTCATGTATCTGAGCCCTTCAGTAACACAAAAATCGCAATTTCGAACTTTTTTTGCTCCTGCACCCCCTTTAGGGGTAATGACACCGACATAAAATGTAGCCTATGTTAGAGCAAGGGTTGTCACAATCATTTTGACACCATTATTTTTTAAATAGGTTTGGTAATTTCTGAAATTGCGTAAAAATCGCCATTTAGACGTTTTTTAGAACGCTTTTCGCGCATTTTCACCCCTTTTTAATTTCGATTTTTTTAAGAAATGTCCTCAGCGGTCATTAGTATCTTATAAGTAATTACCATGCCAAATTGCAAGTTGCTAGCCCCTTCAGTATCACAAAAATTACAATTTAGAAAATTTTCTAAAATGCAACCGCAAGGTGGTAGTGACGCTGACATGAAGTAGCTCCTATATTGGAGAGATGGCTGTCATCATCAATTTCCAACCATTATTTTTAAAATGAGTTGATTACTTTCTGAGATTTCGTAGAAATCGCCATTTAGAACGTTTTTTAGAACTCTTTCGCGCATTTTCACCCCTTTTTAAATTTCGATTTTTTTAAGAAATGTTCTTAGAGATCATTTATATCTGATAAGTAACTACCATTCCAAATTTCATGTTTCTAGGCTATTCAGTAACACAAAAATCGTATTTTCGAACGTTTTTTTGCTCCTGCACCCCCTTTGGGTGTAATTGTACCGACATAAAATGTAGCCTATGTTGGAGCAAGGGTTGTCACCATCATTTTGACACCATTACTTTTGAAATCGGTTTGGTACTTCTTGAGATTGCGTAAAAATCGCCATTTAGAACGTTTTTTGGAACGCTTTTTGCGCGTTTTCACCCCTTTTAAATTTCGTAACTTTTAAGAAATGTTCTTAGAGATAATTTATATCTAATAAGTAACTACCATGCCAAATTCCATGCATCTGGGCCCTTCAGTAACACAAAAATAGCAATTTCGAACTTTTTTTGCTCCTGCACCCCCTTTATGGATATTGTCACCGACATAAAATGTAGCCTATGTTGAAGCAAGGGTTATCACCATCCTTTTGACACCGTTATTTTTGAAATTGGTTTTCTACTTCTTGAAATGGTGTAAATATTGCCGTTTAGAACGTTTTTTAGAACGCCCTTTTACGCTTTTTCACCCCTTTAAAATTTCGAATTTTTTAAGAAATGTTCTTACAGATCATTTCTATCTAATAAGTAACTACCATGCCAAATTCCATGTATCTAGGCACTTCATTAACACAAAAATCGCAATTTCGAACGTTCTTTTGCTCCTGCACCCCCTTTAGGGGTAATGACACCGAAGTAAAATGTAGCCTATGTTAGAGCAAGTGTTGTCACCATCATTTTTACACCATTATTTTTTAAATAGGTTTGGTACTTCCTGAAATTGCGTAAAAATCGCCATTTAGAACGTTTTTTAGAACGCTTTTCGCACATTTTCACCCCTTTTTAATTTCGACTTTTTTAAGGAATGTTCTTAGAGATCATTAGTATCTTATAAGTAACCACCATTCCAAATTTCATGTTTCTAGGTCCTTCAGCAACACAAAAATCGCATTTTTAGAACGTTTTTTGCTCCTCCACCCCCTTTTGGCCAGTGGCACGGACACAAGATATAGCCTATGTTCTAAGTTGGACTAACACCATCATTTTGATACCATTACTTTTGGAATCTGTTCGGTAGTTCCAGAGCTTACCTCCTACAAATAAACAATTTTTACTTCTTTATAATATTAGTGTAGATAGATAAGGATTTTGGCTTTACTTAACTCATCTGCTTGATCGTGGTAATCTTCATTTTCCTATCATTTCCCATCATTGAAACCCTTCACTCAGTAATCCTTACAATTTCCACCTCAACCGAAAGGTGAATCAAAACTATCAAAATGCTAATTTGTTTCCACTTTCTTGTAGCGAAAACTCAATCTTTTGTTACAGTATTTTTACTACCATAGCCGAGAACTCCTTTAAAATCTTGTTTCAAATCCCGCTGTATCCGAGGTCCGATTAATAAGAGTTTACCTTGTTCGTCAAAAGCCAACAGTTCATCATAATAGTAGTTTTTATGACATGTTTCCAACTTTAAAAAGTAAAATAATGATATCCGTTATTGAATGAACCAGTGCTACTCTTTAATTAAACAGTAACATTATCTTAATCCATATGTAAATGCCTTCATTTAAAGAAAAAAAAAGAACTTCAATACTATAAATAGGGAAATAAAATTCTATACCCTTTTTAACACTTTCCAACAAAGTTGAAAAGTGTTTATGACTTCGGTTTGTCTGGCCGTCTGGCCGTCTGTCCATCTGGCCGTCTGGCCGTCTGTACGTCTGTCGTCTGTACGCGCTCTAACCACCGTAAATATACTCGGATCGTTCTGAAATTTTTGGATGTTAGTGTCCTCTACCTTAGCACGAACCCTATTGCAAATGAAGTTTGTTGCATGTTTAGTTCATTTAACAGTCAAAAGTTTTCCGTTTTATTACGGCCTATGAGAAAACATCGTTTAAAATTATTTTTAATGCTGTTACATGCTTTCAAACATAATAAAATTGATATGCATTTATCAAGTGCACTAAAATATGCATTTTCTGTAGAATATGCTGCGCAAAAAATTTTTATTATTCATTTACAGGTCCACACAAAAGAATTCCGTTAGATAATGATATAGGGGTGGAGGGAAATTTTTCCGGCGTATTTTAATTATGTTAAATTATTTAATGTATAATGAAATGGATATACGTTGCTGAGGTTTACTATAACTTATTTCATGGATAATACGAAGTGCATAGCATTCACAGGGACACACAAAAGATTTCAGGTACTATATTCTATTTGAAGTACTGTACATTAGTGATGATTGCTGGAAATGCATTTTTAATTATGTTATGTGCTTTTATGTTTCACTATACTTATGCATTGTATATGTTATGCATAAATGCTGTAATTGATATACAGTGCTACACAAAAGAATTCGTAATGGTTACTGAGTATGATTGCAAATTGCTTAAAGGTGATTTTAAAATGAGTTAGGCATTTTTATGCTGAACTGCATTTAGTTTACTAAGAAATGTTTGTGGAACATATATAAAATGATATACAGGGTCAAACAAAGAATTGGATACATGGCCGTCTATAAATGATAATTTCTGGAAATGAGATTCTGGTAGTTTTAAGAGTGTTTTACTTTGAATTAAACTTTAGCTAAATAGTGGCGTGTAATAAAGGTACTAGGTTAACTACAGGGTTGTACAAAAGCATATATTTACATCTATTAGTCTAAATTACTGAAAGAGAGATTTCAAATTGTTATGTGTTTTCTTGCTAAACTAAATTTCCCTATTATATAGTATATGTATCAACCTACAGATCGAATACAGGGTTGTTCAAAATTTGGATATACATATTTGCTATGGACAGTAACTGCTGAAATCAGTTTTTCAAGTGTTTACTTAGTTATGTTTACTTATAAAATGTTTACTTAGTTTTCTTATATAACTTTTTTCCCTAAATAACGATGTTTTGTTAAAGCATTCAGGAAGTGTTAAAAAGTTTTTCATAATCTATGCTTAACGCATGATTTTTCTTACTTGTTTCAAAGTGTGAAGGAAAACTCCATTTTTTTTTTTTTGTTATAATCATATGTATAATACAAGACAGAGCACGGAAACGTCTTTTTTTTTCACCCAAAAGGCCCATTTTGAAGGGAGAAGAGAACATAGCAAAGCTTGGTTAAGGTCGGAAAACGCAGAACGCGTGGAAATTTCTGTTTAGTGCTTCAAAGTAGAAAACAGTTGGTGGACGAGGGAGTAGCGTGCGTTGGCAATTGAATCTTATTTTTTTTTAACAATCTTTCACCATCATTCGAGATGATATACCGTGGGCGGCGCACCCGCCAGATCTAACATACTGTAATTTTTTTATGGGGATACTTCAAGGACAAAAGCTTTTAAACAGGTTCCAACAAACTTTATTATTCGGCAAAAAAAAAAAAATGAATTTCGGTGAGCATGTTGAAATGTGCAGAGGGGAAAATCAGAAATTTGTTGCAGCTACAATGTAGTAGAGTACAACGTATGTGAGTTTGTAGAGTACAATGTATGTGAGTTTGTAGAGTACAATGGCCGAAACTTTCAAGATTGTCAAAATCAACGTTATTACATTTTCAAAATTTTGCTCATTCATTAACAAAATATAAATTTTGTCTATCAGCAATTTTTTTTCCTTTATTTTCCTTCAAACAAAAAGTGTTTCTGCGTCCTATCATGTACCGGTTTCTTCATAGGGTATAACCAATCTTTTAGTTGAATAACTTTTCAACGGGCAGCTAGTCAAATGAAATTGTCCACGCATTGGGACCCGACGTGAATTTATTTTCTTACTCTAGTAACTATCGAAGAATATTTTGTTTTCACGAAAATCTACTGATATTCAATCAAAGAGTGTGTTTTTCAAGTAAAAACGTTATATTTGTAACCAGAGGCATATCGAAACACTCGGGAAGTCATCTAGTGCCTTTATAAATATGCCAAAGCTATCTACAAGCAAGTAAAGAGTATTAAATCTTGACAACGAGGTTCATTTCTCGTGCCTACCACGTACACAGTATCCAAGACACATTGCTTCATCAGGATGAAGCTCCTCCACATTCGACAAGAAAAATCCTGGACTTAATCAGAAGTCATTATGACAATCGTGTTATCGCAAGAGGTTTTCTGAACCACTTTGGCTATGGACCTTTTTAGTCCCCCTTTGGCCTTGACTTATCTCCCCTAGACTTCTTCTTATTGCCCTATTTTAAATATCAAATCTTCAGTGATCAACCAAAAACCACAGAAGAGATGAAAATAATGATAACAACTGTGATAAAGTCGATTCAAACAGAGCTAATGAAGCAGGTAATCGCAAATTTTCGATACTTCATTTCGTTGTCTCCTCAGACGGCCAACATTTTGGGGAACTTCATCTTTTAATCTTCTCTATTCTCATATGTAAATCCTGAAATTTTAAAATAAAACTCTTTTTCCGTTCCAAAGTTTTTCAATGTTTTCTTTTTCTATGCCGTGTGAAGCACCTTGTATTTAGATCGTTTTTGCTGAAACAATGTTTAGATTTGTGGACTCTCATGTTCCAATATTTAAATATTCCTAACATATGCCAAATTAAATCTAACAACAAATTAGAAAGAAAAGAAAAATAATATATTTAGCTTTATAAAAATTTCTGTAATTGAAAATTCATTTTTGAAACAGCATATAGAAAAAAAAAGCTTCTTAAATAATGGAAAATCTAAATTCCTCTTTTAAAAAATCACATAAAAAGGTACGTAACACCTAGACAAATGAAGAAACTATTATTTCTAAATATGTGATGTAGTTTTTACTATTTTCTCTGTAAATTCCAAAATGGCAAATTCGTTCCGAAACAAAATACAAAAAATCATTTCTCATTAAATAAATTCATTTTTAAAAATATTTTGCCAATCCAAGAGATAAAATAAATACGAAATTAGTATCAAATCAAAAATAGATAACTAAATAATAAAAGATAAAAACTAAAAGCACGAAATTTTGTTTTATTAAGTAAAAAAAGTTTTGTTGGAATAAGGACTTTGAAACTATCCCCTATCTCATTTCTTAGCCGGAAACATTCAGGAAAATATCTCTGAGAGTAAACTGTACATAGCTTTTTTAATAGTTTTCGATTTCATGTGCCTTACAACCAGTTTCTAATTCAAAAGAGCGTAACATTTTATTACAAAATGCTTTTTGAAAACATTATTTAATTGTTCTTCCAAGAAATTGCTGATGTTATATTTCGATTTTTTTAAATAGTTAAATATTACTTCGAATAACTTAGGATTTAATTCTTCTTTATTAAAAATAAGAAGGTTTCTTGCAGTAATACTTGGATATTTCAAATTTCATATTTTACTCTGATATGTTATAATATATATCCAACTTTTAATTCTAATAGCCATATGTTCATAAATGGCATTCCATTATCTTCATGCCAAAGCATAAGATTCCTTAAAATCGACACCGTTTTTTTTATATTTTTATACTGTAAACTCTTTGGGAAACTCTAGGACAAACCTTTGGAATTTCAGATCATTTTGAACGGCGAGGCTTACTAATCTCATAATATGTCACATGTGGATTTTCTATCATTTTACTATAATGCGGAGTTTTTTAACCTCGATTTCTCCAGAGTTGTCGATTTTGGCAATCATAACTGCTTCTTGCAGATCAAGAAACTTTTTCAGGCAAAAAAAAATTTTTTTTTAATTGATAATGTTCCGAAATGTTTTTCTTTTAAATGGCCATATATTATGTAAATAAAACTCTTCAGAATATTTTCCTTTTTATATATAAACTTAATAACAAAAAAAGCAATTTATCAAATTACAACGACCAATTGGAAAATGATTTTTTCAAAGACTAAAATTTAAGATATAAAAAATCGCACGGAGTTGATCATACTTTACGTATGCCACAGATTAAACATTAACATTCCTGGACACATCATAAACAAATTTTAAAAGAAGTTTCAGTTTTACAATTTTCGGTACTGTAAATTTTTAAACTTCTACGGAGATAGTCCTACATTACGTACGCCATGGATTAAACATTAATATTCCTGGAACAATTTTAAATAAAATTTCATTTTTAAACTTCTAAACATCCCAAAATATTACTTTTTATGTCGTTGCATAGAGAAAAAAATGCATTTTTAATTGCAATTTGATTGAAAGCTGTATCTCAATTTGTTTTTGAGTTATTAATTTTTTTTGTACTTTTTATTACTTTTTTGTCATAGTGGCAACAGAAGTATCCATCTCTGTTGAAAGTAAAGGGAAAATACAGATTACTGTATAGGTCAATGAGAAAAATAATAAAATGCGGGATTCAACTAATAAAACGCTTCACATATGTTTTTGATTTCCTACCCTGACCGAGGACAATAACCATTTTCCCAAATGGTTAAAAAAAAAATTCTAGTATATTTTAATTCGCTCACACAATTTTTTTTCATCTGAAATCATAACCTACATTGTAATTGACTAAATAATATAACTAAATGAAAATATCACAAAAACATTTAGCTTTGGCGTTGGAAGATTTATTAAGTTTTTGTTAAGCATTCTGAGTGAGATACCTAAATAAGATATAGGAATTGTATATGAGTTAGTTCACATGATGTGCATAAGCAGAGTTTTGATTTAAAAAATGCAACAAGATTTTAGGTTCTTTTAATATTGACTGTAATCATTTCAGTTTTCTAACATGATTATAAGAATTAGACTAGAATGCTAAATAATTTCAGCAATATATCTTATGTATATGAAAATCGATTGCTTCACTCCCAGACGTGTTTATTGATTTATAATGCTGATTTTCTTTATACCGGATACTTTTATTTTAATATTTAGGTTTTAAAAATGCAATTTGTGATGTAGCATTTAGAAATGCTATTAGAAATTCCGGTCAAAGCAGTTTTCGTAAGCAGAAACTATATATGTCGCACGATTATCTTCAACAACTGAATATTTTCTTTCTATTTATCTCTGAGGTTATTTAAATTGAAGAACTAGTCTTTACTTTAATATTATTAAAGATCTAATCGGTACAGCAAATAATAATGTTATTTATTTATTCAAACTGTAATAAATTGTTTCCACATATCTAAATATAAATCCTTACCCGTTACATTAATTGCAGGTTACATTATTTATTTGCGGAATTCACTCCTGCTTTCGAAGAAAAACATAGTCTGAAAATGAATCTATGTATAATTTTAATTAAGTCTTTAAGAAATTTTCAGCTGTTGAATTGCGCCCAAAATTATTGAATATTAAATAGGGGAGACCTGGGCAAGATGACGAATGTCTTAATTTTTCCCGTTTTCCACTAGGTGGCAACATCAACCGGACACTGCTGGCTCTCCTATCGGCCGTTCCTTAAACAGTAGTATAGAGACTCTGAAATCGCCATTTTTGTGTTAGTTGTGAAGCTTTGATTGTTTACCGCTGCTACGTTATAACTTTTATGCATGTGTAAATAAGCTCTGCTGCAGATACAGGTAAGATACATCGTTTCTCTTTAATATTTATGAGTAACTTAGTTTAAATACTACCTATTACCATGAATAAATTTCAATTAATCGCCTCCCTTCATGGCAATGAAAACGAATATTTTTAAACAGGCAGTCCGGGGCAAGAAGACGAGCTCGTCATCCTCAGACCCTGGTAGTAGAAAACCAACGTATAAACCCTCCAGAAGAACCAGAACTTATGGCAAATGCCGATTCCGATGCACCAAAGAAGCCTGTTAGTGTTTTTGATTTCAAACCATTGCCCAAAGCAACACAATGTGAGAAAAAAAGAAAAAGCAAAACACTGAGCTAAAGTATTCTTACAAGACACACATCAAATAAATGTTAGAACAAAGGGAAAAGAAGAAAGAAGAACAGGAACGTTTAAAAAACAGAGAAAAGAAGCTCGTGAAGCTAAAAATGTAGTAAAAAAACTCAAACTAAGTTCCTGTAGGCTTACATCTATTAAATCCAGGCCAAAAAATCCAGTTGCATGAACTTCAATGGATGGTGTTTTCAGACTCCTGCTTGTGATGAGGAATATTGAGACCCACCAATAGAAGAATGAATCCAGTGCTGTAAATGCCAAGAGTGATGGCATGAGGAATGTCCCAATTACGAAAATGGCATTTTATATGTTACTATTGTTAGCTGCACAACTAAACACTTCAACATAACGTTACAATGCATTATGCTTAGTTTGATACTTTGTAAGATGTAAAAACACAGTTATCATTTGTTAAACCATGTAACATATTAAAAAGATAAAATATGTTCAATGTTTTTCAGTGTTGTCATCTTGCCCCAGTACCGGGGCAAGATGACGATTTGTCAATGTAATGAAAAAATAAAATTATCCTTTATTTTTTTTATTTGAAAAATTAAATGGTAATATATTTAATACTACAAAGGAACACTCTAACAGTTGATGTAAAATTAATTTTACTATACTTAAAGATAAATAACTGAACAACAAAAATTGTTAACATAGTCATCTTGCTCCGGTGTCCCCTACGTGAATTTTTCACATTGCTTGTGCTAACCGTAAAACCAACAGAGTGAAAAATTTCCAAGGCGGGAATCGAAACCAGATCCTTGTAATAACGCTACAATGCTCTACCTCTGAGCTATGAGGACGATTCCCAGGCTGCAATCTCTCAGTCACATATGTCGGTAAGACTGCAACCGTCTAATTCAATAATTTAATATTTTTAAAAAATCCGGTGTACTTTCGGTGCTGAAAATTAATGGAAAAATTAATTAAAATTATACATATCTGTGTTCATCTATGCTGTGCTGTATTTCGTCTTATGTTTCGCCGCAGGTTTGTGAGCTCATGGAGACTTTCCTATCTTGTGCTGCGGTTGCAGCCTTAGCGACATATGTGAGTGTGAGATGCCAGGTTGGGTATCATCCTCGTAGCTCGGTGGTAGAGCATTGAAGTGCTATTCCAAGAATCTGGGTTCGATTACGGCTTGAACATTTTTCACAATGTTGATTTTACATTTAGATAGCATTGTGTAAAAATCAAGTATTTAATATTCATGAATCTATCGTATGTATGTTTTTGCAAAATTAGAAAACTATGTCAAAGGTTTTGCTTATACAGGCAATGCTGTTAATTTTTTTTTTATTATTTATTCAGTTGATTTTTAAAACTATGGTGAAATAGAAGCGACCGAATAATTTACGAATCCTAACATTATGCAAGACATCAACTGATTAATCAATAAATACAGTTTCAGTGGTGATGCAATTTTATTAAATGTATCTCCATAGCTCACACGTAAATGAGAAATTTGAAAACACTACAGAACATACCCATCCCAAATAAAATAATAAATTATATTTGCTGTTCTACGAAATTCATAACATGATGTATCTTATATTTAAATATAACTATCGAATCAGTGGGTGTATATTAATTTAATATCAACAGGCAGGATGCTTACAGCAGTATAATAAATAAATTTATATCTTAAATACAATTTATGATTAAATATATTTTTCTCTAATAAAATTCCCCGATTTAAAGGCACAGGGAAAATAAAATATTTCAAATTTTTGAATTTTTAATTATCGGCCTAAAAAATAGAGCTGAATGATTATGGTACTAGATGATTATGGACCTAAAAGAATATGGTGCTGCAAGGTTTTAAAATAATATATTTTAAGCGCTGTGGGTGTGTATATAGTTTTTTATCTTATATCTGAATCCAACTATCCAATCAGTGGGTGTATGTTAATTTCATATCAACAGGCACGATGCTTACAGCGGTATAGTAAATACATTTATATTTTAAATACAATTTATGATTAAATATATTTTCCTCTAATAAAATTTTCCGTCTTAAGGGCACATGGAAAATAAAATGTTTCAATTTTTTGAATTTTTTATTATCGGCCTAAAAAAATAGAGCTGAATGATTATGGTGCTAGATGATTATGGACCTAAAAGATTATGGTGCTGTAAGGTTTTAAAATAATATATTTTAAGCACTGTGGGTGTGTATATAGTTTTCTATCCTATATCTGAATCTAACTATCCAATTTGTGGGTGTAAGTTAATTTAATATCAACATGCACGATGCTTACAGATGTATAACAAATACATTTATATTTTAAATACAATTTATGATTAAATATATTTTTCTCTAATAAAATTTTTCGTCTTAAGGGCACATGGGAAATAAAATGGCTCAAATTTTTGAATTTTTTATTATCGGCCTAAAAAATAGAGCTGAATGAGTATGCTGCTAAATGGTTATGGACCTAAAAGATTATTGTGCTGTAAGGTTTTTAAATAATATATTTTAAGCGCTGTGGGTGTGTATATAGTTTTTTATCTTATATCTGAATCTATCCAATCTGTGGGTGTAAATTAATTTTATATCAACATGCACGATGCTTACAGAGGTATAACAAATACATTTATATTTTAAATACAATTTATGATTAAATATATTTTCCTCTAATAAAATTTTCCGTCTTAAGGGCACATGGGAAATAAAATGGTTCAATTTTTTTAATTTTTTATTATCGGCCTAAAAAATAGAGCTGAATGAGTATGCTGCTAAATGGTTATGGACCTAAAAGATTATTGTGCTGTAAGGTTTTAAAATAATATATTTTATGCGCTGTGGGTGTGTATATAGTTTTTTATCGTATATCTGAATCTAACTATCCAATCTGTGGTTGTAAGTTAATTTAATATCAACATGCACGATGCTTACAGAGGTATAACAAATACATTTATATTTTAAATACAATTTATGATTAAATATATTTTTCTCTAATAAAATTTTCCATCTTAAGGGCACATGGGAAATAAAACGGTTCAAAGTTTTGAATTTTTAATTATCGGCCTAAAAAATAGAGCTGAATGATTATGGTGCTAGATGATGATGGACCTAAAAGATTATGATGCTGTAAGGTTTTAAAATAATATATTTTAAGCGCTGTGGGTGTGTATATAGTTTATTTTTTTGTTTTGTTTTTTGCCGTTTTCTCGAAATATGTTTTTTTAATGCGACGTTTAAAAAAGTTAAAAGTTTAAGTGTAAAAGTAAAAAGATTAAGTGTAGCTAATTTGCTTTTTTAAAAATACCTAACACTATAGGTCTGAGTGAAAAAAAAATTATAAATAATGAAAAAGATGTTCTTAAATTTTTAGTATTTTCAAAGTTTTTTAGTAAAATATTTTTAATTTTATTTCTTTTTAACCAAAAGGAATATTTATTCTTATAATTTTCAAATAGTATGTTTTCTGATACCACTACAAAATTTAAGATACTATATTCAACAGCTTTTTAGAAAAGTGTACCGAACAGACATATTGTTAAAAAAAATATGGAAAATGTTAATTAGTTTTGGAAAACTAATTTATGCATGAAATTGAAATCTTTTGATTTATATATGGGCTATAATGTGTATATTTACTGTAAAAAAATGTTTCATTTCTATCTCTATTTTTAAGTAAAATACATGATGTTAAATATTTCACAAAAACAGCTTCATTTTACTAGTCGAGATGACCCATGTGCCCTTAAACGATCTCAGAAAATTAAAACGCCACCGTGTTTAATCTTACACTTTGTTATACCTGACACGTATCTAATATATATATATATATGTATTTCAGTAAATAATATTAGAAATGGCAACTCTCACACTTCACATCTCAAGAAATTCTCCGCAACATCTTAAGACCACAAAAAAAAAGTAAACAACAAAAAAGACTGAAATGCAGAACAGAAAATTTCATAAGAATTGTATCAAAATGAAAGCTACTAAATGAGATAAGACACTTCCGAATATTTTTCTTCACTTGTATTTTCTAAAAGTTAGAATATAAAATCTATTGAAGCAAATCTTTTTATTACAAACTTGAGTTAAAATAAATAAAAAAAATCGAATGATAGTAACGGATTATCTGATGAATTACAAATAAAACAATATACAAGAAAATAATAATAAAAGGGCAATTGAAGCTTTTAATCTTCTAAATTATTTGTCAAATGAAACCTAATCTACTTTTGCAAAAAGTCAGGCAATAAAATTAAAATTAGCTGTGAAAATTATTATTGTTTTACTGTAAAATATTAGCTGATGAGTACGAATCTAAAAATCTGTATTATAGCCATATTTCGATAAAGTGTTATGCATTTTTAAATTAAAATTTTATAGTTGAATATTACAATAAAAGAAACTCTCAGAAAAGCCTTAAAATTGCTATTTTCTAATATAATTTATTTTCAAAAAATTGCAGGATTTTGCTAGAAAAAGGCCGAGAAAAGGTTGAGAGCATCTTAAAATTTAATTTTTTTCCTGTACGTTTATGACTATAAGGCAAAGGGCTCATATTTCGTCCCCTTTCCTAATTTCGTCCCCCTTTACTTCTGTGAAAGTGGCGCCACTGTTCACGCAAGGCACAGGCGACGGAAGGTAAAAGGTGTCAGTAGTGAAATTTTCGTTCGCCAAGACGCATACATATATTAAAGATGCCTGATTTTCTATTTTTAGAAGACCCGAGTTCTTATTACGTCGTTTGTGGAAAGTTATTTACTTTACTGTAAGTATTTATTTCTTATTCATTGCATGTTTCTTACGTAGGTAAGATATTGACAGTAGCATACAGCGAGTTTTAGGATGCTCATTTTATCTTACGGGAACCTCCACCATATTGGGAAGTAACGTGGCCCTAATTTCGTCCCTCTTACAGTTCTTATTTTTATCCCGGGGACGAAATAATAAATGCTTTTCATGATATTTTTTTCAATTTTTTCCTCGTGTTTGGATGACTAATGTTTCGTTACGTTATTCTTCCACTGATAATTAGTAGGGGAGGTAGGGGAGGTATGATACACTTTTTTTTTTACTAATTTTTTACAAACCTTAGAAACCTATTTTTAAACAAATTTTTCGTGTTTTCTTATAAAGTGACCTTTTATTCATTTATTAAAAATATTCTGAATTTAAAAAATAATCATTAAAAATATATATCCCAATTATTGTGAATGGTTACTACTGTATCAAATCTCCCTATTGCTGGGGAGGATTGATACACTAGCAAGGGAGATTTGATACATTGTTATGTAGTAAATTGAAAATAAAAATGCAGACAATTCAATTTATGTGTATACAAATTTTTTAATAAATCTTGAAATATTAAAGTAAAATTTAAAAGAAATGACATTGGCATATTTTTGTTTCAGATTTTTTTTTTTTTTTTTTTTTTTTTTTTTTTTACAAAAATATTTAAACAATTGCTATTATTTAAACAATTCTATTAACACACTTTTTAGAAAATAAATAATGAAAAAAACCCCTAGAGATCGTGCTGGAAGGAAAAATGAAGTGAACATTGCTGATTTGCAAACAATTTAACATAAATTTAGCACATTTAAGATTTCTTTAACCCTTTCAGGGCATTTTCAATGATAAAGTGTTGAATAAATGAATGGCACCGGAATTTACCAACAAATTTAATTGGAAATAAGAAAAAGGCTATATTTCACTTTCATATTCAATGGAAAATATTTTACCAAAATGCTGGTGCTAATGTGGCGTTTGGGAATTAAAATTAAGTGGTTTCGTAAACATACCACCGCCCCTGAAATGGTTAAAAACTAATAACTAATAATGAAAACTAATAATGAAAAACTAATAACTCTATCATTTTGGTAAGTAAAATCGGGTGGATTTAATGTTTTTTAATTTGGCCTTCGTCTATTATAGAAACATCTTCCCTTTCAGTCCTTTAAATTTTTTTCCTTCTATATGACGAGCAAAGCGAACTAATCATCTATCATCGCACTGCTTTTCTATGTATAACCTACATAATGTCTATGAATGGTATCTTTGTTCTTCCTTACCAATTTCAGTAGCTCTTGCTGTAAAACAATAATGAATATTACAGTCCTATATTAGTTTACAACTTAAAAAACTATTAAATTTCAAATATACAAGTGTAACATTTCTCCCCAGTGCTAATGTATCATTTCTCCCTATCATACCTTATTGGATTTTCAAGCACTTTGTATAAATGCAGTTGCAAAATGCCAATCTGCTATCAGGTAAAACTCACTATAACAATGTGCTTTAAAAATAAAAAAAATTACAAGATATTATCTTCACAATAATAAGAGTTATGAAAGAAAATCAGTATTTAAAAAAATTACATTAACATTCCAAAAGTCTTCAAAAATAAAAGAAAAAAAGCGTTGTCAGTTCTTCACTGCAAAGTCCAGCTAATGATGGCCTCTGCTAATAAAAGAAGACTTTATATCTGTTACAATGGCTGTTAATGCCATATGTTGAGAAAAATTGTCAATGTATCAACCCTCCCTGTGTATCAAACCTCCCCTACCTCCCCAACATTTATTTGTGCCTTAATTTAATGTAAATTAAATTATTTACTCATTCAGAAATAAATTTTGATTTAATTATAAGTTAAAGCTCGGCGTACTGAATTTTTCAAGGGGGGCGAAATTGGGACACTTTTTCTTTTGCATTTTTTAGATACTTTAAAAAAATATATTCGCATTGTTAAAATTTTTTGTACGATATTTGCTTATGTTTCTATGTACGTGAGTAGTTAGTCTATGTAAAATCTAAATTTGGTAGGTTTTCACTAAAGTAACAACATTTAGGGCCTAAAAGTGACTGGAGGACGAAAATAGGGCACCTTACCTTACTGATAATAAAGACATCTGAAATTAGAATAAAGTGGCGTTTTCTTTTTCTATATTGATTCACAAAAATAATTACAATGAGATTAAACATTATATTTTCTACATAAAGAAGATAACTCACGAAAGATTTTTTTTTCGTAAAAATATCATAAATATTGTTCTCATATAAAATGTAGCCCATAAACATCTTTAAAAGTCTAATGCATTCTATCAAAATATTTAGAATTATCTATTTTTCAAGGCTGCCAATGCTGGTTATTCTTTTATTATTTTGACTACCACTATTTTAAAACCGACATGCTTATTGTAGATTTATGTTAATTTTCGATGTGGATTATTATTGTTTAGAAATGATGGTTGACAAAATAATCAAATAATAGTCTGCAGTGTCAACCATGATTCTACGGAGTTTATAAAGATCTCATAAATATTCAAAGGATTTATTTTTAGTAAAATAGCAATCTGATGGATTATTATTATTGCATTAGGTAATAAATTTTTCAATGTATGCATTTTATTAAACCCACTAGCAAAACACCCATGCAAGTACAAAACATCCGTGCAAGTGCAAAACAGCATTGCTTAGTGCCTTTCAAATGTTATAATAAAGGATCAGGGTCCATAAACTACGTTTTTGGTCCATGAAACATGACTAAAATTCAATTATGTTATTCTGACTTAATTATTTCCCTTTTTAATATTAGAAGTTATATATTGTACGATTGTAACAATATTTTTTTATATTTTGTTCGGATGTATATGACTTACACAAGCTCAAAAGTTCGTATAATTCGTAGTTTTGATGAAAAATACGCAATTTCTGTTATTTTTACAAATCATTTTTACTCTCTATTTTTAATATTTTACTATGAGCTTAGTTTTGCAACACTTTTATTTTAACATATTTCGTATATCTTGATGTGTTTTATAATATATGTCAAGAAGAAAGTGTTGCACGATTGCGCTAATATAAATAATTGAGGTAAAAATATCAGAAATTGTGTATTTTTCATCGAAACTACGAATTATACGAACTTTGAGCTTGTGTAAGTCATATAAATCCGAACAAAATACAAAAAATAAAGTTAAAATCGTGCAATATATACCTTCTAATATTAAAAAGTGAAATAATTAAGTCTGTATAACATGATCAAATTTTAATCTATTTCATGGGCCAAAAATGCGGATTATGGACCCTGATCCTTTTTAAACCCAGCAGATATACACAACTTACACTTAACCCAAATTAAATAAGATCACTTTCAGTGTATCACCCAGACACTCACTGGAATTATTTTTAAAACACCAATTCTTCCAAAATTCTAATACTATAATATATTTTTCACAATAATCTCAACTACTGATATTCTTTAAATTCCAATACGTTATTCTTAATATCACATCAGAATTCAACAAAGCAAAATAACAGTGATTCGAAAGACACAAGAACGTCCTCTCACAAATATTTTTCATATCCACGTTAACCCTTTTAAAGAAGCACCTAGACAAGTGTATAATGACATTTTATGTATATTTTTAAAAAAAATCAAAATGAGAACGCATTATACATATGCATGCATATGTTAGACTGAGAGGCGGCCGTGCCGACAATCACCTCATAGAGTTCACGGCTGATATTCCAGAATTAGTTAAAACCCGATTAGCATATTAAAACTCAACCATTCTGCCAAGTCATATCATGGTGGAAAACAGCTGAAAACCCGATTTTTGTGGTTGACTCGTAGATTTACTTGTATTTTCCTGCACCCAAAAGTTTGAAAACATGGAGGATTGGGGCAGGAAAACACATTGGTAAACCTACGAGTCAACCGCTAAAATTGGGTGTTCCGGTATTTTCCACCATGATATGACATAGCAGACCGATTGCGTTTTAATATGCGAATCGAGTTGTAACGATTTCTGGAATTTCAGCCGTGAGCTCGATGAGGTGACTGTCTGTGCTTCCGCGTCCCGGTCTATGTGTAAGCATTTTAGTTTCAAGATTTTCGTGGGGGAAGAGGGAGGTTGAAATGCACCATGTGTATTATGCGTATCTTTTCTAAATATAAAAAATGCAACTATTAAAAGAAAGGGGATATTCAATGTAATGTTTCTGATAAAAAAGATTTTTAAATATAAAAGTAATGATTACTTTTACTACTCATTTTTTTTTTTAGTTTTTAGAGCAGGGTATTTTAAATCATACAGTCTGTCTCAAAAGTTTATGCACAACCAAACAATATCGTTCACTGTATGACAGTAAAAAACTAAATTAATAAAGTTATTTAATTATTATGTTCTATAAAACTATTTAAATCTATATATTTAAAACGCTAAGCGTATTCTTTCGACAGTCCGTGAGAAGAAACTACTGCATCAAATTACAGCAATATTTTGTTTAAATGAAAGATATTTGGCCACAGATTTGTTATCATACATTCGTTTGTTCAAATATTTTATTAATTAGCCGTAATTTTAAATTAAAATTCTACAGTTGCGCATGCGCATTATATAAGTAGAAGTCTGCCTCTGGAGTGACGGGCTGCACATGCGCAAAGATTCTCGCTCAGTTGAGATATCATATATCACAGGTAGAAGTTGTTTTAAGTTCGTCTGCTATCGATCTTACTGTAAACAAGCTTTTCTTTCTTTCACAAAGTTAATATTTGACTCTTTCAGCATTATTAACTATTCAAAAATTTATTGTGTCGATATTAAGAGCTAGATAAGACTCATTTCAGGGGTGTCACATTGTTTTGGTCATATTACACGCTGAAGATAAGCACAGTGATTTAAAACTAAAAGTTATGGCTGGTGAATTACCAATAGTTACACAGGAAGATTGGGAAACTAGCATGTTAAGTTGTAGTTTCTTCTTTTTAAAAAATAAGGTAACATAAATATTAAAACGCAAAACTATTTTCGTAAGATCAAAACTCAAATTCGAGGCAATTGCGTATGCGTCAAATGTGTTTCGAACCTCTTCAATTTAGAAGGAAGAAAAACATGTTCTTGATAACGTAGTCGGTTAAGGCAGCAGTTTCAGGCTCTGAATTTTTGCAGAGGACGCAGGTTCGAATCCAAGCCAGGCAAAATGTGTGCTATTTTTGTCGATTCATTTCAATAATGACATATTTTATTAGGAAGAGAAATTATAGGATTTTTATTTTATTATTTGAATGCTTTATAATTAAATAAAATTTAACTCTCAATAATATTTTGAAAAAAATAATGATTTTATATTTAAAATATTTTGTATGTAATTATCAATTAAATAAACTGAACTGGTCTACAATTTTCGTTATATTTTCTGGCCATTATCAAGAATATATATGGGTGTGTGTCAGAAAGAAAAGTTTGTCATTCATATGCGTAAAAAATAAAACGGAAAGAAAGAAATAGATTCGTACTAGCAAACACCGCGGCTTTGCACGCGTAATATTTGAAATATGCCAAGTGATATTTATATGTCTAATTTTTATTAAAAGGTACTAACTAAATTTTTATTTTATTGAAATGTAATATTTTATTTTATTAAAAGGTACTTATTACTTTTAGGAATAATTAAAAAAATTACTATTTAAAACACGTTTTGATTAAACATCATTGTTACACAGCATAAGGCAGAAATGAGACTTAAATTAATAAAAAGAAATAAAACTAAATAAATAATAATTTAGAAAATATTTTGAAACTTTTATGCTCAAGTAATACGCTCATTTAAGTATTCATTTGAAGTTTTGAATTTTTTAGAAACCATCTTCTTACATCTTAAAATTAACCATCATGTCAAATTCCAAGTCCTACCACCTCTCTCAACATAAAGGGCTATGTTGAAATAGGAACTGTCACCATTAATTTGCCAACATTAATTTTGAAATTTGTTTGTTATTACCTACTATTCCACAGATATGTACATTAGGAAGCTTTTAAAGGCATTTTTAAAACGTTTGTTGTTCCTGTGAATCCCAGGTGGTAGAATCATCGGCATAAAATATAGCCTGTGTAGGATCAGAGACTGTTACCATTGATTCGCAACTATTACTTTTATATTTGGTTTATATTCCCTGAAATTGCGTAGAAATCGTAATTTAGGCCTTTTTTAGAATGCTTTTCGCACCTCCCTTTCACTTCACCCCTTTTTAATTCGAATTTATTTCCGACAGTCCTTCGAGGGCATTTATATTTTATAAGTAACTTCCATGCCATATTTAAAGTTTCTAGCCTTTTCAGTATCACAGTAATAGCAATTTAGAAAGTTTTTAGCTACTGCAACCCTCTGGTGGTAGTGGCACAGACATAAAATATAGCTTATGTTTGAGCAGGTTCTATCACCAACAATTTATCATCAATATTTTTTTAATCGGTTTGGTATTTGATAAGATTACATAAAAATTGTAATTTATAACGCTTTTCGCTCACTTCATCTTTTTAAATTTGAAATTTTCTTTTGACAGTTCTTAGAAAGCAGTTCCATCTTGTAAGTAAATACCATGCCATACTTCAAAGTGTTAGACCCTTCAGTTACGCAAAAAACGCAAATTAGAACATGTTTTGCTTTTGCAACCCTCAGATGGTAGTGACAGCATCATAAAATATAACATATGTTATAGCAGGGACTGTCATCATTGATTTGCAACCATTATTTTTGAAATAGCTTTGGAATTTCCTGAGATAGAGTAGAAATCGCAATTTAGAACGTTTTTAAAACGCTTTTCGCGCATTTTCACCCCTTTTTAAATTTCCAATTTTTTCGAAACTGTTCTAAAAGATCATTTATATGTAATAAATATGTACCTTTCCTATTTTTAAGTTGCTAGCCCCTACCGATCACAAATATTGAAATTTGGAACGCTTTTTCGCTCCTACAACGTCTAGGTGATAGTGATACCCACTGAAAATAGCGTCTATGTTAGAGCAGAGGCTGTCAGCATCAATTTCATACCATTACGTTTGAAATCAGTTTGATTCTTCCTGAGATATTGGTGACAAATCGGCATTTAGAACGTTTTTAGAACGCTTTTCGCTCATTTTGCTCCAGCATCTTCTCTGGGGTACTGGAAACAGATATAAAATATAGCCTATCTTGGAGCAAGATCTGTCACCATCATTTTTACACCATTATATTTGAAATCGTTTCAGTATTTCCTGAGACTACATAGAAATCACAATTTAGAACGTTTTTTACAACGCTTTTTGCGCATTTTGACCTCCCTTTTAAATTTCGATTTTTTTAGGAAATGTCCTTAGAGATCATTGTTATCTTATAACTAACTACCATTCTAAATTTCACGATTCAGGGCCCTTCCGTCGCACAAAAATCGCAATTTAGAACGTTTTTCTCCTGCACCCCCTTTGGGGTAGTGGCACCGACATAAAATATAGCCTATGTTGGAGCAAGGGTTTTCACCATCATTTTGACGAAATTATTTTTAAAATCGGTTTGGTATTTCCTGAGATTGTGTAGAAATCACCATTTAGAACGTTTTTTAGAACGCTTTTCGCGCATTTTCATACCTTTTAAATTTCGAATTGTTTAAGAACTTCTTAGACACCATTTATATCTTATAAGTAACTAATATTCCAAATTTCATATTTCTAGGACCTTCCGTAACGCAAAAATCGCATTTTTAGAAAGTTTTTTGCTCCTGCACCCCTTTGGGTTAGTGGAACCGACATAAAATATAGCCTATGTTCTAAGTTGGACTAACACCATCATTTTGATACTATTACTTTTAAAATCGGTTTGGTATTTCCTGAGATTATGTAGAAACTACCATTTAGAACGTTTTTTAGAACGCTTTTTGTGCATTTTCACCCCTTTTTAATTTCGAATTGTTTAAGAACTGTTCTTAGACATCATTCATATCTTATAAGTAACTAATATTCCAAATTGCCTATTTCTAGGTCCTTCCGTAACGCAAAAATCGCATTTTTAGAACGTTTTTTGCTCCTGCACCCCCTTTGGGGTAGTGGCACCGACATAAGATATAGCCTATGTTCTAAGTTGGACTAACACCATCATTTTGATACCATTACTTTTGAAATCGGTTTGGTATTTCCTGAGATTATGTAGAAACTACCATTTAGAACGTTTTTTAGAACGCTTTTTGCTCATTTTGATTCCCCTTTTAAATTTCGATTTTTTTAGGAAATGTCCTTAGAGAACATTGATATCTTATAACTAACTACCATTCTAAATTTCACGATTCAAGGCCCTTCCGTCGCACAAAAATCGCAATTTAGAACGTTTTTCTCCTGCACCCCCTTTGGGGTAGTGGCACCGACATAAAACATAGCCTATGTTGGAGCAAGGGTTTTCACCATCATTTTGACGAAATTATTTTTAAAATCGGTTTGGTATTTCCTGAGATTGTGTAGAAATCACCATTTAGAACGTTTTTTAGAACGCTTTTCGCGCATTTTCATACCTTTTAAATTTCGAATTGTTTAAGAACTGTTCTTAGACACCATTTATATCTTATAAGTAACTAATATTCCAAATTCCAAATTTTAGGACCTTCCGTAACGCAAAAATCACATTTTTAGAAAGTTTTTTGCTCCTGTACCCCCTTTGGGGTAGTGGCACCGACATAAAATATAGCCTATGTTCTAAGTTGGACTAACACCATCATTTTGATACTATTACTTTTAAAATCGGTTTGGTATTTCCTGAGATTATGTAGAAACTACCATTTAGAACGTTTTTTAGAACGCTTTTTGTGCATTTTTACCCCTTTTTAATTTCGAATTGTTTAAGAACTGTTCTTAGACATCATTCATATCTTATAAGTAACTAATATTCCAAATTGCCTATTTCTAGGCCCTTCCGTAACGCAAAAATCGCATTTTTAGAACGTTTTTTGCTCCTGCACCCCCTTTGGGGTAGTGGCACCGACATAAGATATAGCCTATGTTTTAAGTTGGACTAACACCATCATTTTGATACCATTACTTTTGAAATCGGTTTGGTATTTCCTGAGATTATGTAGAAACTACCATTTAGAACGATTTTTAGAACGCTTTTTGCTCATTTTGATTCCCCTTTTAAATTTCGATTTTTTTAGGAAATGTCCTTAGAGATCATTGATATCTTAACCATTCTAAATTTCACGATTCAAGGCCCTTCCGTCGCACAAAAACCGCAATTTAGAACGTTTTTCTCCTGCACCCCCATTGGGGTAGTGACACCGACCTAAAACATAGCCTATGTTGGAGCAAGGGTTTTCACCATCATTTTGACGAAATTATTTTTAAAATCGGTTTGGTATTTCCTGAGATTGTGTAGAAATCACCATTTAGAACGTTTTTTAGAAAGCTTTTCGAGCATTTTCATACCTTTTAAATTTCGAATTGTTTAAGAACTATTCTTAGACACCATTTATGTCTTATAAGTAACTAATATTCCAAATTGCATATTTCTATGCCCTTCCGTAACGCAAAAATCGCATTTTTAGAACGTTTTTTGCTCCTGCACTCTCTTTGGGGTAGTGGCACCGACATAAGATATAGCCTATGTTCTAAGTTGGACAAACACCATCATTTTGATACCATTACTTTTGGAATCGGTTCGGTAGTTCCTGAGCTTACCTCCGACAAATAAACAATTTTTTCCTCTTTATAATAGGAGTATAGATAAGAGCTATAAAAGAAATTACCTTGATATTCAGGTTTAATATTTAAAAAATGCAAAATAAAATTCAAGTCTAAAATATATATATATTTTATTTCGTTATCTGCATCAAGTTTCAGATTTAGGTTTTTAGAGAATGAGACAGATAAAAATAAAATTCATGGCAACTTTTAATGGCCGTGTAGTTTTAATAAATAAATAAATAAATGAAAGTAAATATTAAGAAAAAAAAGAGGCCGTAGTAAGTAAAAATAAATTCTCTACCCGGTATTTTAAGGTAAATTTCTGATAAAAAGCAAGCATAATTGGTTGTAAATTATAAACTTAAAATTCTTTCACTTCACTGAATAGGTTAGACTGACAGCACCAGCTATCGCCTTAAAGAAATAGGAGTCACTTATCAATATAGAAATTCATCACGTAATTCGTCATTCAATAATTAATTTAAAAGCAACTAATTCAAAATTCAATATTTTGTCTAATGAAACTTTCATGTTATTTACCGTCAAATCTTGACGGGCACTATCTAGTAAATAATAATGTAATTAAGAAATAAACATATGACCATGAATTTGAACAATCCATAACTATTAAGTGTCTTAAAAATTTACGCTCACTTTTAATTTTTACGCAAGCTGTTACTTTTTAATAGTATTTTCCTGGTTCCGAGAAACTTGAAATAAACCTCTTTCCATGGTAATGATCAGTTACTGTAACGATGATGGTGGGAATATCATGCTTTTTCAATGGCTTTCTCAATATGACTTACCTTTCTTATAAACTTCGAAGATTAAGATATCCTAAATAGTCTCAATTGACTAGATTAATTTTAACACAATTATTCTAATTGGTAAATAAATCATATGATTTTTAATTTTCCAAAAGTGCGAAAAATGTTCAGGCCAACATTTTTCGCCCATTTATTCTGTCGAACGGATTCATATATCAGACCAGAAGCTGTGATCAATAAGGTTAGCTCGGTGAATTATGCCCTCCAGATTCGTCCGGGATTCATCCGGTTGCTCAGTTGGCAGAGCATTGGCAACTTCAGTCAAGAGATCCCCGGTTCGATTCCTGGCCCGGACAGTTTTCGCACATTTGGAAAATTACAACTCATATAGTCTCAATTGTATTAAATATAGTCTCATATAGTCTCAATTGTCGAGGATTGAAGGTGACCTGATTATGTAACTTTATTACTTTCGTTGCGCTGAAAGGCAATGTTTTGTAGTGTGTGTTTGTAGAATTTCTAAATGGAAACAGATGTTGCTCTAGTGTTTTTGAGGGTTTTTTAAATTTTGTTTCCTATAGAGAAAGGGCAGGAAGCTTTGGGGAAAACCTGATAATTACTCTACTCCAAAATCATCAGGGACTTCCTTTCTTGTCGTCTACTTAAGAAAGTATGCGACTGTTTCCTGGGTTCATGCCAATAGCAATTTCATAAGCAATATTTATCCAAATTATATTTTTTAAGAGGGAAACTCAATAAGTAGGTCTCAAACTGATATGAGAGGTCCGAAGTTAGTATTAAATTATTTCCAAATATGTCAATAGGTGACAGCATAATCCAACTATAAGATGCTAATTTCGAATTTATGAGACAGTAGTTGTACAAGATGAGCAGGGGCGTTCAAAAGTTGCTGACGAAGAGCGAAGTGATCGTCCAGTTGAGACTCCGACAGAAGAATCAGTACAGAAGGTTGAGGAAATGATTGCTATGATAGCTATTATTGTTCGTATGTCAGCTCTAACCATTTCCTTCACCTTCCCAACTGATTTTTCTGTTGAAATCTCCTCTGGACGACCATTTCGCTCTTCGTCAGCAATTTTTGAACGACCCTGCTCATCTTGTACAACTGCTGTCTCAAATTCGAAATTAACATCCTATAGTTGGATTATGCTGCCACCTATTGGCATATTTAGAAACAATTTACTACTAATTTCCGACCTCTCATATCAGTTTGTGACCTACTTACTGACTTTCCCTCGTATAGTCGCTGAATACTATGGTAGGCCATTAGTCTCCGTATGAAAGAACTTTCGAGTCCAATCAATTCTGGTATATGTTATGATTTTCGGCGGCATTTTATTATGTCATTTCATACGAACGACCATCATTTGTTTATATTTGCATAATATGCATACATTTTCGAGACATTAGTTTTTAAACAATAATACAAAAATGCATAATTAATTAAATAAGTTATTTATTTTTATTTATATTTATTTATTTATTTATTTATTTATTTATTTATTTTATTTATTTATTTATTTATTTATTTTTTGATGATGAGTTGTTTTTTTTTTTTTTTTTTTTTTTTTTTTTACACGTCAATTGAATAAACTTTTGAGAATTTATTGTGATATTACTTAAAGAATTTTTTTATTTACTAGGGGGGCCCCGAGAACTAATTGGAACAGGATGATTATTTCCGTTCTTGAAACTGAATTCCCAGTTGGTTAATTAATTGTATTCGCATCTGTTTTCTGTGGACTTGTGATTTTTAAAACTAAAATGTACTTTAGAAAAAAAAATTCTTCAATTTTACGAAAGTTCAGTCCGTGAGAAGCCAATAGTTGTTTGTTGTCTCTGTGAGTATTATTTGTAATCATTCATTTACATCTATATGCAATTAGATATTACTTCTTGGAAATTACTATAAATTATTGTTTCTACTAGTCATATATTCTGTTACTATGAGACACATTATGTGACTACAAAATACTATTATCTTCTCGCAGAACGACCTTTTCTTTCTAAACTACATGTGAGTATTCATCTCCTGACGTCCACTTTATATCAAAGAAGATGAAATCCATTTTAGGCAACAACTGTCATAAATGTAATCTTATGAAAAAAAATATTTTCTCTCAATTAACTTGCAAAACATTGTATGGCGAAAATATTTTGTTTACTGAAAGTTAATTATGCGGATCATTCTACTAGTATTCTTTAGTATTTATTCGTAAAAAAAAAAAAAAAAAAAAAAAAAAAAAAAAAAAAAAAAAAAACCTAGTAATATTTTTATAAAATAGGTACACTTCAATCAAAACACCATTTACTAATTCAAGTAATTTTTCACTCAAATGCGGTAGCAAAATATGTATTTCATATTATTTTAAAATTATCTTTCATAGCGCGTAATTTAAATCACTTGTCACTGTTAATCACACTAAAACCAAACTATTTTTTAACTATTTTAACGTCTGAATTAATTTTTATTAAAGGTACATATATATATATATATATATATTAACCCTTAAGTGCCTGATTTCCCAAAAATCATTTTAATAATGTTTTTTGGCTTTCATTTTTTAAATAAATCATGGGAAAAATACTTTAAAAAATCATATTTTGCTTTAAGTATGGTTTATGGCTAAAAAACAGTTTGTTACTAATCGTCAATACTGGTCTTTAATTGAAAAAATAATTTTCTCTGATAAAATTCTATAATATTAAACACACAAAAATTTTCAGAACTATCATAAGAAATAAATTTTACTTGCTCACTGCAGAACAAAATAGGGTATACCGCAAGCTTCCAAACAAAACAATAAAAAAGAAAAGTGCCCAGCTAAACTGGTGGCATTGAGCTCACAGAATATTCACACTAATTGTATATTATACTCTTATTTTAAAGAATAATGCCACTCAAAAAAATAAGTGAAGGGGAATTAGCCCCCGTTTCCCCCTTTATACTTAGCCAGTGAACCTCCAAATCTAATCAGGGAAGCTCCTTATCATAATAAACCGGTATACGACATTTGGAGCAAATCGAATAATCTTGCAAAAAAAAAACACTTCTCTAAATTAAGGGGGTGGACTAGCCCCCCTTTATCCTTAACCAATGAATCGCCAAAACGAATCAGGGAAGCTCCTTAACATAACAAACCGCTATACCAACTTCGGAGCAAATCGAATCATTCTGCATGAAAAACACATTTATCTGAATTAAGGGGGGTGCACAAACTCTGTTTTCACCCCTTTATCCTTAACCAATGAACCACAAAACTAATCAGGTAAGTTCCTTAACATAATAAACCGGTATACCAAATTGGGAGCAAATCGAATCATTCTGCATGAAAAACCCATTTATCTGAATTAATGGGGGGGGGGTGGACTAACCCCGTTTTCCCCCTTTATCCTTAACCAATGAACTCCCAAAACTAATCAGGGAAGTACCTTAACATAATAAACCGGTATACCAAAGTCGGAGCAAATCGAATGATTCTGCATGAAAAACCCGTTTATCTGAATTAAGGGGGTGGACTAACCCCCCCCCCCTTTCCCCCTTTATCATTAACCAATGAACCCCCAAAACTAATCAGGGAAGTTCCTTAACATAATAAACCGGTATACCAAATTCGGAGCAAATTGAATGATTCTGCATGAAAAACCCATTTATCTGAATTAAGGGGTGACTAACCCCCCTTTTCCCCCTTTATCCTTAACCAATGAACCCCCAAAACTAATCAGGGATGTTCCTTAACATAATAAACCGGTATACGAAATTCGGAGCAAATCGAATGATTCTGCATGAAAAACACATTTTTCTGAATTAAGGGGGGGTGGACTAACCCCGTTTTCCCCCTTTATCCTTAACCAATGAACTCCCAAAACTAATCAGGGAAGCGCCTTATCACAATGAACTTAGGAAAAAAGTTTGAAGCAAATCGGATGTTTCTATCAAGAGTTATCGCGTTACGTACATACATACATACATACATACATACGTACGTACGTACATACATACATACATACGTACGTACGTACGTACATACATACAGAACGGGCGGGCACATTAGCTCTCAGGCTTTGATAGCCTGAATAAACCGGTATACCAAATTAGGAGCTAATCGAATCATTCTGCATGAGAAACACATTTATCTGAATTAAGGGGGGTGGACTAACCCCCGTTTTTCCCCCTTTATACTTAACCAATGAACTCCCAAAACTAATCAGGGAAGTTCCTTAACATAATAAACCGGTATACCAAATTCGCAGCAAATCGAATCATTCTGCATGAAAAACACATTTATCTGAATTAAGGGGGGGTGGACTAACCCCGTTTTTCCCCCTTTATACTTAACCAATGAACTCCCAAAACTAATCAGGGAAGCTCCTTAACATAATAAACCGGTATACCAAATTCGGAGCAAATTGAATGATTCTGCATGAAAAACCCATTTATCTGAATTAAGGGGGTGGACTAACCCCCCTTTTCCCCCTTTATCCTTAACCAATGAACACCCAAAACTAATCAGGGATGTTCCTTAACATAATAAACCGGTATACCAAATTCGGAGCAAATCGAATGATTCTGCGTGAAAAACCCATTTTTCTGAATTAAGGGGGGTGGACTAACCCCGTTTTTGCCCCTTTATCCTTAACCAATGAACTCCCAAAACTAATCAGGGAAGCGCCTTATCACAATGAACCTAGGAAAAAATTTTGAGGCAAATCGGATGTTTCTATCAAGAGTTATCGCGTTACGTACATACATACATACGTACGTACGTACATACATACATACATACAGAACGGGCGGGCACATTAGCTCTCAGGCTTTGATAGCCTGTGAGCTAAAAAGAACATGTAGCAACATTCAAAAAAATAAATCTATCTTTATACTTAAACAGCACAAGTGTTGCCATCTACATGTTGAAAATCTATTTAAAAGTATTTTCATAATATATTTTATTGGCAACATTAGGCGTTATAGCTTAAATATTATTCAAAAGTATTTTAGAAGCCTAAATTGGTATGTTGCCAAAAAGCAACACGCGGCATTTAAGGGTTAAGACAGAATTGAAGACAAATGATACAATAACCCAACTTAAGTGAAAAATTAGCCGAGGTCGACTCGAACCTGAGTCCACAGCGTACCGTGCTGTTGCTTTAACCATTAAGCTACCCTGGCCGACGTTCTAGCTCGGCAATTTCTCACTAACAAACCATGCTTCGTAACGTCACCGGCCGTAAACCAGACAGCACAGGATGACGGGAAATACGATAGAAAAATTGATATTCTATCGATCCACAATATATATTAAAGCCCACATATTTTAACGTCTTAATTCGATTTTATTTAAGGTGCATATATATATATTAAGACAGACTTAAACACAATTAATACAATAACCAAACTGTGTTGAAAAATTAACTGGGGCTAGGACTTGAACCTGGGTCGTCAACAGATGTCGGGCAGGGTAGCTTAGTGGTTAAAGCAACAGCGCGGTACGCTGTGGACTCAGGTTCCGGTCCTGGCCCTGTCTAATTTTTCATTCCTGTTGGGTTATTGTGTTTGTTGTGCTGAAGTCTGTCTTTATATATATATATATATGTGTGTGTGTACCTTTAACCAAAATAGTGTTCACCGCATTCTTCTAGTTAATGAACTTTTCTATCATCTGAAAAAAAAAACAAGAAAATAGTGCATCTACAGTGCATTTTGTACTTGCAATACTGTGTTATATCATTAGAATGAAGCAAAAATATAGCAAAAAGAAATAAAAATATCATACAAAGAATGACAGCCGTCTCTTATGTCAGATAATGAACACGATGATTTCCCTTAAAAAAGGTTTCATTTCTCGTTTTCGCTCATTAGCAAAACAAAATATAACAAACATCTCAAAAATAAAATGAGCAAAATACCATTAATTTAAATAACGATTTAGGAAAAAAGTTTCATTTGTTCCCTCTTTTTAAAATGGATGATACTTTTAATAAGAAGATATGCTTAATACGTCACTCTTTTCATTGAAATAAAATACAACATTTTTGATGGATTGAAAATAAATTTGTTACGTTTGAGGTTATGGTTGTCATATATAATTGTTCAATGTTTCATCAAATAACATTAAGATTCTTTCTTCCCTTGTATATATATTTAACACTCTCTTTTTAACTAAACAAACCAAAAATTCCCTAATTTCATTTGGTATTTTGTATAGCATCACAGGCTTTTAGAATATCCATTAGCACTCAAAATATTTAAGGGAATCTCATTCTACATTTTTTTCCTACTAATTATGTACTTGTCTTTGTTTGTGTAATTTCACAAAAAAAAAAAAAAAAAAAAAAGAAAAAAAAAAGAAAAGAAAGAAAGATTTAGAGTGCATTATAGCAATACAATTGTTTAAGGTCAATTTTAAGTACATGCATATAATTCTGAGTTTTAGCAAATGGAGAATGTCTGAAAATAGACTAACAGTTTTTTTAAAAACTAAATACTGAGTAAACTGTGACAGCTGTTGAAGATATTCTTACAGGAGTGTAATCTTTAAAATTGGGGTATTTATTTTCGACGCTTCCTAGTTTCAGTTTAAAATATCACAGACTGCACAGCACTGTCTAAAACTGTAATACCGATCAAAATAACTTTGCAATCAAAATGGAAGCCCTTTTTTCGCCTTTCAACAACTAAACATAATGAAGCTTATAAAAATAACGGATTTTGATTCATTTTATGCCTTAGTTTGACCCTTCTGAGAGTTTAAGATATGTGATATTTATAACAAAAACAAGGAAGCATAGTAAAGAAATTCCGGACTGCACACGTTAATCTCTTGCAAGAATGACTTTAAAAGTTATCACTCTGTACTTGATATTCAATTTTAAAACATTCAGTTCATTTTGGGGGACGCTATGTTTGCTAATTCTTTAAGAACGAGCATTTAAATTTGTCCGGCTTTAATTTATTTTTTTCCCGGCCCTTTCAAGTTTCAAAAAGTGGCCAGTGTTGAGTAAAAATAAAAGGACATCAGACGGCACGCGGAAAGCAGTACTCCGCGAAATCTGCGGCGATCTCCCCGCCCACGCCAGACCGCTACTGAGACGAACATTAAGCTCGAAGTCGCAACGGTCGGCCGATGGTTCCAGGGTCCCAAGCCCAACCACTCTCGCTTTTCGATGTCTTTAATTTATCGCATTACGTTTCGCATCGCGTTCGTCCGGTTTTAATTTTTGTCGGTCTTGTCCAATGTAAGAAAGTGGTCAGCGTTAAGAATAACTTTCGGGAGGGCATGCGGAACGCCGCGCTCCGCGAATTATTTATATAGGGTAGATTGGGTGAAGATTACGTAGTTTTTGTCAATTGTTTTAAAAATCGCCTGTTGTTTTTAATTGATATTAATTGATTTCTTGTTAAAATTTGTACTCTTATGTATGAAAATATCAAAATACCCACTAATTGTTATAAGTAATAAACATAAATTTTAAAAAAGGCAAAATACCTTTATTTATTTACACTTCGACATGTTTCATTGCATCAGACGGCAACATTCTCAAGAAAATAAAATGATAAACCTATTTTCGCAAAAATTTAAATTGAAAAACTAGTAAACAAAAAACAAAAATCAAGCAAAGACAAGGATAATGAAAATAACTGCAATATAAAAATGGAAATCTGTGAACGTGAATTATTTTTCATTATTGTTTCATGATTCTGTAGCATTTCTTTCCAAATTTTAGGGAGCTCCATGGATGCTAAATCATTGCGTAAGAAGATTTCTATTGATTCTCTGATGATGGATGGCAAATATGATCTTGATGGATAAATTATTCTTCTATTTTTAAAATGTATTTTTAAAGGTTCTCTGCTATGTAGTCTGGCCAGAGCTGTAGTTTTCTTGTTGTATTTTATGTCTGCTATATGTTCTTTGATTCTAGTTTTGTGCTTTCTATTTGTCATTCCTATATAAAATTGCAATGCTCCATCTTCTTTGGTGAAAGGTATTTCATATACTCCTGATAATTGATTTGGTTCTATTGGGTCTGTTTTCTTACATACTATGTTTTAGGTAGATTTCGTATGAAATACTACCTATTGGGATCGTTCCTATGTTGGAATTTCTGAAAAATTTTTGCAGATCTACACCGATCATGACCCCTAGAACCCTAAACCACCCTCAGTAAAAAACTTTATCTATCTATCTATCTATCTATCTATCTATCTATCTATATCACTTTCTTCTGGACACGATAACTTTCGTAATTCTGCACCAATCTCTTCCAAACTGATACATAAAATCAATGGGCATAAAATCTCGGTCAAGTTCGTTAATGGGCAAAATCGGACCAAGGGGAGGGAAATAGGGAGGGGTTTTGTGAAAACAGAAAACCCCCCATAACTTCTTAATTTTTGTACATATCAAATCAGTTTAAAGTTTTTATTACTTCTGAAAATAGGGCCAAAAATTTATGTATCACAGATTTTTGATAAAGTAAAAAATGGGCTCAAGGGGCGCAAAAAATAGGGTTTTTGGGAGAAAAAATTCATAACTTCGTCAATTCTCAAGATATCAAATTCAATTAATTTTATTATAAATCTCCTTAACATTATCTAAAACTTTTATATTCACAAGTTTTTGATAGGAGCAATTCGTACCGCAAAAAAAAATTAAAAGCGAAAACAAAAAGGGCGTTTGAAGAAGAAAAAAATCCATAACTTCGTCAATTCTCAAGATATCAAATCCAATTAATTTTATCATGAATCTTCTTAACATTATCTACAACTTTTATATTCACAAGCTTTTGATAGGACCAATTCGTACCGCAAAAAAAATTAAAAACGAAAACAAAAAGGTGGTTTGAAGAAGAAAAAAATCCATAACTCCGTCAATTCAAAAGATATAAAATCCCCATGAATTTATCATATATCTTCTTAATATTGTCTACAACATCTATATAGACAAGTTTTGGATAGGACCAATTCTTAGAGCAAAAATAAATTAAAAATGCATACCGATTGAAGTAAAAAACGATCTTAGTAAGGGTGTTTTCAAATCCAAACTGCTTATTTTCTGGCTCATTTTACAATTCATTTTTGCTCTCAAAGGCTTCCAATTGGTACGTTTTCTTACTCAGAAACTATATAATGTACCGTAATGGTCGATTTTCTGATAGGGGCAGAATATATTTTTTTAAATGCTGTTAAAAAGGGCATTTTGAACCGAATTTACCGAAGCGGATTGTGATGGAAAAATCATTGTATTAAGGATGCGCTTAAATCCAAACTGCTTATTTTCTGACTGGTTTTTAAATTCATTTTTGCTCTCAAACGCATTTAATTGGTAGATACGCTTATTCAGAAACTATATAATGTACCGTAATAATCGATTTTTAGATAGAGGCAGAATATATTTCAAAAAATGATGTCAAAGTGGGATTTTGAACGGAATTTCCCGAAGCGATTGTGTTAGAAACGAAAAATATTGTCCTTCTGAGAAAATAATTGTTTATATATCAAGTTTTAATTAATTGAACAAAAAATAAAAACACAGGTCGCTTATAAATCTCTTCAAAAATCACGTCAGCAAGTTTCATATTTTTTTTAAATTAAAAATGAATCTGGAATTATGCCAGAAAATTTCGACTTGTTGAGCATGGAAAAGTATTTTTTTGAATACCGCCCTAACATGATTCTGATAAAACCAGCTATTATATGAAAATGAAATAAAAACTCGTCAAGAGCGGCCAGATAAAATTGTTAAAGTGGATTTATCTATAATCATGATTTAGTTTTTGTTTGTGAAATTAGTATATTTGACTTCGAAATCTACCTCTGCCTGTAGGCCGGGCCGGCAGGGATTTTTTTAATTTTGCGGATGGTTTTGAAACAATGGAGATATTATATTTATTGAGTTTATATTTCAATCTTTCGAAAAAACCAAGAAAATATTGCAAAGAGGATAACTTGGAATTTTTACTTTGAAATTACTTTTCTTTTTATTCCTCGAGCTCTTAATTAATTTGTTTATTGCGCTTTCTTTATAGCCATTGTTTCATGTGCTGTCATATATTTTATTTATTTCGTTATCTAACTGCTCCGGGGTACAAACAGTGAAAGCTCTTTTGATAGAATGCCTAAATGCAGAAACTTTGTATGAAAATTATTCTTGAGCCGTTATAAGGTTTAGTGGCCTCACTGGCTATGGGTTTTCTGTAAACAGTACGTTCAGCCTTGCTGCGTTTTGATTATTAATACATCTAAATAGGGTAGTGTATCATTCTGTTCCATTTCCAATGTAAATTTAATTTTAGGGTCAAGGCTATTAATCTGCGTTTAGAAGTTATTGATTAAGGTATCTGCATTTTGCCATATGATAAAAATGTCATCTACGTTTCCATGTATGGGGGGTATAATCCAATTTATTATGTATATCTGTTGCTAGAAATCGTAGAATAAATTCGGCTAAAAGTCCTGATATAGGAGAAACCATTGGACCCGCATTGTTTTGTATATAGATTTTATTGTCAAAGATGAAATAATTATTATTAACTATAATATTAAGGACACTTTTTAGTGTAGTTTTTATATATTCGTTTATATTCTCCATTCGGTCGATGCAACTATTTATTCTTATAACAGCGTTTTGGGTGCCAATAGATGGATATAAAGAGATTACATAATGGCTATTAAATAATTCTGAAGTAAATTGATATTTTTCAAATATTGAATTAACTCATCAGTTGAATTTGCATGATCAGAACTGGGTAAGAAACTTTTCAATAAAACCAAAAAAGGTTTCTATGTAATACGTGGGGCTTGAGCATATAGTTACTATTTGTCTCATTGACATGCTTATTTTATGGTCTTTGAGTCTGCCCACAATTGTTGGGATTATTGATAATTTATTAATTATAATTAGTACTTTCATATTAACAGGCGAAGTTCCATTATTGACTAATTCCTTAACTTCGCTGTTAATTATATTAAGTGGATTCTTCTTGACTTCTACGCAATTCATACTGTTCATACATTGTTTAATAGTTTTTCAATTTTAATTTTTGCGAATATATTTTTATCATTTTATTTTCTTGAGAATAATACAATAAAAGCGTCGAAATCTCTCTGTCTGTCCGCCTGTCCGTCTGTCCGTCTGCCTGTCTGTCCGTCACAGGGCCCATTCTCAGAAACTACATATGTTGGACACTTGAAATTTTGCATACATATAGATGAACACCACACATCATACGACAAATCATAAAATTTTGAAAAAGTCCTTCATTTGACCCTTTAGGCTCCCACATGTGTATTTTAAACAATTCTTTCTAAGTGAGTCCCTAATTAGGTTGCAGGCATGAAATTTTGCGTATTTATAGATAGACACCTCAGATCAAAAGAAAAATCATAAAATTTTCAAAAAGTCGTACATTTAACTCTTTGGGCTCCCACATGTGTATTTTAAACAATTCTTTCTACTTGAGCCTCTAATTAGGTTGAAGGCGTAAAATTTTACATACTTATAGCTGAACGCATCACATCAAGCGAAAAACTATAAAATTTTGAAAAAGTCGTACATTTAACCCTTTGGGCTCCCACATGTGTATTTTAAACAATTCTTTCTAAGTGAACCCTAATTAGGTTGGAGGCGTGAAATTTTGAATACTTATAGCTGAACACATCAAGCGAAAAATTATAAGATTTTGAAAAAGTCGTACATTTAATCCTTTGGGCTCCCACATGTGTATATTAAACAATTCTTTCTAAGTGACACCCTATTTAGGTTGGAGGTGTGAAATTTTGCATACTTATAACTGAATACCTCACATCAAATGACAAACCATAAAGTTTTGAAAAAATCGTACATTTAACCCTTTGGACTCCCACATGTGTATTTTAAACAATTCTTTCTCAGTGAGCCCCTAATTAGGTTGGAGGCGTGAAATTTTGAATACTTATAGCTGAACACATCAAGCGAAAAATTATAAGATTTTGAAAAAGTCGTACATTTAATCCTTTGGGTTCCCACATGTGTATATTAAACAATTCTTTCTAAGTGACACCCTATTTAGGTTGGAGGAGTGAAATTTTGCATACTTATAACTGAATACCTCACATCAAATGACAAACCATAAAATTTTGAAAAAATCGTACATATAACCCTTTGGGCTCCCACATGTGTATTTTAAACAATTCTTTCTCAGTGAGCCCCTAATTAGGTTGGAGGTGTGAAATTTTGCATACTTATAGCTGAGCTTCTCGCATCAAACGACAAATCATAAAAATTTCAAAAAGTCGTACATTTAACCCTTTGAGCTCCCACATGTGTATTTTAAACAATTCCTTCTAAGTAAGCCCCTAATTAGGTTGGAGGCGTGAAATTTTGCATACTTATAGCTGAGCACCTCTCATCAAACGGCAAATCATAAAATTTTGAAAAATTCGTACATTTAATCTTTTGGGCTCCTACATGCGTATGTATTTTAAACAATTCTTTCTAAGTGACACCCTATTTAGGTTGGAGGTGTGAAATTTTGCATACTTATAGCTGAGCACCTCACATCACTCGGCAAATCATAAAATTTTGAAAAATTCGTACATTTAATCTTTTGGGCTCCTACATGCGTATGTATTTTAAACAATTCTTTCTAAGTGACACCCTATTTAGATTGGAGGCGTGAAATTTTGCATACTTATAGCTGAACACCATCATGCGACAAATCATAAAAATTTGAAAAAGTCGTGCATTTAACCCTTTGGGCTCCCACATGTGTATCTTAAACAATTCTTTCTCAGTGAGCCCCTATTTAGGTTGGAGGCGTGAAATTTTGCATACTTATAGCTGAGCTTCTCGCATCAAACGACAAATCATAAAAATTTCAAAAAGTCGTACATTTAACCCTTTGGGCTCCCACATGTGTATTTTAAACAATTCTTTCTAAATCAGCCCCTAATTAGGTTGGACGCGTGAAATTTTGCATACTTATAGCTGAGCACCTCACATCAAACGGCAAATCATAAATTTTTGAAAAATTCGTACATTTAATCTTTTCAGCTACTACATGTGTATGTATTTTAAAAAATTCTTTCTAAATGACACCCTATTTAGGTTGGAGGCGTGAAATTTTGCATACTTATAGCTGAACTCCATTATGCGACAAATCATAAAAATTTGAAAAAGTCGTACATTTAACCCTTTGGGCTCCCACATGTGTATTTTAAAAAATTCTTTCTCAGTGAGCCCCTAATTAAGTTGGAGGCGTGAAATTTTGCATACTTATAGCTAAACACCATCATGCGACAAATCATAAAAATGCCAAAAAGTCGTACATTTAACCCTTTGGGCTCCCATATGTGTATTTTAAACAATTCTTTCTAATTGAGTCCCTAATTAGGTTGGAGGCGTGAAATTTTGCATACTTATAGCTGAACACCTCACATCAAACGGCAAATCATAAAATTTTGAAAAATTCGTACATTTAATCTTTTGGGCTCCTATATGTGTATGTATTTTAAACAATTCTTTCTAAGTGACACCCTACTTAGGTTGGAGGCGTGAAATTTTGCATACTAATAGCTGAACACCATCATGCGACAAATCATAAAAATTTGAAAAAGTCGTACACTTAACCCTTTGGTCTCCCACATGCGTATTCTAAGCAATTCTTTCTAACTGAGCCCCTTATTAATTTGGGGATTTGAAATTTTGCATACTTATAGCAGAACACCTGAGGCCAGGCGACAAATCATAAAATCTTGAAAAAGTCTTACGTTTAACCCTTTGAGCTACCAAATATGTATTTTAAGCAATTCTTTCTAAGAGAGCCCCTAATTAATTTGGAGACATGAATTTTTGCATACGTATAGCTGAATACCTCAGACCACATGACAAATCATAAAATTTTCAAAAAGTCTTATATTATATACTCCTACGGGCTCTAACTTGAATATTTTAAGCAATTTTTCTAACCTCCGCCCTTTTCACCCGGGAACACTTTTCCAACTTTTGCCGACGGCCCTTTGACCATTCTTTCATATTATGCACCATAGCCTTACATTACTTATTTTAGTTCTACTTTTTACCGCCAGGAGCGCCTACTTATCTCGGGTGCTATGGGCCCAATCCCTTCGACTAATATATATACGAATAGTATGTAAAACGGAGCTTCGTTCGGATCGAGGTTTGTTTAGAGTAGAGTGTGCCCTGGTTGCGAAATGTGGAACTAACAGATTTTTCAAAAGGATAATGTGTTTTGAAAGGAATATTAAATGAAACCCTCTGTGCGATCTGTGATCACACTTCCCACTTGTTTCAGAATTTAGTGTCTCCCGCGACGAGGAAAAGAAAAAAATATTATTATTATTACGAGGAGGAAGCCGTTGACTTTTGTTGAAAGAAAATGTTTAAGAAGGAACTGTTTCATTAATTTATAATAAACCAATTAGTTACAATAAAAAATGCATCTTATTTTGATTAGTCCATCTCTCAAACAAATATTATTTTAACGTAAAGGTAGAACTGAACGGTGTTTTCCTACAGCACCTGCGCATATGAAAACTGCGCGACACGGCATCTTGTCCAACATGGTATCTCACCCCAAACTACCCTACTACTTATATTAGGATTTTTTTTAGGGTTCCGTACTAAAAAAGTAAAAACGGAGCCATTATAAAATCACTCCTGTATCTGTAGGTCCGTCTGTCACAAAAATTTTACTCGTAAAGTATGGAACGTGGAAAGTTCAAATCGGGAGAAGTAATAAGGACTACTGCCAGACATATTTACAGATTATTAAACATTCACAAATATATTTAGGGAAAATGTATAGGGGCTAATTAAGTTACTTGAAAAAAAATCTCTTCTTTGTATATAGTGTGGTTTTTCATGTAAAAGTTTCCCTGAACGTTGAAAAGTTTCCGTAACTCCGAACAAAAAAATACATTTTTTTAAATTTTAGGTATTATATTTTCAAAGATATTGTCAAAAATGCAGTGGTTAAACATGTCCACCCCCATATATTTCCGAATCTACTTTGTTGATAATGACTTTCGTAAAAATCGCCGGTAATTAGCCGAGATATTAACCTTTAAACACACAGACGGTTTGGACACACATAATGACAGGGGAGGCGTACTTTATGTACCATCGGCTTTTAAAGCGCCGATAATAACTTTTAATGATATATTTGTGTAATGCAGTATAGCACTATAGAAGCAATAAACGTCAAATGTTTAAAAACAGAGTAATTTAATTATAATTAATCACATAAATACTATGGGATTCGAGACTATTTTGCACTGAGTGGATCTCTCAACAGATCTCCCGTGTCTTTAAAAGTTCATTAAAAACCTAACACGATAAACGCGACACGGATCAAACCGGCGTTGCAACTTTGTGACATCCTTTCATAGCGCGCTTAGCACTTGCCAAGCTTAAACTTTGAACAAGGGTTTTGTTTTAGCTACACTGTAAAAAGAAAAGAGTATTACTACGCTAAATTTAGTTTTATGAAATGCCAAATAAAGTTTTTAAACTCTTGTGCTCCATGACGTAGCGCAGTATGCCATGCTATTATGATCATTTCCGACAATAACGTACGTAACGTACATCACAATATATGGCTGATTTTTTAATTAGACATTCCGAATTATTATCAGAAAGTTTTAACTCCTATTTTTGCTTTACTAGATGATTCATTTTCCAAAAATAAAATAAAAGAAAATTACCAATTAAATTATTATGGAATAAATTCAAAATTTCTAAAAAAAAAAAAAAAATCTTCCACACGCTGGTGGTTAGTGACATACATCCGCTAACAGCGCCAGAGCGCAAGGGTTTGAATATGAACTACTTTTATTGTCAATGCCGAATTAAGTTTATCATAAACAGAATAGGGTAAGAAGAAAAAAGAGTTATGTAGAGTAGAAATATTTGGTATTATTTTGGCTTCATATGCCTTTAAACTTTTATGGTATACCCATTCATATTTTTCAAGTATATATTATACGCAACACCACTATGTATAGTTTTTCACAAAGTCTTATTATTCTTTTAGCGCCGACTTTTTTTAATAATGCAGTTAATAATTAATATATTTATTGTACGGAACCCTCTGAGAGCGAGTGACACTCGCCCTTGATAGTTTATTTTTTAATCATGTGAAATTTTTCTTTCCATACCTATGTTATAAAACAAAACTATGCACGAAGGTAACGCTAATGTCGTGTTAATTTCGCTTTTATTGCAATTTTTTTAACTTCTAAACATCGCAAATCGAATACAACACCAAATGTCTTTCGAAACGCAATTTGTTTGAAAACTGTGTCGCAATTTTACTGATTTTTTTTTATAGATTTTACATAATTTTAAAGTATGAATCTATAAAAAATCTATCACTATCACGTGAAGTCTGTTTACGAAAGATGAACCCGATTGCGCTTAAAATAATATAAACAGCTCAGCATTTGTTTCAGACTAATGCTCTATAACGAAATGTATGAATAAATAAAATACTAAAAGAAATTAAATGAGATAAAAATATAACGGACGTGTAATCGAACTAAGTGATTAAACCAGTGATATTTAAATAAGAATTAGTAGCAAAATCTCTATAAGTATCAAAATCTCTGACGATTTCATCGGTTTTTAACACAGGCGTAGTGCTTGTCCGAAAGTATCGCTTTTAATAAGTTTCAAAACTTTAATAAAATACATAATTGATATTTTTCACACTTCCTTGTGTTGTTAGCGAGCAATATAAAAAAATTTATTAAATGTAAAAAATCTATTAAATTTTTCAATTTAAAAAATGGTTTTCACCTACGTCCTGTAATCCGGGAAGCCCGGATTGCGTGTCCTAGTATAGATAACCTGTAACATATAATGAAAATTAAATCATGCCTTTAAATCAAATTAATCATATCAAAATGAAATGGAACAGAAAAAAAAATACAAAAACTACACTCTAAGTCATTGAAATTAAACACACCACTAACAGTAATTAACAGATGAAACATTTATAGATGTGGTGTTATGTACGAAAATTGAAACCGAGGGCACATTATACTTTCATTCAATGCATAAAAAGGAAAAGAGAAATGCAATTTTTATTTTTATTAATTTTACATAATTCATTTTTTTTTTTTTTTTTTTTGAAAGACCTATCGCATACAAAAACCTAGCAATGCCTAAGAAGCATAAATGCTAGTTTAGAATAATTTGGAGAATAAATAAAATTAGCATTTACTCTTTTTCCTAAGTTGTATAATCTTTTTTCTTTTGTTTTCTCTTTTTTTTTTTTAGTTTTTTTTTTTTTTTTTAGTTTTTTTAGTTTTTTTTTAATGTTATAAACGAAATTTAAACGAAAATCCATTTTTTTTCGATGCTAAAAATTAATGTACGTCTTAAAATTGATTAAATATGGTACTTGGCCTGTATAACCTAAATTTTATATTCGAAAGGATAACAGTAATTTAAATCTTATCGGTGAGGGGGGGGGGCTTTAAAAGAGAGTAAATGCGAAAAGTTGCCCGCAAAAAATAAGAGATTAAAAACCGCTGCTCTAAACAATATGAGATAATCTGGTTATAAAAAACAGCCTATAATTACCCCCGTTTGTTGGTAAAGAAAAACGAACTAAAATTGATATAAAGAATGTTCCGGCCCCTATTAAGGTTTTTCAAAGAGAAAATAAGAGGTATCGGGTTGCAGGAAGTTATTTTCTATGCGTTGCATGGAAAAAAGAAGATATTTACTTAAGCACATTTTCCTATATTTTATCTCTTGAAAATACTTTATTCCTTACTGATGTATCATAATTAAATATTTTATCTTCTATTGCAGTAAATTATGCAAATACTTGCAGAAAAGATATTCATTTAAGAACCATTTACTCTGCCATCATTTTTTTTTATCTCGTTTTTCTTTTACTTATTTATCTATTTCTTATGTTACTGAAGGTTTAATGTTAGGGATTTGAGGAGTTACTAATATCTAGGTTTTAATAAAATCAATATTTATATTAGAAGAAGAATTTAAACTAACCGCCATTAAAGAAAGGATTTACAAAAACATTCTGTAAGCAAAAATAATTAAACATTCGAATAATTCTCGCAATAATTTTTAATTTTCTTCGTTTTTGGTTTTAACTTTTCATTATACATGGCATTTAAGAATCATATTGTTTTACAGAAGTAACTCATTGACGTCTATGAGTTTACCTTATAGATTTAAAATTTCCTAGAATTAGCATTTCAAAGTTTATTGCCATTTTTTAAATGTAGGAAAATAATATTTGAAACACAGGGCGTCGCTAGCGGATATTTATTTTCAGATGCTGAAAACAAAATTTTTACTGTTATATTAGGTAATGAGTAATCCTGTATTTCCAATAGATTAAAATATCATTTTAAGATTTATAAATGGGGGGAAGCCTGTTTTGCTAGATATCCCAGAACAGAATCGACGAAATGAAGCTACCAAATGTTAGATTTTAGGCTAGTTGCCCCCTGGAGGCACTATAACATCAAAATCACTCCAACACATAGATATAGTTGCAGCCAAGTTATTCCTAGACAAATGGGTTTGGTGCAACGTACTAGCAATTAGAGCGTATAACATAAATTAGATTAAACACGATTATCGTTATTTCAAAAAATCATCTAAACTTTCATCAAATTGAACTAAATATTTTAAGCACTTACAAGAAGACCTTTTATTATTTGTACGGATCATAAACCATTATATACCGTTATGCAAACAATTACCAAAGTATTAACAAGATAGTGCATAAAATTACATTATATTTTCGAATTTTCTACAAGCATAAAACACGTCAAAATATCAAGCTTTGGAGAAATCACAATAATCGATTACTTGGAAATAGCAAAAGAAGAATCTCAAGACGAATAATATTAAAAGCTGCCAAAATCTAACACCTTACAATTTAAACAGTACTTTATCATCTGGTCAAAGCCTGTGGTATGTTATTTCTACACGCAATATTTGTCTTTATATACTCTTACGTACCGGATGAAAGTCTTCCATAAATTTCACCATAGATTACGTCATCCGGGAGTAAAATCAACAGTTTAGCTAATAAAGTGAAAGTTCATTTATCGCATCTTTAACAAAGATGCCGGAGAATGGGCAATGTCTGCCAAAAATGCCGAAAAGTAAAAACAGCTATTCAATTAAATCAACCATTTGTCGTTTTTCATTGCTATCAGAGAGATTTCGAATAGACCCCAATGATCCACTTACACCATCAAATGGTAACATCTATTGTTTAACCTGCATCGACAGATAGGTCAATTGCATGGAAGCCATTACACTGAATAGCATCATTGCGAAACCAAAAAAAGACACAAAAACCGTTTGAGTTATTAGATCTCTAGATTCGGAACACATTCCTGGCTTATTAGCGATCGTGGAGCTCAGTTTTGTTCTTAAACATTCCAAGTCCTTTCAAGCCTTTCCGGAACTAAACTATTATATACGACAGCTTACCACATGCATTGAAATGGCAAGGTAGAATGGCTTCACAGATCAATTAAAATTAAACGCACAATCACATAGACCGGAGTGAAACTTTACCAAAAGTTCTCATGAGCCTTTGCACAGCAATTCGACCAGATACTTCATATACCGTATCATAAATGGTTTATGTAGGGAAGCTTCATCTGCTATAGAAATTTATACAATCGAATATTTTGTAAATGTTACCAGGAAGTTTCATGCATATATTAGAAGAACAAATTTAATTAAATGAACTACGAAAAATTCTGAATAAGTATATTCTAAATATATTTGCTCATAAGGATTTAAATTCAAATAGACGCGATTTCCTGACAAGGGAACCACTTTTGGTGTTGCTCGCACCTAGCATCGAGACCTGGTGCGTTTTGTAGCCCTATACATAAAAGTTAGAGAACCGAAAAAATTTCTCTGTTAAAATAAGATTTTATATACTTTTTTATACTTTTAATTTCTTATTATTACATATTTATTTATTTATTTCACGCTAAAAGTGAGTTAAGTCGCCAAATATGGCGCTACAATTTTTCCGCCCGCTTTATCCAAAGAGAAAATGTACAGAACATATTACTAGAATCATATCAGATTGCGATTTTTTTTATAATTGATAGTATAAGAAACAAATATTAGGTTTTTTTTTTATGCAGACGATAAATATATAAGCAATAAATATAATTCTATAAAAGCTTCGAAGATCATTGAAAACTATTTTTTAATGAAATACAAAATAAGCAAACTATTTTCTTTTGAAATCGAATGAAATAAAGTTTCGAATGTTTAAAATGAAATGTTCCTGTATTAAAATGGTCCTTCGGTAAAAGTAATCATAAAGTAAATTAATATTTTTACACAATTTAGAAAAATTACTGTGGCGAAATAGGTCGGACATTGCAATTTCCAGCTATTACAATTTCAGCTATGATATTTGGCTAGGGTTGCCTGAAAGCTCTACTTTTGAAAATAAACGCCAACTGTTTTCCCGCCAAAAATATGAATATAAAGTTGCAATTTTTCAAAATCAAATTCGTCGGTTTTTGAAGAAATTTTCAAACTTTTTTCAATATTTTATACTTATTATTAACTAATTTTTATTTTTAAATGCTTTTCTTTAAAAAAAATTCAATGTTAATAGTCCGATAAGTGGTCTGGAAAATTGCATTTTCAGAAAGTTATGCTGCTGTATAATCAAGAAATATTATTTTAGCAGAAAAATTTTATCGATTCTCAAACTTCATAATATAGGGCTTTAAAATGCACTAGGTCTCAATGCTAGGTGCGAGCAACACCAAAAGTGGATCCCTTGTGAGAATAGATAAAATACGCAAACAACTAGAACCGTTATATGAAGCTCCTTACAAAGTAATAAATCGCTCATCTAAATATTTCAGTATAAAAATAAAAGCAACAATATGAATGTATCTATTGATAAGCTGAATTTGGCATATATCCTGTAACATGACTACAAAACAGTTTTACATTCTGAACAAGAGACTCAGCTGCAATTAACGCCTCATCTACACGAAATAATGAACTTTAAAAACCTAATCAATCTAAACATATACAACATCTACCTGAAGACTCTGTGCCTGTTTTGACGCAAGCACGAACTGACAGAACAATTAAATTTCCAGTTAGATTTAGATACTAGAGAATTTGATATAAAATTATTTTTATTTATATATATATACATATTTTTTCATATATGTCATGTACTTTCCTACATTTTAAATGCAATATTTGTTACTGGTAGAGGAGTATATGTAGTGGGTCAGTTATGTAGTTTATATAAGTAAATATTGAGATATTCTTAATGTCATTTTTCCTAACTCCTTGTTTCCTTTTTTTTCTGTTAAGATTATCGGCACACGTGAAATGGAATCTTGAACTTTTCGGCATTTTATTAATTTTAGAACGATAGAAAAATGAAAAAGTTTTTCTTCTTGATATTAATTTTGATGTTCTTAATAACTGATATTAAAATGATGAAATTGTGAATAGAGGAATTAATTTTGAATACTACTTCTGATATACCTGCCTCCGATATATCTATGAACCCCTTTAGAAAATGGTGCTATTTGCTGTGTTCTAACACATTACATTTTCCCTGTAAAGTTTTATTTATAAGATTCTCATGAAATATATTCTTCATTTGGGAAAAAAATCCTTTTACTTGCATTTGACGTAAGATGATAGAAAATGTACACGGATCCGCAAATATATCCTTTAATCACATTTCCTTAAAATGTCTTTTACATTAATTAATTTAAGATAAACCTAACATGATAGAAATTTCTGATTAACTACTCAATAATATCATTAGTTCTTCACTATCTATAGTCATAGTTAAATGTCTATTTATCAACAGAAAAGGCATTAGCACTGGCAATCGACCAAGCTAGAATGTGAAATAATTATTAATATAAATGCTCACCCTATACTTAATAAACTTGTTTCTGCTAAATAATCTTTTATGCAAATACATGCATAATGTAAGGTATATTAAATCTTAGCTCTATGCTATGAACTTTTTCTTATATAAAGCTTTTTTTTTAATGAGGAATAAAAGATGAGGCTGTTTAAAATTCCTAGCGGGAGTTATCCCTTAAATGCATGCTTTTTCATTTTGTTTGGAAAAAAATATATATGATTCCCAAAAAGGTTTTTTACAGAGGGAAAATAATGAATAAAATCAAACATATTTTTCGTATAATAAATCAAAGTTTTCCTATGTTGCACATCTGCAATACAAGTAAAAATTACTGTCATAACTAAAATATTGCAAATTAGTAAATATTTTAAGAAATATGAATCTAAAAATCTTATTTTATATATTTTTTTTTATTTTGTAAAATTCAACACTTAAATGTATGTGTCATTCTTTTCAAACTGTGTTTTTTGTTCTTAAATTAAAGATCAGACACCAGACATTTTAAAATAGATTTTTAACTTTATTTAGTAGCATATTTTTATAATTTTACAGGACTAGGGGGCTCTGCCCCCTACGAGCTACGCTCGAAAACCCCCAACAGCTGCACCAAAATTCAAAAAGCACGCTAATTTGATCGGCTTTTAAAATATTGAATTAAAATTTAAAAAAAAAAACAAACAGTAGCGATTTCTCTGTAAACGGGTTGCCATTCGTTTTCCTTGGATTGGGGATTTTTAAGACCAAATCTGCTGCTGTTAAGAGATAGATACAATGGCTGTTTTCGTATTTAATTAAAAAAATTAGTTAAACATTTGAAAATAAGCTAATGTAAAATGAATTAAGTAAACAGTGTCATTGTCTCCTGGTATTTTTTAACAGCGCTATAAGATAGTTCTTTTAAATAATTCATTTTAAATGTATCGTTTCAAATCTGACGTAATTTACACCAAAGTTTTATTTCTCTTATTAATATTCACGTAAAAATACTTTTGTTGTTAGAAGGAAATATTATTTGCGCTGTCTTCGAATTCACGATAATAGTTGAAAAGATTATCTCAAAATATCTCCCGCAAATATATTTTTCAATTTAAATTGTTTTGCCATATTTTTTGGCCATTTTAAATATGACGTAATTTCCTCCAATTACAAGTTTTTAACGCATAATAATGATTTTTTTTATTTTAAGATTTTGTTTCCCTTTAAAATTCAAGTGTAAATATGGTTCTTATGACGTAATTTTCCTGCTTTTAACATGTAATCATTTAATTCTAATTTTAAAGTTTTTTTTCTGTTTGTAATAGTCACGTGTAAATAAATTTTTAATTTGAAGTAAACATTATTGTTTGCGCTGTTTATACCATTGGCAACAGTTTAAATTAATAACATTTTCTAAAATTTGCAAAAATTATCTCTCGAAATGCTGCGAATTTGAATTTAAAATAGAAATAAAACCTCAAAACATGAGTCAAATAAGAAAACTAAATGCAATCTGCATACAGGAAACTTATAACGTATAAAATGATCTAAAAATTATTATATTTTCATGAATAGTTTTTGCTCCAATTAAACTTTTTTACTGGAACGATTTTGTCCAACTTTAGCATTAAATATCTCTTAAAATAATTCTTTGATTTGAAAACTGTCTGCATCAGCGTGTTTATCAAACATTTCTCTATAACACCCCCGATTCTCATATTTTTGTATGCAACAGTTTTTTTAATACACTGCTCAAAACAATTAAAGGATATTGCAGTTTTAGGTGGATTTTGTATCTGGTAAACTGTTTAGCTGATTGATACATGGTCGACAGACATAGTAGGTTATATGAGAATAAATTACACATGTTTGGCAGAAAAAAATGCAATTTATTGCGTATTTGTGTACTAAAGGAAAAAAAACACAATTTGTGCATATGAGAAAAAAAGAATAAGAAAAGGTGTTTTCTTCAAAGAAAATCATTTTCAGTAGGGGGTATGGTTTCCACGGGCGGCCAGCAACGTTGACCACCTTTGAGGCATGGACTCAATGAGGCTATTAATGACGAGTTGGGGTATTCTGCCCCGCTCTTCCAGAAGAGCTCTTTCCAGTTCTTGGAGAGTTTGTGGGGGTTGTTGGCGGCCAGAAACTCGTCTTCCTAGAGCGTCCCAAACGTGCTCGATTGGATTCATGTCTGGAGAACACGCTGGCCATTCCATTCGAACGATTCCTTCCTCGAAAAGGAAATCCTCCACCAGGTTTGCACGATGTGGCCTGCAGTTATCGTCCATTAAAATGAAGTTATCTCCGATTGCTGCAGCGTAAGGGACTACAATAGGTCTGAGGATCTCATCCCTATATCGGCGACCAGTCAGAGCTCCATCTCGAATGATGTAGAGGTCAGTGCGCCCGTTAATGGAGATGCCACCATACACCAACACTCCTCCACCGCCAAATCTGACACTTTCGTGCACGAACGCAGGATTATTCCTACTGCCACGGTCCCTCCAGATGAAAATACGCCTATTATCCGGATGCACAGAAAAACGGGACTCGTCAGAAAACAGAATATTGCTCCATTCATTTCTCCTCCAGTTGACATGCTCGGTTGCCCACTCCCTGCGGTCGCGACGATGCCTTGATGTTAATCTAACACATACCATCGGTCGGCGAGCATACAGACCTACAGCATGGAGCCGGTTTCGGACAGTCTGAGTTGAAATCGTGGTGCCTGTAGCCGAGCAAAGGTGTTGTTGGAGAAGAGTAACGTTCATGGTTCGGTGTCTCCGAGCTGTTAACGCTAAATACCGATCTTCATTGGGCGTTGTTGCCCGTCTACGACCTTGCCCTGGTCTTCGGCCTGCACATCCACTCTCTAAAAAACGGTTCCAGATCCTGGAAATGACACTTTGTGACACTCCAATGGCTTGCGCTACTTCGGCTTGAGTTTGGCCCCCTTCTAACCTACCAACAATTCTCAAAGCTTCTGAATCTGTCAAATGACTTCGCTGAGACATCGTACTCATCGAAACAAAGCAATCACTGAATGCCGATCATCCCTGTCTTCATTCTCTTTTATCCAGTTGAAAGTCAAATTTCATTCGCTGCCGCTGAAGCGACGTTTTTGACGTCGAACTCAAAATTTGCATACTCCACAGTTTGAAAACCAGAAAAATTTGCATTTGTGATTCGCTTCTTCTATTTTCGGCAAAAAAAATTTCGTTTATATATTTATTTTATATAAAACTTCAAATATCCTTTAATTGTTTTGAGCAGTGTATTAACGATGAAAATAAGCATTCAAATTGGATGCCGATCTACTCGGAATATCTACGCAGATTTTCATTGGTCCGTTTCCAAATCAAAACTTTTTTATATATATATAGAAGGATTAATATTTCTATAAAAATATAGTGGTTTCTAAGAGTTAAGTAAAAATTGGTGCAGGTATGCATCACAATGCATTTAAGAGTTAATGAAACACCATAAATTCACATCCTCAATAAAATGCAATAATTCAGTTTACATTCATTAATTTAATGAAATATTTGTACATCTAAATATTTCTTGTGCCATATGTATTTCATAAATCATGTAACGCGAAATATATATACACACATATATATATCTGTGTGTGAAGGGTGCCAACTAAACTCGTGTACCCCTACTTTTAACTTCAGAACAGCGACAGCTATAGTCGTGAACGTAGTGTCTATATATAGTAAAGTGGTTAAGACTTAAGCGATGAGACACTTTACTGCTTGAATAATCTGACAAAGGGTGGAATTAGCGTTCCTATCTCGAAACCTCTACCAGACAGTAGATATGAGGAGGTGATCAATTACAAAGCTGTAAAGTGTCTCTAGTTTAACATAACATGATGTCTTAAATGTTAGAATAACTTTATTAGAAGTCCTCAAATGTAATGTTTTAATATCCCAACATCAGCATAAATACGTCACTCATTACATACAAAACTGTAGCATTAAAAGAAGACACACTTTTACTAATAAAACTAACACATATAATCTAGGTACATATTATTTCAATAATAAAATTAAGTTGCGTTTTCAACATGTAAACCATTAAAAGCAATATATCATTCGTTTTGCATGTGTTCCTATGTAGTCACTTTGAGCGCGCATAACTTCATTTTCTTATTGAAATAAATTGTACCTTGCTTAAATGTGCAAGTTTTGGTATTAAATGTGCTGAGAAGGGACTTGGTCTCCTCGAAAGATTGACTCCGCGGTTGTTTTTCGACGCTCACTGCTATTTCGCCGTTGAAGGTTATTTGTGTGGTGCTTGTCTCTGGCTCGCTATGTTTTAATCTTTAATTTTTAATTTTCGCAATGATGCTGGAGCTTCAGAAGCTTTGAAAGAACTGTACACACCTTTTGTATAAATACATTTGTACTATTTAACGTTTTTCATGCTTTCTTAATACATTGGCACAAAGTACAATCCTCCTCTCTTTATGTATTAAATGTGCATCTGTCTTATAGTGCCAAAATTTCTGCATGCATTTTGTGGCGCATTTAAACTGATGATAGAATAAAACATTTACAGTTCAGAAATTCTAATAAAGGTACTTTTATACGTAAGATATTATTTCATACTAAATAGAGGTTGCTTTCTATTATGACGTTTTTCTCATATCTCGTAAAGTTTCCAAGATAGGAATGCTAACGCCGCAGTTTGGCTCTAGATGACACCCCAGATGACAAGCGATGTTATCAAGTAGAGCATAGCCTGTTTAGTATGCTTAGACTTTACGTTCATGACTATAGCTGCACATGTTCTGAAGTTAAAGAGATAGGCAGACTTTAGAGGGTACTCTGTAGATCATCTATTAAAGATATGTAATGTACAGTGGTGGAAAAAAAATAAACACCCCTACTAACCCCTTAATAAATTATCTCTATAATAATAGCCCAAGTCATGTGACTGTCATCAATAGTTCCGGGTTGACCGCTTCACTTTTTATATGCCAAACAGCCAATTTGGTAATTTAATATTAGCCGGGCGCAGGTGATAAATCGCTAAATATTGTTCCATCGCCATCATATAATCAGTATTGTAATAGTCCATCGCATGCGACTGTCATAAACAATGTTTCGTGAGGCAAATTAAAACAAAGCTTTGATTTTGAAATTAAATGTCATAGTTTATAGTATTATTTATTACTTTTCTTTTCTTTTCTTTTCATTCTTTTTTTAAGAAATAAGTGAAAATTGAGTCATAAGTTTTAATCATTTCAGTTTTAAATTAAAGTTATGTATTTTAAATAAAATGAGTGAAAGTAATGAAATTGATGAAATAAGAAAAAATACGACGGGTACAATGTTTGGCGATATATCACCTGCACTCGGCTAACATAAAAATACCGAGTTCATGATTTCTGTATCAGAATCTTCCAATTTGGCGAAAGATTGATCAAGTAAATTAAATTATAAATAAAAGTAACATGATACAATGCTTAGCATAGATTTAAAGGAGACCAAAGTGGTCGCCAAGGGCGGCTAGTCGTAGAAGAAAGTTACTGGTACCGAACGATTGGAAATAAAGTCTACTTTTAAATGATGTATATAAAATTTGCTTAGGGGGCATCTACATATTAAAACGAACCCAAACTTCATCTTTTTTTCAACGACAAGGCCCAATTTTAACACGTTATTTCAATTCTTTGGTTCAAACTATGCCTATTGCCTAGACACCAAATTTCTATTCATTTTAATGATAAGTTTTTCAATTATAAACATTCAGAATTTAGTGCTTCAAATGTTAAATTACATTTTCATATTTTCATTAATATCTCCTGAAATTATGCTCTTAATGTGCTAATTTTTTGTGTAGCAATAATACTAAAATACCCAAATATAAATATGTTGAATTTGCATTTTTTATAATTTTATGATATGAATTATGATTTATGAAATTAATATTCGAAAAAATTATGAGTTGCAACCTACAAATTTCTTGATGGACTTAGATTTATCAATTTATCAATTATGCTTAAAAAACGGCAAAATGATGGTTTAAGGGACTGTCTATGATAGAAGTGACTAGATATTTTGAAATTTTCAGTGACTGCTTGAGTGGCGCTTAAGATGCCTTGATCAAGAAGGGGGCTCTTTCGGTCAACAATCGAGTACCGAAATTCAATTTGGATACAGTCCCTAAAATAGGCTCGTTTTAAAATAATTAATTTCTCGGAAACTTATCGTACGAATTGCATAAAAATTTGTTTTCAGGCTAATTGAAGGGTGTAGAGTTCATTTATGTTGTCCTAATTGTGTATTACTACTGAAAAAAACAAAGTTATGATTCGTTTTAATATATAGATGGCCCCCTAAACAAATTTTAAGTACATCATTTAAAAGTAGACTTTATTACCAATCCTGTGGTACCAGTAACTTTCTTCTACGATAATTTGTTGGAGAGTTAATAAGGGGTATTTACTTTATTTCCACGACTGTAACAACAACACTTAGCATTGCAGACTTTTAGAGAGCACACTGTAGATCATTTATTAAAGATATGTAATGTAACAATAACACTTAGCATTAGAAAATTGATACGACAAAAAAAGAAAAAAAGTCACTACGTTACAGATAAAAATTTCTACCTTTGAGTTAATATCATGCACGAACTCCACTAAAAAGAGGGTTCGAGGCTGGTCACACCGAATCCGATGAACATTTGTATTTCGATAGACGGCTTAGATGCTTTATGTTCCCTCAGCCATTGTTTTGAATTGTTTGGCGATTTTTTGTTGGCGTGCTGGCGGTGTTTATGGATATGGCAACCTATTTAGCTTAGAATTTTGTTGATGTATTTTGATATTGTGTTGTATCTTTCTGTCTTTTTATTTTTAAATTTATTGGATGTATTTCATTGACAATGGTTTCTGTAGTCCGTTTAAACGCTCTTGCTGAAGTAATTAAGAAATATGAGGAAATTTTGACATGAAAAGGAGGTTTGTTTATAGCGTGTCAATGCGTATTCATAAGCCTATTTTGGAAAATGACGGTGATGTTATGAGAGATATTTTATGCTGGAGTTTTCAAGAAAGCAGATGTTTGTTAAGGTATGTTGATAATTTTATGTATATTTTGCTGTTTAAGTTTTTTTTACGTTTTGATATTGCTACAAAGCGAGAACTGTTGAATTTTGAGAATGCTACGCTGCGTGAAATGCTGAATCCAGTTATGTTTTTTTTTCGGTTAATGTGGACGAAACGCCACTTTAGTGAGTTTCGTTTTTTATGTATATTTTGTTTCTTTAAGAGTTTTTTACATTTTGAGATTGCTAGAAAGCGAGAACTGCTGAATTTTGAGAATGCTACACAGTGTGAACTGCTGAATACAGTGATGTTTTTCTTCGGTTAATGTGCGCAAAGCTCTCATACAACTATTACTGATTGCCACTTTAGCGAATTTTGTTTATTATTTATATTTTATTTTCGTTAAGCCAAACATGCGTATAAACCGGTGCTTGGCAACATTTACTACTTGCGGGAAAGTGGTTTTCACGCCAAGAAAAATTTCAAGATGTCGGCCTCTGGAACTTATGACATCTGTTCCCGATAGAGTATAGTTAGTATATAAATATATGACCGACATAAAGCGCAACCTCCAGGAGGTTTTCATAAAATAAGTCGCAAAGTTTATAACCGGATAAATTTCAATTTTTCGCACCCGGGATCAAACTCGGCTCGGACTTGTTTTTTGGAACGAAATTTTTTATCAATCATTTTCGAACTACAATTGAAAAAATGTGTATAATAATCGTTCCGAAAAACAAGTCCGAATCGGGTTTCATCACGGGTAGAAAATACTCAAATCTAGCATGCTACCGAACATGCCACGGAGCTGCTTGCCAAAGAAAGAAATTTATCCGATTATAAACCTAAAGCTTAAACTTTGCGACTTATTTTCTCAAGACCCCTGGGGGTTGCGCTTTATGGCGGCCATATATTCATATACTAACTATACTCTATCGAAACACAAATGTTCATCGTATTCGGCGAGACCAACCTCGGACCCTCTAATTGTAAGATTTTGATTTCTGTTTACCCGACTGCCAAGAAGGGTTGTGTGTTACACGCATATCTGGGTATATGGATTTCTTTACACCCTCGAAACATCCCAACGGCTGGATGAATTTTAATGAACGAGGTCTACATCGATTTATCTTAACCGCCCAATGGTTATAGAACAGGTTTTCTTTTTATAAATTCAAAATGGCCGCCGTAAAATACAAAATGGCGGTAGACACGAAAACTTTTTTTACGAATCGTATTGAGTAGCATTTCATTGGATAGGCCTTTCAAAATGAAGACGATGTTTGACTGTTTTACAGTCAGAAGCTCCGTTTAAATTTTACACAAACTGGAAGTTGTATAGGTAGGAATTCTAGCTTTACTGCAACTCTAATCATCATAGAGATCTATAGGCATAATCAAAACAGACTAACAAGCAATTAAACTAGGAGCTAACAATTAAACACAACTTAAAATTCACCAATACAAGTAAATAAAAAAATAGGTAAGTAATTTGAAAAATGATTTATCATTGATGAGTAATAATTAATTAGTTCGGTTTTTACGCAGTCGGGTTTTTTTATTTTTTAAATTTAATTATTTTTTTTCACCGTATAATAATATGTAATCGAAATCGCTTTTGAAATAGTTTTAAAAAAACGTCATGAATGGAAATAAAAAATGAAAAGAATTGAAAATAAACGAATTTGCGAACATAAATGAACAAAATATTCATAAATGTACATAATAGTGTGCGTCTATAAATGTACATAAAACGAATTAGCAATATCTCTATATTTATGAAAAACTTTTGGACGGCAAAAAAAGCAATATATTATAACTCGTGAAATTGATGAAAGCCTTAAAAATAAAAAGAGTAAACAAAGAATTTATAAATGACATTCGATGACTAATTAGTATCATTAATAATGAAAACGTCAAAAGTGTTTTTTTTTCAATCTGTCATTGCATCTTAATACATTAAGCAGAGAACAAAATACATTAAGCATAGCTGGCGTTTTAAAGTATCATGCAAATAGTTAAAAAGATACTTTCTTTCGGATGATTATTCTTAAAATTATTTTTATTTAAATTTTATTTATTTGTTGGTGCCTTGGTATTATGGATTTTTAATGAAATAGTAGAAGGAAACAAATTAACTTCCACAAATGCAAACCTTTTTAAATAGAATGTCATGTATAATTAAGTTACATTAGTGATACTTGCTCCTTTAAAAAAGGCTTAACTTTTTGTGTTTTACGCTGAACAGTTAACGCATTATTAAAATTAATAAAATCCTTTAGTTAAAAAATTTCTTTGGGAATATAGGATAATTTTTTTCAAACGAACAGTGAAATTAAATAATATTTTTATTTGATCACTAGCTGTACCTGGCCACGGGTTGCTGTTGCTCAGTGCGGTTAAATGGAAAAGTAAGAAAAGAGAAAGCGCACGATTCTAACATGTTTAGTTTCACAATGCTTGTGGGCATACAATATTTTTTGTGTTGCTCCATTGTATATGCAGATGTAGGGATCACCAGTTGTTGTTGCAAACGCCAGACGGCAGTTTGATGATATTCAGCATGCTGATGACTGGATTATAATGATTTTCTACTCGCATTACATGTGTAATACGTATTCACTTCCGAATAGAGCAGTGTTTTCGCAAACGTGCTCATTTTGGCATAACGTAAAGAAAACAGTTAACGTTGTAGCCGTTGTATTCAGGGCTTTTTGTTGCACTTTTTCAGCTGTGAAATAAACACGTTGCCCATTTTCTAGATGCAATGCAAAGTGAAAAACAGCTGAACTTTGTTCATGTATGGGAAATGAAAGAATTCGCTATACCACTTCATTGCTGCGTATCTATCTTCCAGCCTGATACTGTGAGATTTTATAGATATGTATGACCGTGATATGTATCCCCGAGCCATGGGGATCTCTATTTTAAACTACAGCAAGAGCGAAAATTAAGGAAACGACCTTCAGAAAACTTTTTTGAAATAGTAAATATTCCAATTTTTTAATGAGAAGTACCATTAGGATCACGAAGGCAACGATTATTTGCATATGTCCCAATTTTTGTCATGTTTGTCGCTTGTAATTTAAATCTCCAAAAAATGGAATATTTCCCTCCCGTTTGCGAGCTTTGTGCTTAATGAACCATGCTTTCCTGAAACATAGTTGAAAATGATCACAAACATAATGGGAACTCGTTAATTAGAGTTCGGTGAGGGTTTTTAATTAATTTCTGAGTTAATTGTGATGGTATTTCTTAATGAATGGGCATATTAACTCCCCCGGAATTTTCTGCTACCGAAAGGGATAGAGTTACTGGTGCGAACATACATGAATTTTAATAGTACGCATGGTTCATAAAAAGGGAAATACCAATATCATTTGCATTCTGATATCTTATTCTTAACATCAAGGTTGAATCTAATAATAAAAAAACGATGATTCAACAGACACAAGGAAAAGTATCTTCGGTAACCTTTTTTCACATCGATGTTAACCTATTTTAAACACCATTTCATAGGATATATCGTACAACTACATTTCAGATTTTTCATTATTATTTTATTATTTCGAGTCAACAGAAGAAATAACAAGTTGGAAATTGCTCGTCAAAGGCGGCAAAGGAGGTGCGTTCGTACTATAACTAGTTTTATAAACATTTTTTGCACCGCATAGTGTATTAAATGTATATTTTAGTGCACTTCATAAGTTCATATCAATTTTATTTTGTTCGAAAGGCTGTAACACCATTGAAATTCACTTGAAATATTTTTTTTCCATGGATCGTAATGTAACGGAAAACTTTTGACTGTCCCTGTAATTTAATTATACATGCGATTTTCATAAAATTTGAAATGAGTTGACAAAATTTTGCAACAATTATATATTTAAACGTAAAGACCATTCGATTGGCTGTAACATCATTAAAGTGCACTTACAATATTTTTTTCCCTTTGGTCGTAAAATAACGGAAAAATTTTGACTCTCGCTGTAATTAAACTATGCATGCGATTTTCATAAAATTTGAAATGAGTCGACAAAATTTTGCAGCTATTATATATTTAAAATTTCAGACCATTCGGAAGGCTGTAACATCATTAAAATGCACTTGCAATATTTTTTCCCCATTGGTCGTAATGTAAAGGAAAACTTTTGACCGTCCCTTTAATTAAAGTATACATCCGATTTTCATAAAATTTGAAATGACTCGACAAAATTTTGCAACAATTATATATTTAAAATTTCAGACCATTCGGTTGGGTAGTTTTTGCTCTGTTATATGCGGACGGACAGACAGACGGACGGACTGAACGACGACTATAGGTGCTACGTATGTATATAATTACGAATGCACCTAAAAAGCTATTTATTTATGTGAAAATTTCAGTTTAATTGTGTCCGGGTGTGAACGTTAAATCTTGGGTTTTCTTCTATATATTTAAAAATAATCGTAATAAGATCCGTGGATAAGAGGATTGTTTAAAATAAAAGTTGTCATTTTTTTTTTATAATTTATTGTTCCAGTTTTCAAAGACAAGTATTTTAATTCATAAGAGTCGTACTTGTCCTAATACTAATTACGTCAAAAATAAGTGCTAGAAAAATGTATTATACTAATCACCGCGCTCTAAAAGCCCTATGATGTTTTAATAATGTGGGTACTCTAGAATGAAAAGATCTTTTATTGTTTTGATTATTTGCTTCTATAAATGAATAGTCTAAATATGTTCTTCAAATAACTCGAAAATATTTTTTAATAGTGCATTATTTAAAACATCCGAATCCAAACATTTTAAGCACACTAAAGAGAAAGTAATTTTAACCACATTCTTCTTGCCAACAAACCTTTATTGTATGCTACAGCAAAACAACAAAATAAATGCTTCTGCAGTACTTTTTAGGTGTGTTCGTTATTATATAAATACGTAGCACCTATAGTCGTCGTTCAGTCGGTCTGTCTGTCCGTCCGCATATAACAGAGCAAAAACTATCCAAACGAATGGTCTGAAATTTTAAATATATTATCGTTGCAAAATTTTGTCGAGCCATTTCAAATTTTATGAAAATCGGATTTATACTTTAATTACAGGGACAGTCAAAAGTTTTTCTTTACATTACGGCCAATGGGAAAAATTATTGCAAGTGCATTTTAATGATGTTACAGTCTTCTGAAATTTTAAATATATAATTGTTGCAAAATTTCGTAGAGGTATTTCCAATTTTATGAAAATCGGATGTATAGTTTCAGTACAGGGACAGTCAAAATTTTTCCGTTACATTACGACCAATGGGAAAAAATTATTGCAAGTGCATTTTAATGATGTTACAGCCATCCGAATGGTCTGAAATTTTAAACATATAATTGTTCCAAAATTTTCTCGAGCCATTTCAAATTTTATGAAAATCGGATGTATAGTTTAATTACAGGGCAGTCAAAAGTTTTCCGTTACATTACGGGGAATGGGAAAAAAATTATTGCAAGTGCATTTTAATGATGTTACAACCTTCCGAATGGTCTGAAATTTTAAACATATAATTGTTCCAAAATTTCGTAGAGGTATTTCCAATTTTATGAAAATCGGATGTATATTTTAATGACAGGGACAGTCAAAAGTTTTCCGTTACATGACGGCAATGGGAAAAAATTATTGCAAGTGCATTTTAATGATGTTACAGTCTTCTGAAATTTTAAACATACAATTGTTCCAAACTTTCGTAGAGTTATTTCCAATTTTATGAAAATCGGATGCATAGTTTAATGACAGGGACAGTCAAAAGTTTTCCGTTACATTACGGGGAATGGGAAAAAAATTATTGAAAGTGCATTTTAATGATGTTACAGACTATGCACTTATGAAGCGCAAAAAAAGTACGAACGCACCTCATTTGCCACGTTTGACGAGCAATTTCCAACTTTTTTTACATGTAATAATGTATTATATCATTATAATGAAGGTAAAAGTATTTGCGAATAGAAATACAGTTTCTAAACAGGGAATGGAGCACGTCTCTTATGTTAAATTATACATATGCTAATGACTGTAAAAATGTTTATATTTCCTTTGGAAAAATTTCCGTTCTCGTTTTATTCGTTAACATAACAATATGAGAAAAACAGCTTTAAAATCATAAAAATAAATGTCCATTCTTTTAAATAAGAATATAGCAAAATGTCCATATTTTTTTTCTCCTGTTGAAACGGGTGATACTTAAAAAAAACAGAAATACTTAATGTGTCATTTTTTTCATTGTAATGAATTAACATTTTTTGATGTATTGAATTTAAATGGGTTTTAATTAGGTATTTGGTTGATAGATCTGATGGTCATATGCTTCTAAAAATGCATTAAAATTATTTTTGCTATAGCATTTCTCTCTTTCGCATTTTTTTCTTCTGAAAAATCTCATTGATTTCACTGGACATTATAAACTTAACGTTTTGCATCTGATGTTTTTAGAATGGCCATTAGCATTAAAAGCATTTAAGATATTTAAATTTTACCTGTTGAAACATTACTCATTGAAAAGTGTATATTATTTTGCTAGTTGCATTTTAAATTAATTTTTACTAATTTACTCTATCAGAAGGTTATTAAAGCTGCTCTTACAATTTATAATCATCCTTTCAAATTAGTTTTTATCCATGCTTGCTGTATATATTTTTGAATGATATATGTGTGGCAGCTAACATTTAAACTTTTTTCTCATCACTATTTTTCAATTAAAAAAAAAATGTCCTTTTTAATCACCGAAAATCTATTAATAGACAAGACAAGTTTTTCTGTTAAAATTAATGCTAAGGAAAAAGAGTACAAGTTGCAGATATATGTATATTAACTTTTGATTTTCCTATGTGTATGTAGATAATGCATTTTTAATACAATACTAGCAGAATTACCCAGCTTTGCCCGTGTTAAACATGAGGGCCTTCGAGGTAAAATAAAGTAAAATGAAAAATAATGCAATCACAATAATGGAGCTTTGTGCATTCTCGTCAATAAAAGATAAAAAATATAATAAGAAAATATGACGTTACCATGTCGCAACCATAGTAAAATCCCTCACCTTTAAGCCACAGAATGCGCGTTTACTTTGACGGGTGTAATAAAATAAAAGTCCTTCCGGCCAGTGCCGGGAGGAAGAGGTAGCTTTCATATTCCTTATTTTAAAAAAGCCAACTTATATCATTCAAACACACGAAACTCAATTTAGTGGAAACCGAATATAGGAGATTCAATACTAATTTTTATCAATATAATGAATAAGAATTTCGCGAAATTAGTCAGCTTTATCCAAGCTGCTTTTCTTTAAAGTAACTTATATTTGGCTGCCAAATTCGGCGATTTCTTAAAGTGCCTGCCATTTTAAGACAACATGGTGGATGAGGCTAACCTGTGAACTTGGTCCAGACCTTAGTAATTGCTGTGCACATGCTCACTCACATCGGAATCGTTTGATATATACGAGTCCTGTCGCATGCAAAAATTCAGATTTTTCAAAATGTCACCCACAATAGAAATTGAAACTGCTATATCTGAGCCATTTTTTAAGGTAAAGACAAACAAAAAATGCTCCTGAATCCTTATATCAAGGTCAAATACTTAAGAAAGAAACCTTTTTCAATTTCTAATTTTTTTGCACCTCACTTTAAATATATATATTTTTTAATTTAATGGCCGCCATTTTGAAACAAGATGGCTGATGAATCTGGCCAGCGAACTTGGTCGAGGTATTGATGTATACTATCCACATTCCTTCTTACATCGAAATAGGCGAATACATGTGTTATCGCGTGACAAATACAAGATCGTTTCAAAATGTTAGCCATGCTAGAAATTCAAAGCGCTATAGTTCAAACATTTTTTAAGATATAAACAAAAGAACAAATTTTCAGAAACAAAAACTGCTCCGGAATCTTTGTATCAAGGCCAAATACATAAAAAAAATCTTTTTCATTTTCCAATTTTTTAATACCTCATTTTAAATTTTAAATTTAATTTATTTTTAAATGGCAACCCTTTTGAAACAAGATGGCGAATGAAGCTGACCAACGAACATGGCCGAGACATTGGTATGTACTATGTACAGACCAAGTTACATCCAAATCGGTTCATAAATACGCCTGTTATCGCGTGACAAAAATCAGGTCGTTTTAAAATGTCAGCCACAATAGAAATTCAAAATGCTATTAGTCAGCCATTTTTTTAGATATAGACGAAATAAAAACTGTTCCGGAATCCGTATTAAGGTAAAACACATACGAAAAAAATCTTATTCATTTTCCAATTTTTTGGTATCTCATTTTAATTTTTTAATTTTTTAATTTTTTTTAAATTGCCGCCATTTTGAAACAAGATGGCGAATGAAGCTGGGCAACGAACTCGGTCGAGATATTTGTATGTACTATGTACACACCAAGGTACATCCAAATCGGTTCATAAATACGCCTTTTATCGCGTGACAAAATTCAGGACGTTTCAAAATGTCAGCCACGCTAGAAATTCAAAATACTGCAACTCAGCCATTTTTTAAGATATAGACGAAACAAAAACTGCTCCGGAATCTTTGTATAAAGGTCAAATACATAAGAAAAAAATATTTTTCCATTTTTAATTTTTTGGTACCACATTTCAAATTTAAAATTTTTTTAAACATTTTAAATGGCCGCCATTTTGAAACAAAACGGCGGATGAAGCTGGCCAACGAACTCGGTCGAGACATTGGTATGTACTATGTACACACCGAATTACATCGAAATCGGTTCATAATTACGAGAGTTAGAGTGTGACATAGGTCAGATATATATACATACATATATATATATATATATATATATCAATTTTGAACGGAGGGGGGTTTCGGGGTCTGGGGGTCATGATCTATGAAAATATACCAAATTTTTTTGAAATCGCTTTCCTCCGAAAGGCTGCAATAGGTAGCTTTTTGTAATGAAAGCTACCTAATATATTATTTTAAAGTAAATACAAAAAAATAAAATTAACCAAATGGCGCAGCAGTTTTGTTTACAGTTTAGTGTTAACAGTTTAGTGAAATTCTCGTTAGCACTTCATCTAAATTTTAAAGGAAAAAATCCCTGTCGGCCCGGCCTACAGGCGGAGGTAGATTTCGAAGTTAAGTATACTAATTTTACCAAAAAAAAAAAAAAAAACTAAATCATGATTAGATATAACCCCACTTTAAGATTTTTATCTGCCGCTTTTGACGAGTTTTTATTTCACTCAATCGCTGGGTTTTATCAGAATCATGTTAAAGCGGCATTAAAAAAAAAATACTTTTCCATGCTCAACAACTCTACATTTTCAGATTCATTTTTAATAGAAAAAATATGAAACTTACTGACATGATTTTTGAAGAGATTTATAAGCGACCTATGTTTTTATTTTTCGTTCAATTAATTAAAACTTGATTTATAGGCAATTATTTTCTCAGTGGGACAATATTTTTCGTTTCTAACACAATTGCTTTGGGAATTTCTGTTCAAAATACCCACACCCTATTTTTTGCTCCCCTTGAGCCCATTTTTAATTTTATCAAAAATCTGTGATACGTAAATTTTTGGCCCTATTTTTGGAAGTAATAAAAAATATAAACTGATATGATACGTACAAATATTAAGAGGTTACGGGGTTTTTTCGGTTCTCACAAAACCCCTCTCTATTTCCATCCCCTTGGCCCGATTTTGCGCATTAACGAACTTGAGCGAGATTTTATGCCCCTTGATTTTATGTATGAGTTTGGAAGAGATTTGAGCAAAATTGGGGAAGTTATCGTGTCCAGAAGAAAGTGATATATCTATATATAGATAGATAGATAGAGAGAGAGATAGATACATAGATAATTTTTTTTACTGAGGGTGGTTTTGGGTTCTAGGAGACATGATCGGTGTAGATCTTCAAAAATTTTTCAGAAATTCCAACATAGGGGAGAATGTAATATGTAGTATTTCATAAGAAATCTACCTAAAGCATGTCAGTTAGTAACGCTGAAATCATACTGATGGTGACAACGGCCTAATCCATAAAGTATGCTTTTACTGGATTTTTTCTTCATTTCTAAAAATTGTCCATTTTCATGTTTTACATTGTCGAATAGAAAAAAGTACTCTGAAATGAAATTTGTTTGAAAATCGTATCTCATGTTTCTGATTTTTAATGGATTTTAAGGTATTTTTCACACTTAGATATTTTAAAATTTGTGTGCAACCAAATTACGATAGATGAACCCGTTTGCACTTAACACAATATTTTAAGGAAAAGAGACGTCCATGAGTAACGCTGGCATCACATTTATGATGGCAATGACCTCAACAATAATTTTTGCTTTTACTGCAATTTGTTTAACCTCTAAATATCGCACATTATATTTTTCCAACGTCGAATGAAAAACAAAAAGTTCTTTCAATGATATTTGTTTGAAAAGTATACTTCAGTTTTCTTATTTTATATGTATTATTAAAATAATTTTTAAGCAAGAATATTTTATAATTATTCGTGCAACCCAATTACAAAAGAGGAATCCGATTGCTCTTAGAATGTAAATAATTCAGCAGTTTCTTTCGTGCAGTATTCCATAACTAAATCGGCAAACAAAATTTAAATTTACAAAATAAATAAATAAATAAATAAAACAAATTAAATTGAATATTCAAAATTTCAGATTAATAAAGGTCGCTATGAATTGTCTTTAACAAAATCACGATTAACAGCTTGTTAATATTAAAGTACCACAAATTCTTTTTGGTTTACCTTTAGGGCATTCTAAAATATATAGTAAATGTAAAAAGCTTTTAGAGTTTTAAATTAAAAGCGATTTTTTTTCTGCGCTGTGAACCGGCTGTATATGGCCATCTTTAATCAGTGATAAAATGACGTCAAAATCCATACACTTTCAGTCCTGATGTTTAAACTGGAAGCTTTCTTCTAAAAGAGATGGGCCTAACTTTCTCAAAATTTCACTTTCTATTTAATATAAATCTTACAAAAATAGTATTTTATGTAATTGTAATAATATAAATCGCAGAATACTCTCATTGCATTTAAGGTATTAAAACACTTAGTTACATGGGGTAATTAATGATGTAGCATGCCAACAAAATAGGAAATAAAATGTAGCAACCATTTGTATTTCAGAAAAATGCATCATTTTTGACGTAATTACAATAAAGTATTTCAGCTTTTAAAATCAGAATGCTTGTTTTCCTCAACAAGTGTGACAGAAAAATACGATTTTCCTGACAATACGCAGAAAAATGCAATAAATACACCCAAATGACTTTGCATTTACTGATATTACAGTTCGTGTGGCTTAAAAATAAAGCCTTCACTTTATGGATGATAATAATAAGAATTAATTTCAGAAGATCAAGAGATTTCCCTCAGAACAAAACATTATTAGAAAGTGATGTCATAGTTACAAAAGATTTTTTTATTATTATTATCTTTTTCCTAAATTGATTTCTTGATATTAAAATGACTTCATTAAAATACATTTTTTAACTTCAAAAACACTCAACTAAGGTACTACGTCATTTTAACACATGCTTAGTTAAAGTTTTTACATACATATATGAAAAATATGCATTTCCTTCTTTGAATGATGTCAATTTCAAAAACAGCAAAAATATACTGAGACAATCTGAATTTTTATTGCCTTATAAAACAAAGTACTTGATTTATAATTTTTTTTAATTAGTGAGCAGTTTTTTAGATTTGTGGCAACAGGAAAGAAATGATTGAATTAGAAAATTAAAAAAGGAGATATTTCTATAATGTTAAATTATGGAAGGTTGTAGAAAAAAAGGATAAATAGGTGTTTGATGATTTTTTTAAAGTAGATAACTATCTTTTCCACGTTTTAAAACATATTTACATCAAATTTCGTGCAAATCAGTCAAAAATTGAAGATTTGTATGTAGGACATACACTCAGAGAACGGCTTTTATATATATATAGATTACTGAATTGTATGTTTAAAAAATACTTTTTAGACATAAAAAAACGAAAAATGCATATTCTAAGTCTTTTTCTGAAATCCGGTTGCACGTTCATTTTTGAAATAGATCTAAAATATTCGTGTATAAAGACTGCTTAGTCTTATCATGAGAATTTATAAAAACAGGTTAGGATGATTTCCTTCATTGCATCGGTGATTCATGAAGTAGCATTATATTTACTTTCCACTATAGATAAGATTGCGTGGTCAGTTCTTCAGATGAAATGGGTAATCCAAAAGTTATAAATAAGACTTTTTATTCTTTACCAGGTTCGTACAAATCGAGATTCCCGGCTACCAGTAGTCGGTGCTGGAGAAGCGACCTTCTTCATTTTGTCTTTACATAATCAAGATCAACAGAAGAGTGATATCATAACAATTCTGAGAAAGCTGAGTTATTGGCGAGCAGCAATTCACAAAAATAATCAAATCTGTAGATATCTGGCGAGAATTAAGTTGAGATGGGATACGTGCTAATTTCCGTTAATGGATTGTCAACGAGGAGGACTAAAGGTCAGCATATGAATTTTAATGCTAAAGAGATAATCGGCAAAATATGGACTGCCGAAAATCACAAAGCATTTCACATGGAGGCTGGCAAACCATGGGAATAGGCACCGCTGCGCCGAATGAAGGCATATGCAATTAAGAAATAAAAGATATTGCTGACTAAATTTATGATAAGAATTTATACGTTGTGAAAAAAATGGTGCAGCTGTAGCAACACACTCAATAAATAAAGAAAGAAAGCATGAGAAAGATCTCGCCGATCCACTGGATTAAGCGTGCTAATGTAAAGGGGAAATTGTTTGTATGATAAAAATAGATAAAAATAGCAAGCCTCTTTTAATCTATTAGTGCCTTCTGCGGTTTTTTGAGAATTATAGTGTGAAACGAGAATGTGTTTCTAAAGAAAATGAGCGATGAAAATAAATTTAATTCATGTTTCAAGACAGATTTAAAGTATAAGAATTTCGTAAAATAAACTTATTTTAAAGGGGGGGGGGCGAAAAGGGAAAAAACTATAAAAAAGAATATGAGAAGGAAATATCCTTCACATCGTGCTTGAAAAATATTTAAAAAAATCGTAGAAATCAATAAATTGACAGCTTTCAAAGAAATAACTTTTGATACTACATATTTCTTAATTCGGCGGTGTCAAAATACAAAGTGTGTGATATTTACAAGTTTGAAAATTTAGATAAAAAGAAATTGATAGCACAAGTAGTTGCACCATTGGTATGATGTTTGAGTTACGCACGGACATGTTTTTGTTTTATAATATGAATACTGCATAGTATATTTCTACTGGGGAGTCTTTTAATTTTCTTTGGGACAGGCCATATATCTCGTTTAAGTTTCAATCGGAATATCACAATAAATAGTCTGTCCACCAAGAAATTTAAAAGAGTTAATTTCTACGAAAATAGATCCATCACCGAAAGATGAATTATCTGGTGTGTATGCCATTCCTTTTAGACCTGAAATCAATAGAATACCGGAATACATAGGAATGACCAAAAGAAAGCTCAAACAAAGAATCAAGGAGCATAAAGCAGATATAAAATTTTGTCGTGAATCCACAGCTATCTCTAGTTTAAGCTTAAAACAGAACATCACAATAGATTTTGACCATGCAAAAATCATATTCCCAACATCCAATTATTACGCATACACTATCACAAAATCCATAGAAATCCCGTGTAGAAACAATCAAGTGTAAAATGGCGCCCTATCGTACAATATTCCCAAGTTATGGATGAATATTCTGAAAAATAAATCCTAAATACTTTTAAAAAATGGCGTATTAAAATTTATGGTACTGGAGTTAAATTTTTTCTTCTGCCCAGATTTAATCTTAAACATTGCTATTTCGACTGTCCAGCTACGTATTTAAAATGAAAGTGGTGTATGAGAACAGAGTTATGTAATAAAATAAATGGAACTGCACTTAATAATAATATATATTTTCTCTAATTAAGTTCAATCTAAGAAATTGCGTCTACCACTTCCAACTCTAATAATTAATGGCTCTCTCAATTTCAAAACGAAGTGACGTATTCCTATAAATAAACAGCAATTACTTATTAAAATATTCTCTGGTGAAGAGCTTGGGAAAGCATGAAAGTACTAAGAAGTTGAAAGTAAAACGCATTTTTTTAACTTAACATCTCTTTTATTATTTTAGTCACCTTTTAAGTAAAACAGTGAACTTTTTAAAGTTCATATAATATATTTTATGTTTGAATTAAGGTCAAATATTGCATTTCGTTTTATGATATTATTTGCACCACTTTATATTTCAAAAAATATTTATAAGCTATATTTTACATTTACAAAATTTGTTTTTATAAAAAGGTCTTTCTTGAGAACTTTCTTTTAGTTAAAGAATGTAAAACGTTTTTTATTATAATTTTAGTTCCCTTTATTATCAGCATCGTTATAAAGGTACTTGCACAAACGCAAAATTTTTGAAACTCTTAAATATCTAGGTGCTTATATGAATTTATTGTGAAATGTAAAATTTTTACTATTTTTCCGACATTTAAATACTTTGACTAATGTGGATTCATTCATATTTTTATACTTGTAAATCATTATTTAAAAAATATATTCCAGTATATGATAAAACTAAGAATTATTAGCTTAGATTATTCCTTAGCCTCACCAGAATTCAGGGTATCCATAAAAAGCTAAAACGTGCTCTAATTTTTCATTAACTCCTTAACTGTTTTGCCGGAGTGCTGCTCGGGCTAAAGAGTTTGCTATCCTCGATACTAAAAGCTTTGGGATACCACTTAATTTTAACTGTAATCTGTGGTTTGTTAAATGACATACTTTTTAGATTGTACAAAGCCAAATATTTTAGTTTAAAAAAAGTGGTGCCGGGTCCTTATTTTTTTTTATTGTGTCAAGAAAAAAAGAAACAGTTAAGGGGTTAAGTAAGTAATTAAAGTAAAAAAAATGCTCAAAATAAGGTAGAAAATAATATTATGTTGTTTAAATAATTATCTATATTATAAATGGCAAACATATCCACCATTCACGTTGAAGCCATTTTGTGAATAACATCAAACGATTAAATTAACTTTTGTTAATTTTTATTGCAATTTTTTAAACTTCTAAATTCCGCACATTTTTAATTTTTATTTTTTTAATTATTTAATTAATTCTATGGAATAGATGGGGGAGGGGGGGTGTGCTATTAAATGCAATTTGCTTGAAAACTGTATCACAATTTACAGAATTTTTATTATTTTTACAATAATTTATCAAGCATTATGTTTTTTCAAATCTATCTTTAGAAGCAGAACTGACGACAGGTCAAGCCTGGTCAAGCGCATGTGGTCTTCTTCCACTACGAAAATCCCTACACCATCGGAATACCGATCTGCAGGACATACACTCACTACCATATACATTTTGCATTCTACGATAGATTTTACTAACACTCATATTTTCCGCTGTTAAAAATTAAACGACAGCGCGTTGACACCGTTTGGAGGCATCCATGATGCGAACGATGCCTTTTAGCTCCCATGCTATCACACACACATCTGGCGGGATCTGATGATATTGCACGCATTCCCAGCACTCTATGCCCTCTGTAGGAGCATCATTAGCAGTCATCTTTCTCTTCAAATGGCGGAATTATTACAGCAATGCCACTTTCAATTGACCGGGCCTTATAACATACGTTTATGTATTAATTTATTTTTTGCGAATATATTTTCTTTGTGGGTTATTTCAAGTGCAAAATAAATGTTATTTTAATTATGCCATGTCTCATTTTATAGGTTATTTTTTATCCGGTCACTTTTAACCCTTAATAAATCTATGTGATAATCTATAATTATAATCTATAATATAATCTAATGATAATTTTGTTATTTTTTATAATTCTATATAATCTAGTGATAATCTATAATATCATATAATAAATCTATATATGTGAGGGTTTATTGAATGATAAAAACTGCAAACAGTTAAATATTGTCAGTAAGATCATAAAATCTCAAAGATTTATTTTCTGTTTTAACATCCTGAAAAATAATGCTAAAATGGATTAATTTTTAGTTATTTAAAATAAAAACTTATTATTTAAATTATTTTCCACATATTTCATATTCTTCAAAAGCAATCTTGAGATAAACATTTGATATTCTGATCTTTTTTTTTTTTTTTTTTCAAAATAAAAGTTTTACATATTTCAAAATTATATCCTATTTTTCACAACAAACAAAGTAAAAGGAAGCTATTTTGCATTTAAATAGATAATCGATCATGGTGTTAAGCTTGTGATGATTTCCCAACAGTACAAGAAATTCATGATTTTCCATTGTGAAGTAGTATAGGTAAAACCTTTTCATAAGGTTTGTTACAAACATTTGCCACAAAAGTAGATTTAATACTTGTGGTTATTTTTATTGTTTGGAAAATAGCAAGTTCGTTTTTAGAGGAAATTCAATTTGAGGTACTTTCTCTTTTGATAATATAATTGCATGTTATCGTGTTGTACTCTTTTATCTAAATGAACTTGGTTTTTAATTACCCATCATATGTAGTATAGGGTAAGTTTTGTAATCGTTTTAAAAATCTTTTTTTTTTTTTTTTTTTTTTTTTTTTTGACGGATTAACACGTTTCAGACACTGAGATTCCAAAAAACATATATATATATATTTTTTTTTTAATTGCCGCCCGTCTGTCTGTGTGTCTGTCTGTAAACGCTCTATCTCCCGAACAAACTGAGATAGTGATTTGAAATTTAGTGCGTACTTAGTATGTAATAATGAGAAGAAGCCTATTGAGTTTCAATAACCTCTATTATCCGGAACTATTTTTTGTGTACAATCGAAATATTCGTTCTGATAAAAGGTATATAAAAAATATTCGAAATCGTTAATTTTAAGGAGTAAATATAAAAGACAATGAAAAAACATAAATTTTGCATAAAGAATAAAGTCGATCAGATAATTAGTTACCGAGAAATTTGTAATCATAGTTTTCACACTCTTTGATTTTTCATGACACTGCATATCATTCAAATTTCAAATCAAAGATATAGTTTAATTCGAAATAAGACGCTTAATCCGACGCAGTAAACTGTTAGTTAATATGATTATCATTTTTCGAGTTATAAGGATGGTTCTTTTACTCAATTCAGTAATGGAGCATTTCAAGTTTATGAAGTCAACAAGCGACGATTTTAAACAGTCTGTCTACCAAACAAATTGACAACAAATACGTTTAAATTGTATTTTGGAATTGCAGTGCATTTTATAAATAGTTTACACATGTTTTATTTTCATATTTTATATCATGCATATCCATGATATTTATGTATTACGGTGGCTCCCAAAGACTAGTTCTATTAAAGATGAAATTTTGTAATCGATTTTTCACTGTTTGAGTGATATAATAGAACAAGTTGGAAATTGCTCGTCAAACGTGGCAAGTGAGGAGCGTTCGTACTGTAACTAGTTTTATAATTATTTTTTGCACCCCATATTGTACTGAATATATATTTTTTTGCGCTTCATAAGTGCATAGTCTGTAACATCATTAAAATGCACTTGCAATAATTTTTTTCCCATTCCCCGTGATGTAACGGAACACTTTTGACTGTCCCTGTAATTAAACTATAATATCGATTTTCATAAAATTTGAAATGGCTCGACAAAATTTTGCAACAATTATATATTTAAAATTTCAGACCATTCGGAAGGCTTTAACATCATTAAAATACACTTGCAATAATTTTTCCCCATTGGTCGTAATGTAACGGAAAAAATTTGACTGTCCCTGTAATTGAACTATACATCCGATTTTCATAAAACTTGAAATGGCTCGACAAAATATTGCAGCAATTATGTATTTAAAATTTCACACCATTCGGAAGGCTGTAACATCATTAAAATGCAATAATTTTTCCCATTGTCCGTAATGTAAAGAAAAAATTTTGACTGTCCCTGTAATTAAACTATACATCCGATTTTCATAAAATTTGAAATGGCTCGACAAAATTTTGCTACAATCATATATTTAAAATTTCAGACCATTCGGTTGGGTAGTTTTTTCTCTGTTATATGCGGACAGACAGACGGACTGAACGACGACTATAGGTGCTGCGTATTTAGATAATTACGAACGCACCTAATTACAAAATTTATGTTCACAGGTATGTTTCCGATGACAATAAAACAATTGTATATTTTTAAAACTTAATTATAAATTAATAAATAATTACCGATAACAGGTGATAAATCTCCAAATATTCTTTATAGTTACAATTACACAGGCCTGCTATGCAAAAAATACAAGGGTATTGATGACTGAACTTTGTGTATTTTTTGGTGCTAATTAAAAAAACAAATAATGAAAAAAGCCTATCACGTCACATTTTCTTGAAAAATATTCGGTCGGTTGGAAAATAGTGTCGTGTTGGAAAAATCAATTCGTACCGGTAAATTCTGACAGGTAATTATTAGACATCAGGTATCGGAATCAATATCTAATAATTAAATGATAGAATTTTCCGGTACGAATTGGTTTTCCCAACACGACACAACTTTCCGATAGACTTAGTTATTTTAAACCGTTTAAACCTATAATAAAATAATCGATTACTGAAAAATCAATTTGCCTTACGGAGACTCGATTTTTTTTTTCTTTTTTACATAGATTTACATGGATAAAATCACTGTTGCCAGATAGTACATGCGAAATTGTCCGGGAGAATTCCTTTTCAAATAGGCTTTTAGCAAAAATATCGATATCGATGTTACAAAAAATTCTGATGTGATGAGAGAAAATGGAGGTCATTTTCGAAATCAGCCAACCAAATAACATAAAAATCAGCAAAAACTTCTCTTGTATTTTTCAAAAACTTTAATTTTGCAGGCCTGTGTTATATACGAGTTACCACAACAATTGATTTAATTATGTGACAAACCATGTTTACCATAATAGGTCAACTGGATCGGAAACTTCATTGGCGTAATATTTTAAACCCGAAAAATTAGAAAATATAAATTAAAAAATAACAGTGCAACGCATTTATTTAAAATACGCTTTAATGAATTAAGAACTTCACATTAGTTAAAGTACGATTACACTTTGAGAAATAAATTTAGAAATTCTAAAGAGTTACTTTAAAGAATGTTTCATTTTTTGCTTTTCTGTAATATGTTAAAAAGGAAGTTATAAGTTTTTTTTAAATATGTAAGTAACTTCCATCGTCACTAGCTCGCGCTTTATACCAAGCATAATAAAAGCACTGAATTTTCAGTAATCGAGTTCGTTACCCAAGCCAAATTAATGTATAGTAAAGGAAAATTTTGGGGAAAGACAGAGTTGCAGTTATAAAATTAGGCGTGAATTTCAAGATAAATATAGAATGCTTTTTAACCATTTGGAAAAGTGGTTATTATATTCGGTCAAGGTAGGAAATCAAAAACATATCTGAAGCGTTTTATTGGTTGAATCCGCATTTTATTCGTTTTCTGATCATGGAAGACTGTAGTATTCCGAGTGATGCAGCCTTAAGCCTAAAATTGTATCGTAGAATTCGTAGATGGCGGAACTCATATATACAGCTAACTCGACATCAAAGAAAACGCGGAAAGCCGCCTTTTAATAACTCAGCAGATATAGGTCCTATTGTTCTGATTTTGTAGAACAGTCTTATATCTGCAGTCTAATCGTATTTTGAAATTTTTACATTTCTATGTGCAGTATATTTTGAGATCTAAATAGCCATTTTTAAAGCAAACGCGATGGAAGAAATTCCTAATGTCAAAATCTGGAAAACGGTTAGGGTGATTTTCTTTAAATTGATACATAATATGAATCTAATTAAGATGAAGTGAATAAGACTCATCTTTTATCTGGGAAAACTCGTTTTATTTTTGACATTTTCGTTTTCCGTTAATGCCCAGTCAACCATTAATCTCTGGTAATTTTCTAGCCTGTGATTAGTGAGTGCGAGGCTAACGTTAGCGTCGTAGTGAGTAGGTTTGACGTCATCACATCGCGCCAATGAATGTGAAGTGCTGTGACTTTCAATAGATAGATAATCCATGTTTATTTGTGTGTACTTCGTAGCGAGCAGAAATTTCACTATGATGATGCATTTAGTGTTTAAATTCGTCATTTCCTTATGAATTTGAAATTAACTATTGTTCAGAAAGAAAATAAAATATATGGGTTGTCTTTTCACATATCTTTTTCAGATTTTGAAAATATTATAGTATCGCTGATGAAAGAAATTAATTCGCATGCTGATATTGTTTTGAATTCACAATTAACCAGGAGATATAGTAAAGTTCATAATCTATTGATAATATCTAATTCATTATAAAAAAAAAATATTAAATGTTGAGGAATTTAATCAAAAAGAAAATAAGGGAAATATCTTTTTGTGACTTTTAATGGATCATAGTTGCTTTCAAATGTTTCGTAACGTGCAACAATCCTATTTAACAAAATGTTCCCAGATAATCTACACTGACGGAAAACAAAATCCCAACACCAAGAAAGACTTGTGTTAGATAAACGAAATTTGGTAAGCGTGTTTATATATCTGAAAGATGACATTGGTTGAAATTTTGTGCTTCGCGCATAAGTGTGGCGCTAGTAGCGCCACTCAGAACTTGCAGATCAGGTTCACTTTAAATGCGTGCTGTAAAGTTCGTGGGCATTATTTGGCTTCAAAATGTGACGCATTGAGTTTATGTTAACCAAGAATGCCTTTAACAAGACAAAGAAGCCACTGTCACCAGTTCACCGAGTAGGAACGAGGTCGCATATTCGGACTACGAGAAGGTGGATTTTCTTTCCGCGATATTGCAAAAAGACTTGGCTGGAATGTCTCCACTGTGCATGATTGTTGGAAGCAGTGGCCAAGGGAGGGTACTGCCTCAAGAAGACCGGGTTCCAGGCGGCCACGTAACACTCCTTAGAGGGAAAATCGCCGTTTTCTGCGCTTTTGTGGCGCGTCGTACTGCGTCTGCGGCAGAAATTCGAACTGTAGTTGGTGCCACAGTGACACAACGAACTGTTAGAAATCGTTACTTCAAGGACAGCTCAGAGCTAGGCGCCCTCTAGCGTGCATTCTACTGACTCCAAGCTATTGCCGTTTGCGACGCCATTCTTGTCAAGGAAGAGCTCATTGGAGGACAGATCTGTTGTGTTTTCTGATGAAAAAGAAACACAACAGATCTCCATTCCACCCACCAATGAGCTGTGGCTTGGCACGAATGGCTTCGTAAAAGGCAATGGCTTGGAGTCAGTGGAATGCACGCTAGAGGGCGCCTAGCTCTGAGCTGTTCTTGAAGTAACTTATTTCTAACAGTTCGTTGTGTCACTGTGGTACCAACTGCAGCTCGAATTTCTGCCGGAGACGCAGTACGATGCGCCACAGCCGTGCTCCGTATACAGCGATCTTCCCTCTCAGGAGTGCCACGTGGCCGCCTGGAACCCGGTCTTCTTGAAGTAGTACCGTCCCTTGACCACTGTTTCGAACAATCAGGCACAGTGGATACATTCCAGCCAAATCTTTCTGCAATATCGCGGAAAGAAAATCCACCTTCTCGTAGCCCGATTATGCGGCCTCGTTCCAACTCGCTGAGCTGTTAACAGTGGCTTCTTCGTCTTGTTACAGGCTTTCTTGGCTAACATCAACTCAATACGTCACATTTCGAAGCTAAATAACACCCACGAACTTCACAGCACGCATTTAAAGTAAACATGATCTGCAAGTTCTTAGTGACGCTACTAGCGCCACACTTATGCGCGAAGCGCGAAATTTCAATCGATTTCATCTTTCGGATGTATAAACACGCCTACCAAATTTCGTTTATCTAACTCAAGTCTTTCTTGGTGTTGGGATTTTTTTTTCCGCCAGTGTATATTAAGAAGTATGCACAAAGTTAAAATGAACCACGATTGTTTTTAAAATAGCTAATAAAATCTAAATATTGCCACATGGCAGAGTTTTGCATTGAAGGTACAATTTGGAAAATTTTAAATATTATACATGGGTGCAAGACCTTCAGTCTCCATACTGATTTCACTATTTAAAATATTTTAACCGATATTTAATTCTGCTCGTTATACTTAAATAATAGCTATTTACTATCAAGAACTTTTAATCACTTTGTTGTATTGTAAAACGTCATTTTTTTTGTCATAACGCAAGCCATAGAAGACACATTTCCTTATTTACATTTGGTTATTCCTAATATTCAGAAATATATATCACTATGTCTCTGCAGTGCTGTGCGAAGGGGGCAGTCACCCCACAGACGCAAATATTCCTTGAATCGGGATTATAACTTCTTTAAATTGATTTCTTTAAATTTACCAAGCTGTTTATATATTTTTGTACTGTTGCATAAATTGACATACAAATAAATTGCAGTTTTATACTTTTATCTTTGGGGGAGGGAGAGGGGCTCAAACAAATGTTTATTAAACCATCTCTTTAAATCAAAAGATCATAAAATGCAAAATTTGTCATGTAAATTTATTTTTTTAAATATATTTAAATTATTTTTTAGTTTCACAACAACAACAACAACAAAAATACCTTGCAAACTTCCCATGTATTCACAGAAAAAATTAAACTAAATAAAACTTGAAATTAAATAATTCAGTTGGCTAAATAAATTATTAAACCGCTGCCTAGCATTAAAACAAATTACAAGGTACAAAATATAATTAAAATCTGTTTCTGAAATAATTTAAGTTCCTAGTTAATACATCAATAATTAAATGATTTTCTGCATGGTAACGCCATCTATTGGCTAAATGCAGCATTAACAATAAATGGGAAATGTATTCACAGAAAAAATTAAGTGAAATAAAACCTCACATTAAATAATTGAGTTGGCTAAATAAATTATCAAACCGTTGCCTAGCATTAAATAAACTTCAAGGTACAAAATATAATTAAAATCTGTTTTTGAAGTAATTTAAGTTGTTTGTTACATGATTAGTTAAATACATCAATAATTAAATGCTTCTCTGGATGGTATAGCCATCTATTGGCTAAATTCCGCATTAACAATAAATGGGGGGAAATATTGCAATAAAACATTCTTTTCTATAATGGGAGCAGTAATAATGTATTTTATGCATTTTATACAGTTGTATCCAGAAAATCTAATGTCCTCCCACCACAATACAACTAAAAATTGAACATATATTAAGAAAAAAAAGCATGTTAAACTGCTTTTCAAGTTCAGTTGTTAATGCACTTTTTAAACCATGCATAATTATGATTTATAATAAACCTATAAAGATGCAATTCAATGAAAACTCAAATTTGGTGATAATATGCAGTGATTAAAAATGATTTCTTTGCGTCATAATATCCATTTGCATACATTTCGCTTAGTTTGGATACAATGACGCAAAGAAATCATTTACATAAATTTTACTTTTGATTTTGGATAGCGTGGCACAAAAGATAAATCAATTTATTCATATAAATACATTACAGTGCATTGTATAGGTTCAGTGAAAGTGATATTTTTAACAGTGTATTGGAAAATTTAAAGTTTTGGTTAGATGTGTAAATATATTTCGCCAAATCGAAAACAATTAAAATGGAATTTGAAAACAAATTGTTTTAGGCTACATCAAGGCGTCACTTAAATTTTGATATCATATCTTTTAAAAGTCATAGTTTGAATTTATGAAAGTTGTGAATGATAACGCATCAATGAATAAATTTTTATATATCCTTTTAAATTTAACATAATTCTTACGCATGTAATTATAAATAAAACAAAAATAAAATGATGAAGTAAATAATATAGCGTCACTTAAAATTTGATATCACTATTTTTAAGTTCCATATTTAAAATTCTTATAGCAAAAAGATAAAGTGCTGCGTCACAATCTTTTAACCCGTTAAGAGGACACTGCAGTCACAGACGAAATGAAAACAAGATGGCCGCTCGCGTTTTAGCTAAATTGGAAGGATGGTCTAAATTCAAATGATTGACAAGGGAACTCTTCCAATCACCAAATGGCCAATTGTCTCGATTCCACCCCCCACCTCCTTTCGGCTGAGAGCTACATTTGATCATTTCCAGTGAGTTTCAGGTCTAAAGAATTTTTTTTTTCAACCGTCTTCGCTTTTAGCGTAGATCAAAGCCGCTGCTTTGTGGATACCCTCGATAACATTAAAAGCCGTAAAAAGAATTTTAATCTGTTTATGATAAGAGTGCAAAAACTAAAACGATTTCAGAAAATAAATGAATATTTTATTTAGATATATTTCTTTTTTTTTATATTCAGATTCATTTTACAGTTTTTACAAGCATAAAATTGAAATTATTGCCGTACAAACACTATTTTATTTCACATAACGCAATTACATTTAAAATCAAGGGGGAGATATTGAATGAGGGGGGAAATATCAGGTACAAATATTCTATTCTAAAATAACTATCTTTTGTGGGGATTCTTTTTAAAACGTGAAATTTATCAAGAAATTTATAAGAACTATTTATAAGTGTGTGTGTGTGGGGGGGGGGGGGGATTTCTGAACACTAAATATATTTTAAATGATGCAGTCAGATAAGAATATTTTTGTAGCGGTTCGTAATCTAAATAACACTAAAATACTTTTATTTTCATTACATTTTTTTTCCATTTTTAACACTCTCCAAGAAAGTTTAAAAGTGTTTATGAATTCGGTTTGTAAGTCCGTCTGTCTGTCTGTCCGTGCTCTAAATAGCGTAAATGTAGTCGGATTGCCATGTAATTGATATACGATATTCAAAATCATCATGGTATGTTCGGTATTCAAAATGAATATCGAAGGAATTACCATTCATTGTTTATTTACAGACGCACTCAAACGTATTCCCTTACATTATGGTCTATGGGGGGGGGGGGGATCATTTAGGGTGCATTTTAACAGTGTTACACAATCTTAAACATAGTTAATTTTATATACTTTAAGATACACTTTAAAATGGTTACTATAGACTAAGTTATGTGTAACGCTTAAAGTACGAGTATAGGGGACTCAAAAGTATTCCGTTATGTTATAGCCCATGACGAAATATCGTTTGCGGAGTGTTTGATTGATATAACTCTGTCATAATGATAATGAAATTGATATGAATTTCTGAGGTGTTCTAAGCCTACTTTCTATACAACATGAGCATTTAACAATTATTTATGGGGTCAGACAAAAGAGCTTGGTTATATATGGTCTACGAGGGAAAACTGTTTGTAGTGTATTTCGATTACGTTACATTATTTCAAACATGACGAAATAGATGCACATTACTTCGATTTGTTACAAGATGCTTGCATTCGAATATGGTTTGCATTTCATTTAGCGTTCATTTACAGGGACACATAAAATATTTTGATACAATACTGTATCCGACGTGTTAGCTATTAAAAATTAATGCTGAAAGTGCATTTTCAATTACAGAATGCGTTTTTAAGTTTAACTAAATTTTTTCGTACTACATGGTGTGCTTAAATTTTACAGACCAGGACTACACAAAAGAATTCGTAAACATTACTGAGAATGAGTATGAATGGCTTAAAGATGCTTGGTTTCTTTAGTTATAAATGTACAAGATCAACTACATTTATTATGCTAAGAGGTGTTTGTATCATACAAATAAAATCCTATACAGGGATATTAAACAAACTGGATACATTGCCACCTATGGAAAATAATTCCTAGAAGTGTGATTTCAGTAATTTTAAGCATGTTTTTGCTTGAATTAGATTTCAGCTTAATATTTGACGTGTGTAAAAATCTGTACGCTATATACAGGGCTACACAAAATAATTCAAGTATGTTTCCGTCTATTGGTAGAAATTGCCAAGGGTGAATTTTCAACTGTTTTATGTATTTTCTTACAAAATTAAATTTTAACATAGTATGTAGAATCTCTACAAACATATCATATACAGAGCTGCACAAAAGAATTGGAATATCTTCCGGGTTATGGGCGCAATTGTTGAAATCTGCTTTTCAAATGTGTCATACGTTTTACAAATGTTTAGCTAGGTAACTTCTTTACTTTATTAAACGGCGAAGTTTTGTTACAGTGTTCTGAAAGAGTTGGAAAGTTTTGAAGCATGATTTTTCTTTTTTTGTTTATTGATGTATTCGGCTTAGTCGATAACACCTTTGGTATCTAAGTTTGGTGGTTCTTTCTGAGCTAGTCCGAATGAAAGGCTTTTAAAAGATTTTGAGAATATACTTGCACGTTGACGAGAAAACACAATATTTTCCTTTGAAATATATCTCTATAGACATTTTCCTTTCAGAAATACAGTTAAAATGTGTTTTGTGCATAATTAAATGTATACCTATCGTTTTATTGTTAACACTTTCGCACATAGTTGAAAAGATTTAGTTAATATTATAGATAGTAAAGATTCATAATTAGGACCAAAAAAAGTAAAAATTAAAAAGTTTTAAAGACTGTAAATTAGATTTTTTTAACTTCATGAGTTGAGGGTAAGACAAGGGAAGAAACAGATTTATTTTTTATTTATTTTTTTTTGGGGGGGGGGGGGGGTGAGTTTAATAGATGACTGATTATGTAACTTATTAAAGATTTACAAATAGGGCAAAAACATTGAAATCAGGAGTTTTAGAGACTTTAAATTTTATGAGCATGGAAATAATGGAGGGAGAAAAGAAAACGTCAATTTTATATGGGGGTGGAAGAAATTATATAATCGATTATTTATTGTTCAATATGAAACAGATAAAACTGAAAATGTATTAAAAAAAGATTTTCAAAGATTTTAAACTTAAATAAAGGAAAGAAGGAAAAAGGGGGGGGGGATTTTATTTGATGACTTATTTATTTACTTTACTAAAGAATAAGAAATAGGACAAAAAAAGACTAAATTTTGTGTTCTTGGTAAGGGTAGAGTCAGAACAAACGTCAATTTTGGTGGGGGAGGAGTATAGTTATATGAGTGATTATTTATGATTACAATAAATTAACAGATAGAGTACACAATGATTTAGAAAAAGCAATGACTTTTAAGGTTAAAATTTTGTGACCTGAATGAAAAAAGAGGAATAAGCAGAATTAGTTCTTTTTTTGCGGGAGGGGAGGGAGGGAAATTTATTGGTGACTTATTATTTACTTACCTTAGAAAATATTTACAAATAGGTTAAAAAATAATGAACGAAAAAATTTTAAGGGATTTAAATTTCATATGCTTGGTAAGAGGGAGAGGCGAGGAGGAAATACCAATTTCAGTTGGGGTGGGAGGCGGGGGGGAGAAATTTTTATGATCGTTTGTTTATTGTTAAAATAAAGTGGCAAATTGAGCAGAAAAGATTTAAAAAATTTAAAGAGTTTTAAAGGGTTTTTATTTTAAAATATGGGTACCGTGGGTGAGGGAGCAAAAGGGAGAAATGACATTTTCGGAAGGGGCAATTTACAAGAACTTTTAATGAAAGGAATGTGGTGAAATAAATTGATAATGAAATTTATGACTGATTATTTATTGTTAGTTTAAAGTAACAAATAAAACAGAAAATTAAAGAAAACATTAAAGAATTTTAAAGATTTTAAACATTGATACTGTAAAGGGAGCAAAACGGGAAGCGAAATTTCCGAAGAAGGGGAGACAAAGACTGCAAGATGTTTGGATAAGAATATGGTGTGCATCGGATTTATTGTTCATTTACAGGGAAACATTAGGGATGATTGCTGAAAGTGAGTTTTAAATTATGATATGTTTGATTTATGATAAGTTATGGTATAAGTTAAGTTAAACTAATATTTTTGCACAGGCACATAGGTGGTGTATATGAATTGCATAGACACTACACAAAAGATTTCATTAGTAGTACCGAGAATGACCATGAATTACTGAAAGATGTTTTTTAATTTGATTTATGCATTTTCAAGCTCAACTACTTTTAGTATAGATGTTTGACCCGTAGCCGGTGGCAGACATTTAGCCGACAACCAAATATCCGTCAAGACATTTAGCAGATAGCATTTAGCTGACACGTGCATTTAGCCGATACGTACATCAGTGGCGTGGCGTGAAAATTTTCGGTGGTCATCGCAATTATTTAAGTTTGTGGTGAAAAATTATTAACTCTAAAATTCAATGGTTGAATGTTCAAAAAAGAAACTTTAAATCTTACCTTCACTTATACATGAACTCCAAATGTTATGCTAAAACTGAATCGTAGAGTTTTAAAAGCTTATTAAGAGTTTTAAAATATTGCTTGGTCATCGCCGCATCCAGCGATGACCGGACGCCACGCCACTGACGTACATATAGCCGACAACACGATTAGCTGAAATTTACATACAGCATACAGGACAATTGACTGAAACGGACATATAGCAATAATTTTAGCAATACAGACAATTGGCCGATAGGCAACTGGCCGAACGTGGCAATTAGCCGGGAGGACATTTAGCCGAAAAGGCGATTAGCCGACAGGACATTTAGCTGATAGTATAATTAGCCGGCACTTTTCTAACATTTTTCGACACCCCTCATGAGATACATCGCATTGGAGCCCTTTGATCCCTCTTTCATATTATGTACCTCCCGTCCCCCTCCCCCAATTTGTATCATCGGGAGCATTTTTCTGACTTTTCCGACATCCCTCAAGTGATGTATCATTGGACTGGGCAGCCCTTTGATCACTCTTTCATATTATGCACCTCCCGCTAGGTTACAGTTAATTTACAGTTTGGTTACAGTTGCGATTAGTTACTCTTAGATTACGGTTAGGTAACTGTTAGGTTATAATTATGTTACGTTTAGGTGATAATTAGATTGCACTTAGGTTACAGCTTGGTCATGGTAAAGTTATGTTACATTTACATAACAGTTAGCATATGATTAGGTTATAACTAGGTAAACGTTAGTTACAGTTAGATTACGGCTACGTCCCAGTTAGGTTACATTTAGGCTACAATTAGGTTACTGTTAGGTTTTAGTTTTGTTACGGTTACTTCATAATTAGGTTACACTTAGGTTACGTTTAGATTATGGTTAGGTAACTGTTCGGTTATCATTAGGTTACGTTTAGGTGATAATTAGATTACGCTGAGGCTACAGCTTGGTTATGGTAAAGTTGTGTTACAGTTACAGTACTGCTAGCATACGATTAGGTTATAATTAGGTAAACGTTAGTTACAGTTAGATTACGGTTACTTCCCAGTTAAATTATATTTAGGCTACAATTAGGTTACTGTTGTGTTTCAATTAGGTTACGGTTACTTTATAATTAGGTTACCCTTAGGTTACGGTTACGTTACACTTAGGTTACGTTTAGATTACGGTTAAATAACTGTTAGGTTACAATTAGGTTACGTTTAGGAGATAATTAGAATACGCTTAGGTTACAGCTTAGTCATGTTAAAGTTATGTTACAGTTACATTACAGTTAGCATATGATTAGGTTATAACTAGGTAAACGTTAGTTACAGTTAGATTACGGTTACGTCCCAGTTAGGTTACATTTAGGCTACAATTAGGTTACTGTTAGGTTTCATTTAGGTTACGATTATGTTACACTTAGGTTACGTTTAGGTTACAGATAGGTTATAGCTACGTTACAGTTTGGTATTGGTTAGGTTACAGTTACGCTAGAGTTAGTTTATACTTAGGTTATAATTAGGTTAAGATCAGGTTACAGTTACGTTACATTTAAGTCGGATGAATGTCCTGTCAGATGAATGTCCATGTCGAATAATTGTCCTCTGTCGGCTAAATATCTTGTCGGCTAACTGTCGCTGTCGACTAATTGTCATGTCGGCTAAACATCCTGTCGTCTAATTGCTGTCTGCTAAATGTCTGGTCGGCTAAATGACATTGTAGCATATAAATAAATAGTGGTATGCCAAAAAACTGGATACATGGCCGTCCATGGATAGCAATTCTTAGGCTAATGTTAGCCTTAGAAATGTGATTTCAATAATTTTCAGAGTATTTATTTCTGAATTAAATTTCAGCTCAGTATGTGGCGTGTATAAAAATTTGTAAGGAACATACAGACCTTCACAAAACAATTGAAGTACGTTTCCGTCTATTGTTAGGAATTAATAAATGTGTATTTTCAAATGTGTTATGTTTTTCTAACTGAACTAAAAATGTAGGAAAGGGTTCATAATCCATACTTGGCACATGGTTTTCCTTTCTTGTTTTATTTATTGTCAATAATTCATCTTCTTATGTTTTTGTATTTCTTAGTTGCAATAATCATGATTTTAGGGTTCCGTACTTAAAAAGTATAAACGGCATCATTATAAGATCACTCCTGTGTCTGTCTGTCTGTCACAGCCATTTTACTCGTAAACTACGGAACGTCGAATGTTCAAATTGGGGGATGTAATAAAGACTATTGACCCACATATTTACAGATTATTAGACATTTACAAATATATGTGGGGGAAAACGTAGAGGGGCTAATTAGGTTATTTGAAAAAGAAATATATTTTCTTTGTATATCGTGTGGGGTATCGGTTAAAAGATTACGTAACGCCGAACTCAAAAATACATTTCTTTTAATTTTAGATATTATAATTTCAGAGATATCGTCCAAAATGTAGTGCAAAAATATGCCCCCCCCCCTTCTGTTTCCGAATCTACTGAAACTAAAATTATGAAAAAAATTAGAGGTAGTATAGGTTAATTTAATACTTGCAGGGAAATTATAGCGATTGCCCAAGGTGGCATAGTTTTTCATAAAGGCGCATTTTCCTGTTACATACAGATTTCTATTTGCGGGCATTCAGCAAAGGTATCAAAGAGCGCTAAAGGTGCCTATCGTATCAAAAGTATAAAAGCATTTTTTATAATGAATTTCGAAAAAAAAATCGTTGGTAATTCGCCGAGATATTAAGACTCATGTCCCTGCCGGCGAAGACAATAAGGAGCTAATGCTAATCCTATGGGGAGGAAAAAGTAAAGAAAGGTGCGATGTAGAGACGGATCTCGGCTATACAATGCCCAAAAAAATATTTTAAAATATCGAAATGCAAAAGAGATATTAGAAAAATCCTTCCTTATACGATTAGCATTAGCTCGTGAGTGCCTTCGCTGGCAGGGGCAAGAGCCTTAACCCTTAAAGACACGGTTGGTTTGGACATACATAATGGCAGAGGCGGCGTACTCTATATACCATCGGTTTTTAAATACTAGATAACAACTTTTAATGATATATTTGTGTAATGCAATACCCAGTAGCAGCATAAAAGCAGTAAATATCAAATTGTTAAAAACAGACCAATTTAATTAGAATTAATCGCATAAACACTATGGGATTCGCGACTAGTTTGTGTTGAGCGGATCTCTCAATACGACGCCCGTGTTTTTAAATGATAATTAAAGACCTATTTGAAAAAATGCGGCACGGACAAAGTCGAGTTGCATCTTTGCGACCTCCTTTCGAAACGCGCTTAGTACAATGCCAAGTTTAAACTTTGAACAAGAATTTTCTTTCAGCTACACTGTAAAAAGAAAAATATTACTATGTTGAATTTAGTTTTATGAAATGCCATATGAAATTTAAACATGCAGTACTTTTATTGTCAGTACCGAATTAAGTTCATCATATGCAGATTAAGATAAGTTTAAAAAAGAGTTATACAAAATAGCAATATTTAATTTTATTTCGGCTTCATATCTCTTTGAACTTTTGTTGTATACTCATTCATACTTTTCTAATATATTCAGCTATACCGCCTTCTACGTTGTATAGGTTTTTACAAAGTTTCATTATTCTTTTAAATAATACAGTTAATAATTCATAAATTTATTGTACGGAACCTCTGAGTGCGAGTAATACTCGTACTTGACCGTTTATTTTATATACAAGTTATATGCATTGGTCTGCCAAGTCGTATCTTGGTGGAAACCATCTGCAGAACCTCAATTTAGTGGTTGATCTGCAGGTTTACCATTGTGTTTTCATGCACCCAAACTTCAATGTTTTCATACATTTGGGTGCAGGAAAGTACAATGATAAACCAATCGATCAAATACTAAACTCCGGTCTGCAGGTGTTTTCTATCAAGATATGACTTGGCAGACCATTTGCATTTTAATATGCTAATTGAGTTCTATCTAATTCTAAAATTTCAGTCTTCAACTTGATGAGCTGATGGTCTGTGCAATTGCCACCCGTCGAGCAAATCCCTTCCTGTGAAATCTTGTATCACTCTTTAGGAATCTGTGGACAGGCACAAAAACATCCTATCTGTGATTTTATACCTAGATTGTGTATAAAAACCTTTTTTAATTCATCACTCTGAATTTGGAGTTTTTTGTAACAAATACAGTTGTAGTTTTTTTTTTACAATTGTTTGAGAAAGACTTTGTTTTTATTTTCTCTGAAAACTTCTTGGATTTTTCATTACATTGATATGCAATTCTGATAATGAGTTTCTTAGAATTCCATTTCAAAGCAATATTTCGAATTTCTTCCAATTTTACCAAAGCATTCTTTTTCATTATCAGAAGTCAGAGAAAATAAATTAATTTTTATCTGCATCTTTATCTTTAGATTAAGTTATAATTTTATTTTCCCCACATTGATGATAGAGATTTTTTTTTAACCTTGTCAGTTGCAAGCTTACAGTCAAATATCTCCAGACGTTCTCCATCTTCTTCCTTTACTTCCAAGTTAAGGAGGAGTTGCCGTAATATCCTTTACCAATCTGTGTCCTATATCGGAATTTGGTAAATTAGCAGTGCTTTTAGTTTATAGTCTTTACTTGAACTTGCCGATCATGACAGTGTTAAGCTATCATTCGTTGTTGCTAAGAAACTGTTTTTATTAGTTTATAAATTAGTTTGGTAAATTAGAAGTTTTGTGAAGCTAAAACTTTAGCACGACTCAATTTCTACAAAACATGTCAATATTTTTAAAACAACGTTATTCTACATTATTCAAAAACCAGATTTACGCATAGTTTTTATTTTCAGATTATATTCGTAATTCATGGAATATAAGGAATAATAACAATGTTAATGATTATTTAGACTACATTGATGACTACATCGAAGAGGCATTTTAATAAAAGCAAAAGTCAGTTCCTTCCCACAGAAGATTTTTTTTCGCATTCAGTGAGACAAGAAAATTGTTTATTAATAGATGTTACTCAGAAAATACAGCATTAATTTGAAGAAATACTGTTTATAATTAAGTGAATTAAATCAAGCAATCCGCTAGAAGCAGCTTCAAATAATCAACGATTAGGCATTGTTTTCCAACAAGACTGCAAGACCACATGTATCTAGCCCACTTCAGACACAAACTGTTATAATTGAGATGAAATGTTAATGTTTCAATCCAAGAACCATTCTCCAAAACTTGCATCGTCGAATGACCGTTTATTTAGATCACTTCAAAACATTTTGAGGATAAGATATTTTATTTTTTGGAAGATTTGAGAAAATACTTCGAATCTTTAGCCAGATGAGCGCTAATTATGTAACTGCTAGGAATTGAAATTTTCACGAAATACATTTTCTTTAATTTCCATCAACAATATGCGACAAACTTTTGCATCAGTCTCAAAATCGGAATTTGGTAATGGATTCTTCTCTGGTCTTTTTCTATAAATTTTAATAACACTCCATCTTTACTTTCAATTTACATTGGTATCCTGTTAAAGATTGCGTTACTTAAAATTTTTATTTCATGTTGTATTTGTAATGGCACATTCTTTCGTTTACTACAATTCATTATTCAATGACACAGTTTTATAAAATCAGTAGAGAGGAAATTAAGGCTAACAAAGCAACAGTTAGTAAATTTGTCATTAGCTTTTCAAGAATTATAGGAGAAGGATAATACCGTCATCAACAAGTTTATCACTGTGAAAGTCTGCGTTATTTACGTAGAAAATGTCAGTAGGACATTTTTAACAAACTGATAAAAACATTTTAGGGGCACCAATGAATGATAGCTTAACATTGTCTTGATCGGCAAGTTCAAGTAGAGGCTGCAAAGTAAAACCGGGAACAAGAAATTTCTATCCGAGGAGACCTCTACTTTAAAATTTTTAAACAACAAAGACTTAGAAACTGATACAATCAATTATGACTGGTATTCAATCATAGAGTCTTGCTTATAGAAAAAGTTTCAGGCCTAAATGTGCTGGATCGAACCGTAGCTTCCGACTTCACGAGGATGAAGTAGGCATACTTCTAATACAAATTTTTAATTTTTTTTTTATCGTTTTTAATAATTTCAGTTAATTAAGACAATAATAACATTTTAAAACAAGTGTTAGAAATTTGCCTGATTTGCCTCCGTTAGATCATCGCTTATAGATCGAATTTGGCAAACTCAAAAGTGAAGGTTCTATTATGATTTTATCAGATACTAGCAAACCCCGCGACTTTGCTCGCGTAATATTTGAAATATGCCAAGTAATATTTATATGTCTAATTTTTATTAAAAAGTACTAACTAAATTTTTATTTTATTAAAAAGTAATATGTTATTTTATTAAAAGGTACTTATTACTTTTAGGAATAATTCAAAAACATTACTATTTACTATTTACAATACTATTTAAATACAATTACTATTACTATATACAAATACTATTTACAATTACTATTTAAAACACAGTTTGACTAAATATAATTATTACACTGCATTAGGCAGAAATGAGGCTTAAATTAATAAAACGAAATATAACTAAAAAAATGATAATTTAGAAAATATTTTGAAACTTTTATGCTCAATTAATACGCTCATTTCAGTATTCATTTGAAGTTTTGAATTTTTTAGAAACCATCTTCTTACATCTTAAAATTAACTATCATGTCAAATTCCAAGTCCTACCAACTCTCTCAAGATAAAGGGCTATATTGAAATAGGAACTGTCACCATTAATTTGCCAAAATTAATTTTGAAATCGGTTTTTTTCCTAATATTCCACAGAAACGTAATTTAGAAAGCTTTTAAAGGCTTTTATTAGAACGTTTGTTTTTCCTGTGAACCCCAAGTGGTAGAATCATCGGCATAAAATATAGCCTGTGTAAAATCAGAGACTGTTACGATTGATTCGAAACTATTATTACTTTTATAATCGGTTTATATTCTCTGAAATTGCATAGAAATCGTAATTTAGGACTTTTTTCGAACGCTTTTCGCACCTCCCCTTCCCTTCACCCCTTTTTAATTCGAATTTATTTTCGACAGTCCTTCGAGGGCATTTATATTTTATAAGTAACTACCATGAAATATTTAAAGTTTCTAGCCTTTTCAGTATCACAGAAATCGCAATTTAGAAATTTTTTAGCTCCTGCAACCCTCTGGTGGTACTGGCACAGACATAAATTATAGCTTATTTTTGAGCAGTTTCTATCACCAACAATTTGTCATCATTATTTTTTTAATCGGTTTGGTATTTTATTAGTTTGCTTAAAAATTGTAATTTATAACGCTTTTCGCCCACTTCATCTTTTTAAATTTGGAATTTTCTTTCGACTGTTCTTAGAAATCAGTTGCATCTTGTAAGTAAATATCATGCCATATTTCAATGTGTTAGACCCCTCAGTTGTGCAAAAAACGCAAATTAGAACATGCTTTGTTTTTGCAACCCTCAGATGTTAGTGACAGCAACATAAAATATAACCTATATTATAGCAGGGACTGTCACCATTGATTTGCAACCATTACTTTTGAAATAGCTTTGGTATTTCCAGAGATTGAGTAGAAATCGCAATTTACAACGTTTTCAGAACGCTTTCGCGCATTTTCACCCCTTTTTAAGTTTCCAATTTTTTCGAAACTGTTCTTAAAGATCATTTATATCTAATAAATATGTACCTTGCCTAATTTTAAGTTGCTAGCCGCTACCGATCACAAAAATCGAAATTTAGAACGCTTTTTTGCTCCTGCAACGTCTAGGTGATAGTGATACCGACATAAAATAGCGTCTATGTAAGAGCAGAGACTGTCAGCATCAGTTTCCTACCATTACGTTTGAAATCAGTTTGATTCTTCCTGAGATATTGCTGACAAATCGGCATTTAGAACGTTTTTAGAACGCTTTTCGCGCATTTTGCTCCTGCATCTCCTCTGGAGTAGTGGAAACAGATATAAAATATAGCCTATCATGGAGAAAGATCTGTCACCTTCATTTGTACACCATTATATTTGAAATCAAGCCCAGTGGTGTAGTGGTCAGCACGCCTGTCTGCTGCACCGCAGGTCGAGAGTTCGACTCCCGACTGGGCAAGGTTCACTCAGCCCTTCATCCCTTCGGGGTCGATAAAATGAGTACCAAGCTTGCTTGGGAACTAAACACCGAGGGTCTCGCGTTAGGTTGACCACCTGGCCGGGACGCATGCTGCATAGCACCTCGGGGCCCAGGGTCAAGAAAACAGAGATGGGTACTGTCGGCCCAGATCCTTCTTGGATTGTATAGCCACAGAGTTTAGCTTTTAGTTTTTATATTTGAAATCGGTTCAGAACTTCCTGAGATTGCATAGAAATCGCAATTTAGAAAGGTTTTTACAACGCTTTTTGTGCATTTTGACCCACTGTAATTTTCTTTTTTTTTTTTTGGAAATGTCCTTAGAGACCATTGATATCTTATAACTAACTACCATTCCAAATTTCACGATTCTAGGCCCTTCCGTAACGCAAAAACCGCAATTTAGAACGTTTTTCTCCTGCATCCCCTTTCGGGTAGTGGCACCGACATAAAACATAGCCCATGTTGGAGCAAGGGTTGTCACCATCATTTTGACGCCATTATTTTTTAGATCGGTTTGGTATTTCCTTAGATTGTGTAGAAACCCCCATTTAGATCGTTTTTTAGAACGGTTTTCACGCATTTTCACAATTTCAAATTTCGAATTGTTTAAGAACTGTTCTTAAAAATCCTTTATATCTAATAAGTAGTTAATATTTCAAATTTCATATTTCTAGGCCCTTCAGTAACGCAAAAATCGCATTTTTAGAACGTTTTTTGTTCCTGCACCCCTTTGGTGTAGAGGCACCGACATAAAGCATAGCCTATCTTGGAGCAAGGGTTGTCACCATCATTTTGACACCAGTATTTTTAAATTGGTTTGTTATTTCCTGAGATTGTGTAAAAACTACCATTTAGAACGTTTTTTAGAACGTTTTTTGCTCCTACACCCCCTTTGGTTTAGTGCCACCAACATAAAACATAGCCAATCTTGCAGAAAGGGTTGTCACCATCATTTTGACACCAATATTTTTAAAATCGGTTTGGTATTTCCTGAGATTGTGTAAAAACTACCATTTAGAACGTTTTTTAGAACGCTTTTTGTGCATTTTCACCCCTTTTAAATTTCAAATTGTTTAAGAACTGTTCTTAGACATCATTTATATCTTATAAGTAACTAATATTCCAAATTTCATATTTTTAGGCCCTTCAGTAACGCAAAAATCGCATTTTTAGAACGTTTTTTGCTCCTGCATCCCCTTTGAGGTAGTGGCACTGACATAAAATATAGCCTATGTTCTAAGTTGGACTAACACCATCATTTTGATACCATTACTTTTGAAATCGATTCGGTAGCTCCAGAGATTACCTCTAACAAACAAACAAACTTTACTTCTTTATAATATTAGTATAGATATACTTTGCAATAAAATGCTGATTTGGGTGGACTTTCTGCTGAAAATTCCTTCATGAAAACATTTCATTTATTAACATAATCAAATTAAACCTCGTGAAATTGATCTCCTTCTTCACCCCCCCCCCCCCCTTTCTTTATCATTTTATGAGTTTCTCCATCTTCACTGTTCGTTTTTTTTTTTTTTTTTTTTTTTTTTTTTTTTTTCAAAAGAAGGCAGATGGCCCACTGTCTTCAGTAATGTGGACTATGGTGATTTCAAGTTAAGTTAGAAAACTTAACCAATCTGCTGATTTTCGCCAACGTCTTCTAACGGTGGATGAAACATGAAACCGCCATTATTCACTAGCGATGAAACAGCAATCTAAACAATGTGAAAGAGCAGCTGAAATTGCGCCAAAGAAAGTGAAAACGGTTCCATCTGCTGGAAAAGCCATGGATACGGTTTTCGGAATTCACAAAGTGTAGTGACCATAGACCACCGGCAAAAAGGTAGAATCGTCACCGGACAGTGTTATGCATTTCTACGGGACCAATTAAAGAGTGCTTATTCCGACAAAACGTCCATACCTGAGCAAAAAAAAGTGTTCTTTAACACATTCGTTAACACATGCCTGTAGTTTCCGCTACGAAAGTCTATGACCTACGCTCTGTAGTGCTTCCACATGCACCGGATTTTGCTCGCAGCGATTATTTACTTTTCTCAAGCCTGAAGAAATGGCTCGGTAGTCGGAAATTCACTTCAAAATATGGGGGTAAAGCAGAGACCACCACTTCATTTCCAAAGTTAGATAAGGCTTATTATACGGAAGATAATAAAAAGTCGGAAACTCATTGGTTTAAATTTTATAAGTTGTAAGGAACTACGTTAAAAAAATGAAATATTGTCAAAATTTTTCTATTTTCTTTGTCGGGCTGATAACCTTTCGAAACACACTCGTATCGACATCAAATTTTATTTTCCCTCCAAAGAAAAAGGTTCAAAAGAAAAAGTTCGTGTAGAAAAAGTTCGTGAAAAATGCGAGTCCTAGTTGTAATTAAAATTCGACCCCCTCATGCTGAGAACATGACACTATAAAACTTGGTAAGACGGAAACATAAACAATAGGTGCGAAATACCTTTTTAGATGGGTTATTTGCGTCTTTGCAGATACAATTGCCGGGTATTTTTAGGGGAATAATGAGAATTCCGTTAAACCAGGGTTCCGTTACAGCTACGTATCAGAAAATAAATTTGTTAGCTAGCAGACATTTATAAAATGTAATATTTTACCATACAGTCTCCTTATTTTCAGTTTAACATTATTATAGTTAATGATAAATTTTCGCGTTTCCTTACCGTTACAAAAAATATCTTTAAGTTACCTTTGAGAACACACACAACACTGTAAAAAAAAAAAAAAAAAAAAGAAAAAAAAAAGACTAAAGTACGGAAATACTACTGGCAATCTAGACGCCAGTACTATTTCCTTATTTTAAAGGAAATATTTTACGGTAAATTACACAAAATTTTCCGTTTTTTCTGGAATTTAACGGATTTTTTCTGTAATTTAAAGGGGAAAAGTTCCGTTAAAATACGGAAATAGTACTATCGTCTAGATTGCCAGTAGTATTTCCGTAATTTAGTCCTTTTTCTACAGTGTAGTAACGAGGAAAAAAATGTAAGCGCTATTCTTAAGTCTATGGGCGCGTTATTTTCAAATATCTCGCATCCTTTTTAATATTTTAAAATGAAATTTTTTGCATAGGATAGCTGAAAACGATCTACAACCGAGCTGTTTTTGACTTTTTTGATTTTGGTTAGAGATATTTAAAAAAAAAAAATTACTTATACTTTCGAAACGTGTGGAATCGGTTCTGAAATTGAAACTATCATAATAAAACAAATCTATAACTAAAATCGAAAAAGTAAAACCTAGCCTGGTTGTTGATCGCCCTCAGCTATCCATGCAAAAAAAAAAAAAAAAAAAAAAAAAATCATTCAAAAATATTAAAATCAAAGCGAGAAATTTGAAAATAACGCCCCCATAGACTTTAAAATTAGCATTTTCATTTCTTCCCGTGCATGGAGTGGGCTCTTAACAAAAAATATGTTACACAGGACAAATTTCGCATTTTCTGCGACTTTTAAAGGTATACTGTCCCCATAAAAATGACAAATATTAAAAATAATAAATATTAATTTTTTTTTTTAAAGTTTCGAACAAATTGATCAACACTTTTAAAGTTAACAATCTTTAAAACTTACGAATTCTAAGTTCTTGTTAAAACTTAGTAAATTTAAATTGTTCAAATTATGAAAAATTAAAATAATAAAGTCATCAATGAATGTTCTTAGGCATGTTTTAACGGCATGAAAAATATGCTAAAAATTAATATAATAAGAAAATGAGTAATACAGATGAAAATCAACTTTCAGGAATTTCTACCAATTAACGGAAGTGTATTTGCATTCTTTTGTACAGCCCTTACATTACCAACAAGATTTTATACACGTCACATGTTAAGATAAAATTTATTCCAGTATAAACATGCTTAAAACTACTTAAATCGCACTTCCAGAATTTATCATCCATAGGCGTGCATGCATACAATTCTCTGGATAACCTTGTATATTATTATACTTAGTTTTTTCTTTCGGAACCGCTTGGAATCCGTTCTGAAATTGAAACTATCCTAATATTATTAAAAAAAAACTAAAACCAAAATCGAAAAAGTAAAAACTAGCCTGGTTGTTGATCGTCCTCAGTTGTCCAATGCAAAAATCTATTAAAATAAAGCGAGAAATTTGAATAGACTCCCATAGACTTAAAATTAGAGTTTTTATCTCTTCCCGTGTCTGAAGTGGGCTCTTAAAGAAAGATGTGGACAAATTTCGCATTTTCTGCGGCTGTTAAAGGTGTACTTTTTTGTTAAAAATAACAAATATTAAAAGTAATAAATATTAACAATATTCCTTTAAAGTTTCAAACAAGTTGATCAAAACTTTCAAAGTAAACATTCTTTAATACTTACTAACTTTAAGTTTTTGTTGAATCTTAGTAAATTTAAATTGTTCAAATTATTGAAAAATTAAAATGACAAAGTCATCAATGGATATTCTTAGGCTTGTTTTAACGGCATGAAAAAATGATAAAATTTAATATAATAAGAAAACGATTAATGCAGATGAAAGTAAACTTTCAGCAATTTATACCAATTAACGCCAGTATATTTGTATTATTTTGTACAGCCCTTGCATTCGAACAAGTTTATATACACGCAACATGTTAAGATCAAAATTATTGCAGTATAAACATGCTTAAAACAACTGAAATCGTACTTCCAGAAATTATCATTCAGAGGTGCGCGCATGCATCCAATTCTTTGAATAGCCTTGTATATTATTATATTTATATTTTACAAACACATCTTTCTAAATATAATTGAACTTGAAAATGTAGAATTAAATTAAAAAAAAAAAAACAGCAATTCACTCTTATTCTCAGCAATTCTTCCTAGTTCTTTTGCGTAGCCCTATACACGGTCTATAGAAATCATATGTATAATCTAGTATTAAAAAAGTATATCATAGGTGAAAACTGACTTTTAGCAATCATCCCTAATAGAGAATACTTCGTATACAGTATTGTATCCAGCAACTTTTATGTGCCCCTGTAAATGAAATAAAATGTGATTCACATCATATTCTAATGTAAGCATCTTGTAGTAAACCTCAGTAACGTATATGAATTTCATCTTGTTTAAAATGTTGAAACAGGACTAAAACTCGCAGCGAGCAGTTTTTTCTGTAATAAAACTGAATTCTTTTCTGTGATAGTGTAAATGAATGATAAATGCTTTGCAACCCCTTCAGCAAACATGTTAGCACACCTCATGAATTCATATCCATTTCGCTATGTTTGCAACAGAGAAACATTATTAAAATACGCCGTAAAACGTTTTTTCTTCATAGTCGACAATATAAAGAAATGTACTTTTGAATTCCCCTGTACACGAACCTGTGCACTTCAATAAGGTGCATAGATTTTATGTTTAAATTGCTTTACATCATTAAAATACACCGCAAATGATTTTTCCACATAGGCCATTATATAAAAGAATACTTTTGAATGTCCATGTCATGAAGTATAAATTATTACACACTTCAACAACGTATTTCAGTTACATCACAATCCAAGTATATGTACGCTAGTTAGAGTAAGGACAGACAAGCAGTCAAGCCCAACTCATAAACATTTTTCAACTATGTTGGAGAGTGCTAAACATCTGAGTACCCGTCCAAAAGTTTTGTGTTGGATATACATATACAAAATACAGAGGGCGTAGAGAAAAACGCGGGACCTAATAGTAATTAAAATTCGACCCCCTCATGCTAAAAACATGACACTATAAACCTGGTAAGATGAAAACATAAACAATAAGTGCGAAATACCGTTTTAGGTGGGTTTTTTCCGTCTTTGCACATACAATTGTAAGATATTTTTAGGGGAATCTTGAAAATATTCCATTTAAACCAGGATTCCGTTACAATACGTATTGAAAAATAAATTTTCTAGTTGACAGACTTTTATAAAATGCTATATTTTACCTTATAGTCTCATAACTTTTAGTTTTACATTATTATAGTTAATGATAAATTTTCCCGTTTCCTAACAGTTAAAATAATACCTTTACGTTACATGAGAACCCACACTAGTAATGGGGAAAAATATGAAAGCGCTAATGTTAAGTCTATGGGAGCGTTATTTTCAAATATCTCGCTTCTTTTTAAAAATTTAAGATGAATTTTTTTTTGCATAGGATAGCTGAGGTCGCTCTATAACCGGGCTAGTTTTTAGTTTTTCGAATTTGGTTTCAGCTATTTAAAAAATATATAGATACTTTTACTTTCATAACCGGTTGGAATCCGTTCTGAAATTTAAAATATCCTATTAAAAAAAAAAAAAAAAAAAAAAAAAAAAAACTGAAACAAAAATCGAAAAGGTAAAAACTAGCCTGGTTGTAGATCACCCTCAGCTATCCTGTGCAAAAAACATCATTCAGTAATATTAAAATCAAAGCGAGAAATTTCAAAATAACGCCCCCATAGACTTAATATTAACCTTTTCCTTTCTTCTCGTGTCTGAAGTGGGCTCTTAAAAAAAGATGTGTTACACAGGACAAATTTCGTTCTCGACTGTTAAAGGTGTACTGTCCCCTTAAAAATAATAAATATTAAAGTAATGAACTATAAAAATATTTCTTTAAAATTTTGAACAAGTTGATTTACAATTTTAAAGTTAACAATCTTTAAAACTTATTAACTTTAAATTCTGCTGATTTTTAATTAAAAAAACTGTTTTTCGAACGAAAAATGTTAAATTGTCGAATATTTTATACATATACAAGAATAGGAGGCTTGAAAACCAGTCTCCTGGCCAGGCCACAAATATGTTCTAACAAATTATGACTTCGTAATTATTTGTTAACTATTTTAACTTAAAAAATAATTTTAAAAATACTCGTCTATTTTTTTACCATTTTACTTAATAAACTAGGACTGAAATTTGATTCCTTAATAACTTCTATATGTTGTAACTCCCTCTGTGTGCTTCTGAAATTGTTTATATAAACGCAATGTATAATTTCCTTCGTTATTCATAGAAATATAGAATTTAAAATATTTCATTCTTTCAAGAGTCTTTTGTTGAAATTAAAGAATAATTTTAGAAAAAATAAATCCAAGGTTTGAAATAGGAGTGATCTATTTTAACACGATACAATAATCCAATCACAATTAAATCGTTTCCATTTGCTAAAGTGTTTGGATACTAGCCAATCATATTTTTAATAGGCGTGGTTTTCATCGTCTTGGTAGAGGCGGAGAGCATAACATTACGAGGCCATTTTTGACACATTTTTCATCAAAATCTTTGCATATTTTGCTCAGCCTAATTGTAGTAGAACTATTGAAAGCATGTTATTGGAAAGCTTAAACTCTATATTTTCGTTGTTATTAAAAAAATTTTCCTGAATTTTGCTGATATGAATGTTATAAGACTAAAAAGGACACAATACCTCGAATTTCACTGGATCCTAAATTGACAGGATCCTGAGAATTAAACTACAACGAAAATAGGAAAAGTAGAAAATAGCCCGTAAACAGATAGTCCTCAGCTATCCTGTGCAAAAAAAATCATTTAAAAATATTAAAAATCAAGCAAGATATTTGAAAATATTGTTGCCATAGACTTATCATTAGCGTTCGAACTTCAAGCCGTGACTAGTGTGGCCTCTTAAGGGTTTTTTTAATTGATTGATCTATACAGTAATCTGTATTTTCCCTTTACTTTCAACAGAGATGGATACTTATGTTGCCACTATGACCAAAAAGTAATAAAAACTACAAAAAAAAAAACCTCAGAAACAAATTGAGATATAGCCTTCAAACAAACTGCATTTAAAAGTACATTTTTTTCTCTATACGACGGTGTAAAAAGTAATATTGTGGGATGTTTAGAAGTTTAAGAATGAAATTTCATTTAAAATTTGTCCAGGAATATTAATGTTTAATCCATGGCGTACGTAATGTGTGACCAGCTCCGCAGAAGTTTAAAAATTTACTGTATCGAAAAATGTAATCCATGGCGTACGTAATGTATGATCAACTCCGTGCGTTTTTTTATCTCTTAAATTTTAGTCTTTGAAAAAACCATTTTCCAAATGGTCGTTGTAATTTGTTAAATTGCATTTTTTTTAAGTCTTTTTTTTCTTTTACACGTATTGTTAAAATATATTAAGAGTTATAAGAAAAGTAATGACTATAATAAATTTTACAGTTTATAATACACAAAAGATGCTTATTTGTTTGTGTTATAATGTATCTTGTTATTCTATTCTGCAATATCACATGCTATATCCCATGTGTGGTGCAGTCATATGAAGTAATCATTACTCTGTATCTATTGTTTTAAAAAAATGGTAAACTCTTCAATTTAGAGTATATTTGTTTTTTATAAATTTATGAAAGCTTAGCTTACAAGAAATGAAACATTAGTTACATTTATTTCTTATTTTAAAATGTATAATACACTGCTCAAAACAATTAAAGGATATTGCAGTTTTAGGTGGATTTTGTATCTGGTAAACTGTTTAGCTGATTGATACATGGTCGACAGACGTAGTAGGTTATATGAGAATAAATTACACATGTTTGGCAGAAAAAATGCATTTTATTGCGCATTTGTGTACTAAAGGAAATAAACACAATTTGTGCATTGAGAAAAAAAGAATAAGAAAAGGTGTTTTCTTCAAAGAAAATCATTTTCAGTAGGGGGTATGGTTTCACCGGGCGGCCAGCAACGTTGAACACCTTTGAGGCATGGACTCAATGAGGCTATTAATGACGAGTTGGGGTATTCTGCCCCACTCTTCCAGAAGAGCTCTTCCCAGTTCTTGGAGAGTTTGTGGGGGTTGTTGGCGGCCAGAAACTCGTCTTCCTAGAGCGTCCCAAACGTGCTCGATTGGATTCATGTCTGGAGAACACGCTGGCCATTCCATTCGAACGATTCCTTCCTCGAAAAGGAAATCCTCCACCAGGTTTGCACGATGTGGCCTGCAGTTATCGTCCATTAAAATGAAGTTATCTCCTATTGCTGAAGCGTAAGGGACTACAATAGGTCTGAGGATCTCATCCCTATATCGGCGACCAGTCAGAGCTCCATCTCGAATAATGTAGAGGTCAGTGCGCCCGTCAATGGAGATGCCACCATACACCAACACTCCTCCACCGCCAAATCTGACACTTTCGTGCACGAACGCAGGATTATTCCTACTGCCACGGTCCCTCCAGATGAAAATACGCCTATTATCCGGATGCACAGAAAAACGGGACTCGTCAGAAAACAGAATATTGCTCCATTCATTTCTCCTCCAGTTGACATGCGCGGTTGCCCACTCCCTGCGGTCGCGACGATGCCTTGATGTTAATCTAACACATACCATCGGTCGGCGAGCATACAGACCTACAGCATGGAGCCGGTTTCGGACAGTCTGAGTTGAAATCGTGGTGCCTGTAGCCGAGCGAAGGTGTTGGAGAAGAGTAGCGTTCATGATTCGGTGTCTTCGAGCTGTTAACGCTAAATACCGATCTTCATTGGGCGTTGTTGCCCATCTACGACCTTGCCCTGGTCTTCGGCCTGCACATCCACGCTCCAAAAATCGGTTCCAGCTCCTGGAAATGACACTTTGTGACACTCCAATGGCTTGCGCTACTTCGGCTTGAGTTTGGCCCCCTTCTAACCTACCAACAATTCTCAAAGCTTCTGAATCTGTCAAATGACTTCGCTGAGACATCGTACTCATCGAAACAAAGCAATCACTGAATGCCGATCATCCTTGTCTTCATTCTCTTTTATCCAGTTGAAAGTCAAATTTCATTCGCTGCCGCTGAAGCGACGTTTTTGACGTCGAACTCAAAATTTGCATACTCCACAGTTTGAAAACCAGAAAAATTTGCATTTGTGATTCTCTTCTTCTATTTTCGGCAAAAAAAATTTCGTTTATATCTTTATTTTATATAAAACTTCAAATATCCTTTAATTGTTTTGAGCAGTGTAGTTTTCATAGAAAATAGCAACTACATTCACTTTAATAGTTTTGTAATATTTGTATTTTCACTTGCAATTCATCTTGCATTTTGTTATTATAATATTCTTTATTTAACAAAATAAACAACAATATAAATTATCGAATAAGTGATAAAATGTTGTAATCCAATTTATCACATTTTTTTACAGATTAATTTTGATATAGGCATGTCGTTGTTCCATGAAATGTGGTAATGCCTACTATGGGATTTACATGTAATTGCGTAAGAAACTTAAGTAATTAAAAGAAAAATCAAAGAAAACCTGCTCGTTCTAAGAAGTACATGTTACGATAGCTCATGCACTTTGCATTAGAGCGATAACTGAAATTCCATTACAGCAAGTATTGTAGCAGGAATATTGCTGCAGTGTCTGTAAATTAATCGTATGCATATAAGAACTAAAAGATCTTCTTAAAACACCATCAAAAATTTTAAATGCGTTAGGCCTTTCGAAAGAACTTACTCTGTCTTCATCAGGCGCAAAGAAGACGTGCTTCGACTGTGAAGGGAAAAGGAAATACTGAAGAAACAGCCTATAGGAAAGTAGAAATCAACAGCCAATAGGAAAGCAGAAAACAACACCCAATCACAGAAGAACACATAGTAGAACGGGAATTAGGAAGCAAATTGATAAATAAATAAATAAATAAATAAATAAATAAATAAAATAAATTATAATAAAAGGAAAACACACACATATATAAAATATATGGGAACACATGGAAAAAAATAAACTAAATAGAAAATAAATAACAAAATAATGTTAATAAGTTCAAAAGTATGTTATACGCATATATTATACCATTGGAAGCGTTTCTTCTAAATGCGTGGTATACATTTCAACATTTAAAAGTTATCTTTCTTGCATTGGATATCCGAGTTCGAAAGTTGACGTAAGAGTTTTATGCTTGTTTTGTTGTCCTTTTTGTTGCAGTTTCATTCTGAGGACATATTCAATTTTGAAGCTGATGAGGATGGAAATATTGTTTCCCTTGTAGCCTTGCTAAATCCATATCAGTAAAAATCGGATTTTTTTTTATAAAGAGCTACAAGAGCTTAAGACTTTAAATATCCTCTACAAAAAGATCATTTAAAAACAAAAAAGTGTTAGAGAGAAATTTATTGAAAACACTTTCATTGATTTAACACTAGCTTCCAATGCAGTATGTTGGCAAAAATAGGTCTTGGAATGTTACGAATTCGAATGTGTTATTTTTAAAAAGTATGCTAGTAAGTTGTGACATCAAATTTTGATCGCTAGTTATTTGAAAATAATATTACATTAACTTTTGACATATATTTTTGATCAGTAGTTATTCAGTAAAAATTAAACATTTCAGTGCAAAATTCACCTTTGATTTGACATTTTTTATAAATAATTAAAATTTATAGAAAAATCCAAATAAATGTATCAACACTATTTAAAGGTGCGTACAACACAAAATAAAAAGCATTTTAAAACATTAAAGTCCTTTAAAATCAAGACGTTTTGAACCAAACTTACTGCTTCGTCAACAGCGAAATACTAAAGGTTGTTGTCTGTTTGCGTCTTCTAACTTCGCCCGTTTCAGGTCATTGTACGGACGTGGCACAAAATGCACGTGTTTGGCAGAAAAAATGCATTGTATTGGAAATTTAGGTACAAAAAAAAAAAAAAAAAAAAAAAAAAAAAAAAAAAAAAAAAAAAAACCACACAATTTGTGCATACGAGAATAAGCGAATTGAAAAAAGGTGTTTCATTCAAAGAAAATTGCTGTTAGTAGGGGGTATGGTTTCTCCGGAAAGCCAGCAACGTTGAACACCTGTGAGACTTGAGTCAATGCGGCTATTAATGAGAAGCTGGGGTATTCTGTCCCACTCCTCTAGAATATCTCTTTCCAGTTCTGAGATTTTTTTTTTTGGGGGGGGGGGGGTAGACGGCCAGCAACACGTCTGCCTAGAATGTCTCAAACGTGCTATATTGATTACATGTCCGACTAACACGCTAGTTATTCCATTCTTATGATTCCTTTCTCGAAAAGGTCACCCCATCCACCATGGGAGCACGATGTGGCCTGCCATTGTCATCCATTAACATAAAGTCATCTCTAATTGCTGCAACATAAGAAACTACAATAAATCTGATGATCTCATCCCTATATCGCTGAATGGTCAGAGCTCTATTTCGAATTATGTGGAGGTCGGTGCACCCAGCGTAGACCATCACTCCCCCTACCGCCAAATCTTAAATTTCCTTGCACGAACACAGGATTGTTTCTAGTGCAACGTTCCCTCCATATGCAAATACGCCTATTATCAGGATGAACTGAAAAACGGTACTCGACAGAGAAAATAATATTGCTGCGCCATTCATTTCTCCTCCAGTTGACATGTTTTGTTACACACTTCCTGCAGGAACCACGGTGCATTGCTGTTAACGTAACACATGCGATTAGTCTACGAGCATACAGACCCACAGCGTGGCGCCGGTTTCGGATAGTTTGAGTCGAAACTGTGGCGCTAGTAGCCGAGTAAATATGTTCTTGAAGAAGAGTAGCATACATATTCCTGTGTCTCCGACCCGTTAGCGTTAAATATAGACCTTCATTTAGTGTTGTTGCATGTCTATGACCTGGCCTTAGCTTTCAGACTGCTTTTCCAGTCTCCAAAAAACGGTTCCAGATCCCGGAAATCACACTTTGTTAAACTCAAGTTTCTCCTGCAACTTCGGCTTGTGTTCCCCTCCCCCTCTAACCAACCAACAACTCTCCAAGCTTCTAATTCGGTTAAATGCTTTCGTTGAGACATCGCACTCATAGAAACAAAGCACGTGCTGAATGTGTATCATTGTTCTCCGCTTTTGTCTTTCAGTATGTTCAAAACCAAATTTCATTCGCTGCCGCAAAAGCATCGTTTTGACGTTAAACTTAAACTTTGCATACTCCGAAGTTTGAAAATGAGAAAAATTTACATTTGTGGATCTCTACTTCCTTTTTCTGCAAACCAAATTTCGCTTATAGCGTTATTTTATGTAAGACTTCAATACCCTTTAATCAGCAGCGCCAAGTTTTGAAAAATATTGGGTGGGTTCATAAATTTTTTAGTAAAATAACACATACAATTCTTCCCCTTAGTGCGTGTGTGTGTGGAAACAGATAAGGTGGAGGAGCGAATAATTACAGATGATAATTCAAAGTTAAATTACTATGTTGCTTTTTTCAAGCAAAATATAAAATTATTATAATTTAATTCTAATTAATAATTTAATAAACCCTTCTATTAAATTATATTTTTATGCATTATTCCTTATAAATACATTGATATTTATTAGAAATAACATAAAAATTGTTAACTGTTGAACGTGCAAAAAACTTAATGTCAAGAAAAACATACAGTTTAGTCACTTAACTGCTTTATCAATCCAAAACATTAAAACAAATGGCAAAATACGAAGGATTTTGTTTTTGTGAAAAATTTAAGTATACATCCGCCGGGTGCTTTCAGTGCTCCTGTAAGTATAATGGATGTCTTTACTGTTTTTCAAACATAATTATTATGAAAACGACAATAAAACCTAATTTCATAAAAATTAAATAATAAATAAATAAATAACGAATTTAATTAATTGATATTGGGTGGCCGGAGAGATCAGATTATTGGCTGGGCTCGCGCCCCACGGGCCCATATAAGTTAGGCGCCACTGCCTTTAATTATTTTGAGCAGTGTATTATGTATTAATTCCTTCCCAATCTGCGTGGATATCATATGATAATATATCATTACAGACTATTTCTTTATTATATATTATTTCCAGAAATTCTCTTATGATAGCTTCCTGGAAATTACTTGTACGGAAGACAATTTTGGATTTATTGAAATCTACTTTTATAGGTTAAGTTTGTGCCAATCTTGTCAACGTAGTGCGTGGTCAATTTAATCTGAACTATGCTTCATGATCTTTTATTCTGTCTCGAAATTTTCTCATTGTCATACCTATGTACATAACATCTTTATTATCTTTCTTGAAAGATATAATGTATACCCCTAATCTATTGACGACTTGGGTTTAGGAATTTAGATTTGGGTTAGGAATTTTCGTATTTAACCAAACTTTTAACTTTGGGACTGCGATTAATTCTATATCAAATTTAAAGAAGGTATGTCTCATACTTTCAAAAAGCCTTGGGATGTATTTAGCTTAACGAAATTTCAAACTTTTACTTAATAGTTGTAATTTTTTAAATATTTTGTAAATAAAATTTGAGATGTTTTAAGTCTAAAATTTGCTCTTCTATTTTCTGTGCATTATATTATAAAGTATATGGCTAGTTACTGATTGCACTCTTGTAATATTTTTAATTAGTTAAAAGTAAAAATGTAATTCTTCATAAGTTAGTACATTCACAAAGTAACAGAAAGCTTTTTTCATATAATTATTAAATATTCATGTTATCTTTTGTTAATGTTAACTTTAAAGTTTTAACCAGAGGTTGGTACCAAATAGTCTTAGATTTAGCTACTATTAGTACGAGAAAGATGTTTTGGGAATTAGGGAACGCTCTGTGTAACTGATGTTTACAGGAGTACATTTTATTATTTGTTATAATAAAATCTGTTGTATGATATGAAAAAAATTCATGTTAAGGATGAGAAATATGAAGTGATAAATTATGAGATACTTCTTTATTTAAAGAATATTTTTGTCAATGGTATTCTTAGTTAGAAAATTTTCAAGTTATATGCAAAAATTAACTTTCAAATTCTTCCCGCTTATCTACATAAAAAAGAAATCATATACTCAATATGACACATTTCAAATACAACATTCTCAACAATAATTTTGTAAACTAATGAAATTAATTACCCCCTTTTGTAGAAAAACACTGGATGATTTATACAAATTTCATTTCCCATTTGCTCTCCGGGGAATTGTACATTGTTAAAGGGAAATCAATGTTTAGTTTTTCATAAATAGAAACTAATATGCTTGGCCGTTATTCATTTTCTCCAGTATGAATATTTAATATTTCCTAAATAAATTACTCTTTGTTATTTAAGAAAATTATCGAGGTCATTTCATTCAACGGCAGATTTAGGGATTTCTTTAAAGATTTCTTTTTACAATGTTCCTTGAGCAAAGAAAATAAATTGCTTGTGATTTACATTTAAATAAACAATCAATTTTGGTGTTTAATCAAAGCTTATTTTGATCTTTCTGCAGTTGTCGAAGCTTAGTAAGTTTGACTATTGATTTAAAAAAAATTCTTTGATTTTCAGATACTTATCTTTGAAATTCATTTATTATTTACGGTAGCATTTGGAGCGCAAAGAAGAAAATTGTTTTGTATGTGTAAAATAAGTCTTTGATAGGAATTGAATGAATTAATTAATGTGTTTTTAATAAGTGAATAAACATGTAGACAGTTTATTTATAAATTTTCTTGATTTATATTTATTTTTTCAATTTCTTATATGTATGACGTAACGCATTGATGCTAAATTTATATATATACATATATACAACTATAATTATCCCTATATTGTTATTATACCTAAATTCCATAAAACTCCATTAAAATTTCAGTCAGTAACCATTGATTGTATTACATATAACAACAATGCTGGTAACTTTCTTTTGACAATACTTACTAAAATGCTTGATAATACAAAACAAAATGATAATTTATATAGCATAAAAAATAGTTTTCAACTTGTAAATAATATAAAAAAGATTTAAATAACATAAAATATATAAAAACCTATGACTTTAATTATTTATTTAATAACATTGATATCACAGATATGTTTAAAATTATCAGTTTACTAGTCAAAGAATACAGGAATTCTCTAAATTTAACGACTAATATTTCTTTATCTTACTTTAAAACATTAACTAGATTTATTCTTTATCATAATTATATTATTTTTAATGACACTAGATATAAAGAAATATGTGGGTTACACATGGGGGAATTGTATCTTCAATTCTTACCGAGCTCTATCTTTATTTTTATGAATGTAAATCATTAATTGTTGATTGCAAATTATACCGATATATAGATGACATAATTGATTTTTATTATAAAAGTCAATCAAATTATTTATTACCTATAATATATCATAAAAATTTAAAATATAGTAATAATGATATGATAAATAATGAAATAAATTTCCTAGATCTTAAATTAATTCTTTGTGATAAACATAAAATAATTTGTGAATATATGATAAACGAATAGATTTCCCATTTACTGTTAATTTATTCACGAATTATAACTCATGTCTTCATAAATCTGTTTATGTGAACATTTAACTTAACTTTGCTCACAGAATTAATAATCTTTGTTCTAATAAATTTAAATTAATAAATTTAAAAAATGTTGAACAACAAGCAATAAAAAATTCCTTTCCATCATTTCTTGTTAAATCCATCTTACATACATAAACATTAAATATAGATCTATGTTATTTTACAATTTTCGTTTTTGGATACAATCAGCATTTTTGTGTACGTCTGAATGCTATGTTACTTTTTTTCTCTTATTATATTCTTCCTGTTTAAGACTATAAGTGTTATAATATGACTCTTACATACTAGTAATTTAGGGAGGATAAGTTTCCATTGAATAATGCGTGCTTTCTGCAATAAGGGTCTATTTAGGACTTTCCATCTTACTGTATTTATTTATTTATTTTTTTTTTTTACTATGTAATATTGGGGTCGTAAGTCATTGGCTACCTTATATATATATATTTTATCTATAACAATATTATTTTTTTATTGATTAATTGATTACAGATGGCAGCACTTAAAAAATTATTTTTAATTAACTTAGCTTGTCACATAAATACATTATCTTTAAATAAATATCACATTGTCAACACTAATATATATATATAAGAATATTGTTTTAATATTAATTTCTATTTTACTTTGAGGGTAGTAATTCAATTGTTTTTTATATATATATATATATATTTGTATTTATATATTTATAAATACTTCATATGATTAATTTTTTTAATGATTAAAATGGCTAAAAGATGGCAGCACAAAAATAGTTTATGCTACTACTTGGGTCTATAAATATTTAGTTTTTAAACTGTCACTAGATGTCAACACTAAAATAGAAATGTATAAATTGTTTTATTATTATTATCTAAACAATTTAATATTAGTTTATTAATTAATTTGTATACATTTTGAATAATTTTTACATTTATAATATTTTAGTATTTATTTATTTATTTATTTATTTTTGTTATTGTTTAAATTTAGAAATATATGTATTAACGATATTAACTTTTAACCGTTAACTTTTATGCATTTTTCATATTTTAACGGTGTTGATCAGCTTAAACAGTACACATATCTTTGCTGCACGTGTACATATTTTTTAGGCTCTTTCAATGATTTTCTAGGGGGTAAGTTTAATTAATTTTACAAGTATTTTCAAATAATTTTATTAGTTCTTTAAATCTATGAAGTTCTTATTTTATATTATTTTTGTACTTCTTGGTTTACAGTCGACTGGGTACATAAAAGAATTAATTTTTCAGCTTATAGCTTAATTCTTTTACAGAAATCGACTGTGTATTGCTTATATTTGTATTTTATGTACCCTTGATGAAGTGAAATACACTATAAGCTTCCTTCTACATCCATCCAATTGATCTATCATTTTCTTTTCATACGTCTTGTATTAGTTCAACATTATTTAGCTGGATTTTCGTATCTTTTGTCTATTAATGGTTATTGCATCAAATTTGGTAAATTTTCATGTGTTTAAATAGTTTAATTGCACAAAAAGTTTACATGTATATATATACAAAAACAAAACCAAAAATTCAAAACCACAGAACTGATCCAAAGATAAAAAAATAAACTAAACCAAATGACAATAAATAATGAACTTAAAAATCATATACTTATATATATATATATATATATAATATTAGTTCCATCTATGGATGTGTATGTATATATAATATCAATGGTTACATTAAAATCTTAAAGCACAAAACCAAAATTTGTCCACGATACAAGGGAAAGGTGAAACAAAATATGTTCGGCACATCTTAAAATTTGAAGCAATATAAGCGAAGTGATGATCATTTTACTTGCTTTGGAAAATGAATTTAGAGATGACTTTATCGGGTAATAACTGTTTTTATGTTTATGCTCTATGAAATGTATTATGCGTCATTAAAATGAACAATGTTAATGGTGGACTTCTAAAAATTGAACAATTTTAAGTTCGTTTCCAAACTTGACTTGTAAATGTTATATAAATTAAAATATGGTGCAATAAGGAGTCATTTCAGTCAAATACAGAGTTCCTACAGGTTCGGGAATTTCCCTGACTTTACGTCAGATAAACACCGGTATTTTATTAGAGAAAAACGTACTTTTTGGAATCGTTGGATTACATAAATGACATTTTTCTGCGTAAAAATAGTGGTATTTCAGATAAAAGTGTAGGAACCCTGAAATAGTATCATTTCTAATAGGAAAACAATATATTTTCTACTTACGCCTAACACTGAAAATTGTTTTAGGAAAATTATTCAAATATTGTAACTCTTGCATTGTTACTGTGGATATAGAACTACCAGAAGATTTTGTTTTGAACTGATTCTGCAATTTAAAGTAAAATCCGAGAAGAATACTTTCGATGTTAGACGAAATAATCTTAACAACTCAAAATTATATACAAAATTTTAGAATAATTTTTCTACATTTAATTTTAAACAGTAATTGCTTCCACCATTTTATATCTATTAATTAATTTTAGGCTTTTTTAATTTTTATAAAATAGTTAAAATATTAAAAATAATGAACGAAAGGAAATCATTAAACAAGAACAAAAAATCATGCTTCCAGCATAGATTTTGAAACACATTCAGCATACAGTATATCAATCGTTGGAAAAACCAGGGCTGCGAAGTCGGAGTCGGAATCAGGCCCATTTTTGAGCGAAAGAGTCGGAGTCGGATATGTTAAAATTAAAATATGTTAAAATGAGTCGGAGTCATCCATTTTATAATCAGGGCTGCGTTATCGGAGTCAGGCAGATTTTTGAACGAAAGAGTCGGAGTCGGAGTCGTCCATTTTCCTACCGACTCCGCAGCCCTGGGAAAAAGATCAGAATTTTTTGTTCATCCATGTATATGATCTATGCATTGGTATTTATGCTACATTATATGCTGAAAATTTGATTAAATATGAGTACTAACTTTCACATCACAGTTTAAAATCACCATTCAACAAGTTCCTTCAATACGGAAATATACACTACATTCTTTATGTATCCCCCATTCCTTATGTACTACTCTTAATTCAAAAGAATGAATTATTTACTCAATAAAAGAACCGAATTTTTTATGGGGACTTTCGTTCTGAGTGTCAGTAAGTTACTATTTTCGAAGAAAACTGGTTTGACAAAGAATCCTTATTGAAGTAATACAGAGAACCGCTCTGATTTTAAAGCGAACTAGCCTGAAAAAACTCTTTAAAGGGATGATTTTAAAGCGTGTTCATTGGTTATAATCCCGTCACGTGATATATAGTTTGTCGAGCCCGTTATAATATCTTATTTAAAAAGTAAGTGGTGTTTTTTTTTTTTGTTTTGTTTTTTTTGTTTTTTGTTTTTTGTTTTTTGTTTTTTTTTTCTTTTAAGCTTGATGTTAATTCTAGTTGCATATATTAGTGTGAATATGTGTCTAAAAACTTACATATTTTGTATCCCTAAAGAATAGCAGTGATCATACTTTTCATGAACACAATATATTATGGAATCTATTATTTTACTTGAAAAATTCATGGTGCCTAACGGCCGAAAACAAGATGGCCGGATATACAAAGACAAGACTTTGTAGGACATTGTAGACAAGAGAGGTAACGCTGTTGTATTTTGATATTCCTTGTTTTACTTTTACATTGCATATATTAGGCGTTGATGTTATTATTTTTAAACAGAAAATATGAATTTCTATGGGGGTTTTTTTTTTTTTTCTGTACTATAAATGTATTCTAAAATATTTTAGATCAAATTTAGTTCAAAATACTTTTTGGATTTAGTTCAAATATTTTTGGAAAATTTAAATCAATTTATTATGAGAAATAAAATACTGTTGATAATGTTATTGTCTTATACTCAAGTTGTATAATTGCATTAAAGGCGATTTACTTTATGTAAACAAATAGGATTTTTTGTTTACACTATTATTTATTAAGGGGGTCCGGGACACAATTTAAAATATTTTTTTTATTTTTTGAGTTAAAATTTTGAATTATTTTGTGATGGTTAACCATGTTATTTGTAAACAAAATCACATGATAAACTTCTCAAATACTTTTTTAATTAAAATTTAAAGATGATTAAAAAAGTGGTGTAATTTAAAATCCTTGTAACTCGAAATATTATTGAAGAATTTCAATTTATTTTCATTTAAATAAACAGAAAAATATAAGATTTAATTTTGATTCAGCATCTTTAAAAATGTTAATTTAAAATATTTAAAGTAAAGATTAAAAAAAATGGTGCAACTTTTTTTTTTAAATCATATTCTTAAAAGTAAATATTTTTTTCTAATTTACTGATTAAAATTATAAGCTGAGCAAAATTAAAGTAAAACAATTGCAAAAGACATGTTCCAAGTTTGGACCATTTACCTTCAATGGTTCTTGACTTATAACGATTTAAACACAAGAAATGGTGAAAAGAGCCATCAGGAAGAAAACGCATTTTCACGAGAAGTCGTTTCCGTGACAAGCATTACTTGAAAGCTGGATATTGAAAACAAACCAAAACGAAAAATTTAATATTTCCTGTTCTAATTAAGATAGAAACATGATTTAAATGTAATTTTAAGCAGAAAAACACATAGAAATTTTTAATGCAATATATTTTTTAGAAAATTGGGAGATTTTTTGTGTCCCGGACACCCTTAACGTTTTTTGCTAATCATACACAGAAACATTTGTGGAACACGATCCATGATAATAAAAGTTTTTTTCTTTCTTTAATAGGATATGCCTTCTATTTCTATTAAAATATTTTAGTACTCAGCATAAAAGTATTTATTAAATTATATTCACCTAGATGCGTATTAAAAACTGAATTCTAGGGGGGGGGGGGGGGGTATTTATTTTTATTTATTTATTCTTTTTTTAATATGAATACGTTCTATTTCTGTTAAAATATTTCAGTAGTACGTATTATTATTAAATTTATTAAACTATATTGACCTAGATGTGTACTAAAAACTGAATTATACACTCAAGCATTTGCTAATGTATGTTTATATGGCAAGTAGAAAATAATCACATTCTCTTAACACTAATTCACATTATACATAATTAAATTATAGATGTGCACCTTTGTATATATCTGAATGAAGATAAATTACTAAATACTGGTATGCGTTAAATATTTTAACAAACATAGAACATATATTCTAAATTAAAACACAAGCAAAGAAAGTCTTTATTATCAAGCATTCTTTATTTTACAAATATATTTTTCAGTATCATAAAGTAAAATATATTAATATATAATAATATAAGAAATAATTGAAGAAATTTATATTTTTCATAATAAAAGTAACAACTTTAATTAACGCTAAAATCATTTATACAATGTATAAATACAAGAAAGCATATATCATTATAAAAAAAAAAAGATAACATAAAAACAAATGCAGCTTATGATTCTAAGTTAGGAGAAAAATCTTGTGTTGATTTAACGATATTTTTCCCCAGTTTATCATTGGAAAATTAAAAAAATAACCATATTTCTTTGCATCAGGATTAAAATAGCAAGAAAATAAGAGTTTTAAAAGGCAGTTGTGTACTCGGGGAGGAGGTGGGGAGCGGGTGCACAAAAATGTGGATTTGGGTGGAGTTCAATAAAAACAGAAGCCCGCCAAAACACAGTATCTGACACGATAAAAGTAATTTTAGTTATATATTTTATTCATTCGAGGTTTATCTTTTTACAATAAACTAATAAGTAAAACATAAAATTTCTAAATTTTTACCGTTAAATATGACTGCATTTTAATAGTATCATATATATGTTATATCCTAATGGATGAAATCTCTTCTGAAATTCCTCTCTAATCGTGACATTTATACGTATTAAAAATAAAAATGTAATTGAAATTTTAAAAAAATTATGAAAAATCTAAAATTAATCCAAATATAGTGGAGGGTAGTACACAGTGAGGCGAAAATTATTATTACTTAACGAATGGCGACGATTTTTATTCTTGTGAAAAAAAAAAATTGTTTCATCTTTAAGCTACACAAGTACGCTACACATTAATGTATAAATGAGTTTAAAAAGTTATTTATAGAAGCACAGAAGCAGCATAACGGAGTGTCGAAAATTGTCTCACTGTGTACCGCGAGTGGTACACAGTGAGACAATGTTTTCATAAATCATACATTTTTACACTCTGTCAATAATTTTCTGCAGTTTATAATTTCTAATTAACATTTCTAGATTTTCAAAATATTAAAAATATGAGCCTTGGGTGGACAATGGCGGACCTTGGGCTACCTTCATGCAAATTTTCAGCCTCTTACGTTTAGTAGATTTCCCTAGCCATCGGACGCCCACACACACACACAGAAATAGAGAGAGAGAGAAAGCTTCTTTTATTAATAAATAACTTTTTTTGCATCAGAACCACATAGTAGGTACACAAGGAGAACGTCATACTGTGTACCACAACTATATGTCTCACTGTGTAGTTTCGTTACGCTGTTACATCAATTTCATCGCTTTAAAAAGTTTATGTCGTTTTTTCTAAATAGTCTATTATTAGATATAGCTAGGTTTGGTCAATTAAATATATGTCATATTGAAGGAAATAAACTCTAAAATAGACGTTTATGTAACTTTAACTACTATAAAATAAAGAATTATTTACTATTTTTTCGAATCAGTAACTGAAGTGCAGAAACTACATAAGATGAGATCGTTATTTGTGTGTGCCAGCTTGGAGAAAAAGTTACAACTATATGTCAAAATGTCTGCTGTCTCACTGTGTACTACTCTCCCCTACATAAAAAAAAAAAAAAAAAAAAAAAAAACTATTTTTAAAAAATTTTTTTTTTTTTTTTTTTTTTTGTATTAAATATGTTAAAAAATAAAATAAAAAGTACTAATTTGTCAAAATGAAAGTAAAAACAGTCCTTTGGCATAGTGATTTAGTCAAAAAGGAGTGAAAAAATAGCTTATCAATAAGTAGTGCAGTCACTCGTTCTGCCGATTAATTTAGTCATAAAAAGGCTGAAAATGACTTATCAAAAAAAAAGTGAAAATGGTTTATCAAAAAGAAGTGAAAATGGTTTATCAAAAAGAAATGAAAATAATTCATGCAAGATGGATGAAACACACTCCTATAAGATAAGTGCATTTTCAATATCGGAAATTAGCGAGAAATAACTCAGTCTGAGTTAAAAACGCTGGATTTGTTTTAATGAGTGTACATTATCTACAAAATTTACACCCACTAAGTGATACGCGAAAAATGGTGAAATTTTAAAACGCGTACCACAACTGAAAAGTACTGTCAGCAATCCTTCTTCATAGGCAGTACTGTAGAAAAATACCTTTGCGTGTCCCTATAAATGAACGATGAATTATATGCACACAAGATTCTACGGTACACGAGGTTCTGTATGTGACGTTGTACACGTTGATAGCGCTTGTAGAACACGTCAGCTATAAATATAATTTTCGATACGTTTACAATAGTGCAATATCTTTAAAATACACCGCAAATGATTTTTTCCCATAGACCGTAATGTAATGAAATTATTTTGAGTGTCCCTGAAAATAAACCGTAAGTTCTACACGCTTCATGTTCAATACCCTACATACTATAGAAAACTCCAATAACATATATCAATTTCATGGAAATCGTACTATATTTACGCCAATTAGAACAAGGACAGACATACGGCAAACGGACGGACAGAAAAACCCAATTCATAAACGATTTTTAACTTTGTTGGAACGTGTTAAAAACAAATAATGAAACAGAGAGCAAAAGTGTTGAAGCAAAATATTTGAAATAAGGAAAAATCTCTCCTTAGATAAAACTTCTCATGGTGAGTGGTAGTTCTGAATTGCAATAATAAATACTTTTTACTTTGCATCTTACGAATACTTCTTACTTTATCCGTTTGATTTATTCAATCTTGAAAAACTTTTTCTAAATTAACCCAACCCTCTGCAATACAATGTCTCTAAAGAGACGCTTTTGAATAGTCAGGAGTGCAAAGGGTTATTTAAAAAATATTTAAAATCAGTTAATAGTTTATGAAGAATTTCATTATTTAGTTAATTCATTTTAAAACGATATTGTTCATTCAATTACACTGAAGAATTTACAAAACAGACCGTCCGGTTCTTCATCTCTGCTTCAAAATGTGCAAAAATTGTTTTAACATGCATTTCAGAAAGCCTTCGCCTTCCTAAATCAAGTGGACGCAATAAAAACTTTCTTAACAAAAAAATGGATCGTAAATGCAATGTATCCCAGTAAGCCGACATGATAATACTGGTGTAACTAGCAATCCTTTACACATTGAAAAATAATATAATGATAATAATAATAATAATAATAATAATAATAATAATAATAATAATAATAATTCGAGAGTTCAATTTAAACGAAAACCCTTTAACCCTTAATCTGCGACAGTACTTGTAAGTACCATTAAAATAGCTTGTTATAAAATTCATTTAATACATCGATTAGTAGTAATACAGTTTAGAATGAGTTTTAGATGCATTACTTTATGTTATTCCAAAAGCATTATTGGTTACACAAAACAAAAATATTTATAAAAGGATGATTTTTTTTTGCCTTTGCATGTTTTCAGCTTTCTTGGCGTTGGGTGTGTGTGTTTAGGAGGGGGGGGGGGGTATTTTTAAATTCGGAAATATTTCTATATTTCTATTGTAAGAACATTATATTTGTACATTTCCTAATTCTACAAAATACTAAGAAAAATATTTAAAATAAAAGATTTAAGTTGGATAATAAATTTACACAAAATCCCTATAAATTCAAATTTAATTAATCCTTCTAAGTCTTTCTAAAATCCTTCTAAAATTTATTTAATGATTATATAAATCTTCTAATGTAGTTTCAGAAATTCACGAAAGAAGATAAAATTTTCATGGATTCATAATTCAGTACATAAAGGGTTAAGACATCAAAAAATTTCTTTAAGCAAATCAACAAAAGTACTTTCGAAATTTGGTCATAGATAAAGCTGTATACAAGACAAAGTTCAAAATACGTAGTTATAGACCATATTTTGTACTTTCGAATTAGTGTTACCAGGTGTTCCGATTTTCAGGATCTGGAAGCCCGGTCCATCGTAACCACAGCGCGGGACGACAAAAATCCCGATTTTTTATGATGATTCAAATTTATTTTTAGTGGAACTTAATACAATAAAACCTGTGAAGACAGAACCTGCTTATAAAGGAAATTTTGTGTAACCCCTTTCTAAGGATCACTTAACAAATCTACATGCCTAGAAGGAAACCTGTTTAAAACGGCTTTTATGTCTGTTTTTAATGTTACTGTTTCACAAGTTTAGCTACACTTACAGTATACCCTGTGTTAATGAAACTATTTATAAAGGAATTCAGTTTTAAAAGCAAATATTTCATTTTCCCTGTTATAGAAACAAGCGGCTAAACCTATACTTACCGGGTTACAGAATAGGTGAAAACCATCATATACAGTGAAATACGTTTAACACGAAAACGCTTAACATGAAAAATCGGTTAACATGAAAAGATATAGTGGTCCGGACAGTATACTATGCAATTTAATACATTTTTTTTTTCTTTTAACACGAAACAAAAATCGTTTAACACGAAAAACATTCGCTTTCGATCTAGTTAGTTTGAGCTAAAATTGGTGAATTTTGTGTTAAAACAATTGAATTTTGTGTGAAAATCAATGAATTTAGTTTTTTGTGTGTGTGTGTGTATTAGCTTATGTTTTATGAGCACAATGGCTGGGAAATCGGTGCGAAAACAAACTGCTATTTCGCTTCAAAAGAAAATGAGGCAGCTTAATGAAGTTGATGAAAAAGAAAGACGAAAACAGAAATCTGCAAAGAGCCATTGCCAATTCTACTTTATCAACAACAATAAAAAACAGGGATCCCATTTCGTTAATGTTTGAGCGCAGTATGTTTAATCCAGAGAGAAAACACATGAGAACTGCTAAGCACGAAGATTTAGAGACAGCTTTGCTTATTTGGTATAAGAAAGATAGATCAAAAGAATGCTGAAAAATACAAATATATGTATATATATATCTGATTTTTTCCCAAAAAAACAATTTTTTTTTTTACTTGCTTTTTATCCTAATGGATGCAACTTACTAGTTGTTTAATAGGAAATCGGAATAAAATTTGACGACGTCGAAAACATTTGTGAGGTTTGCTCTGTTTTTACGAATCTTTTAACGCGAAATTCTTTTAACACGAAAAAAAAATGTCGATCCCCTCAGTTTCGTATTAAACGTATTTCAGTGTATATTATTTTTTATATTAACTTTTTTTCTCGTCACATACTAAAGGCACAGCCAAGAATGAAGTATTTTTTGAAAGGTTCTCCAAGCGGCTTTTGTCATAGTAAACTTTTATATAGAATTCCAGTTAATCAAAAATTGACGGAAAAAGATATCAGGAAGTAATCCCAAAGATTGCAGCAAGAAAGCCAAGAACGGTATAAGACAAAAAAATGAATAAATTATTTAATTATATAAAATTAAATTAAATTAAAATGTTTTACATATGTTTTATAGTATCAGATTTTCGCTATATTTCAACTTTGGCATTTACTATTTGCAAAATTTTCTTACGTGATGGCTAAAACTTAATGTCATTTTCAGATTCAGTGCTAAAAAATACGTAAAGGTAAATTATCAAAAGTTAAAAAACACAGCCATCATCCAAAACACACTGTACAGATCTACGGGGTGTCCACTCTGAACGGTGTCGAATGGCTAATTCCTAAACCGTTTGTCATAGACATATAGTTTCAATTCCAAAAAAGTTTTGAATGTGGTAAAGAAGTATTTTTAAACCGATTCGGATCAAGAAAAACATTTCTTGAAAAATTAATAAATTTAAATTTTTATACGGGTCCTTGGTCCTATCAGTCATATTTGATAAAAATATCCTATTACTCTAAGAAGCACAAGAAAAACAGGCCCCATTTTTCTACGATTAAAACTGACCGAGTAATAGATGTTATAGCACTTTTTTTTCTTTTTTGCGAAATAGGGCTTATCCGTAAATTTACTAGACATATATACAGGGTGTCCATAATTGAACGACCCTACTTTAAAGTTGTCTACAGACAAAACTGTTGTTCATAAAGTTGTGAAATTTGATGAAAATCATAATAAAGGGATGGGAATTTGTTTAAGCTAAAAAAAATAAATAAAAATAGTTCAAAATTTTGCCACCAGAAGGCTATTTTTAATAAATTATACATTTAACATTACGATAGTTTAGAAATTTTATTTGTTAACTTAACCTTATTCTAAAAACAGTATTTCACGTCATGTTCCTAGCATTTCCCAGATCACACTGCGGTCAACAGTGGAACATGCTATCTTACGATTCCAGGTGGTATCTAAAAATGACGAAAGTCGTCTAGAACATGTTTGGGTATAACAAATTTGTTAAACTGTCGTAAATGTATGCTAAATGTGTAATTCGTTAAAAAACGGTCTCCTATTTTCTTTTCGCTCGAACGAATTCTCATACTTTGATTATGTCCTCCAAAAAATTTCACAACATTTTGAACAATATTTTCGTGTGTAGACAACTTTAAAACAGGGTCGAATAATTACGAACATCCTGTAAATAAAATTTCTAAACTATTCTAATGCTAAATATGTAATTTATTAAAAATCACCCTCTGATGGCGAAATTTTGAAATATTTTTATTTATGTATTTTTTATCTTAAACAAATTCGCATCCTTTTATTATGTATTTCCCAAAATTTCACAATTGTATGAGCAATAGTTTTGTCTGTGGACAACTTTAAAGTAGGGTCGTTTAATTATGGACACCATGTATATAATCGTCAGATATTAAAAAAAAAAAAAAAAAAAAAAAAAAAAAAAAAAAAAAAACTATAGTTGAAAGTGAAATTAAGGCTGCTCTTAACTGCTCTGCTCAACAAGCGAAAAACGTTTTGACATGTATACAAATTCATTTTTTAACGGAAAGATATAAAATTGGAAAGCCTGGCCATGGAAGCCATTTGGAATGGAACTGTTTTTTACAGTTTTTTGATCAATCAACCCATTTAGTTATAAGCGAATTCGATCAAGTGACAAACCCGCTCTTGAGTGCTCTTTCTCCCTTCGCGCCGCGCGGAAATTCGGTTCAAAACGCCCACTTTGACGTTATTTTCTGAAAGATCTATTGCGTTTGCAAAAAAAAGGAAAAAATAGCTCAGTTACATAGTTTCTGAACAACAGCACCAGCTAGTTTCATGCATTTTCGAACAAAAATAAATTAAAACTTATGTCAGAAAGTTGCCCTTTTCGATTTGAGAACACCCTTAACATAACGATATAAATTTAAAATCTATTTTCATTCTGACATATTAAATCGAAATATACAACTTGCACTGAAAGTATAAGCGAAAAAATCAATAGAATTGTTGAATGAAATGATGAAAAGGAATAGTCTCAATTCTTTACAAAATAAAACATTTGCTAAAATACAATTATTTTAACCAATCTGAAACTTAATTAATAAAAATTAACGCTATCGTGCAAGATAGGACTATTTTCAGTTAAATTGCAGATAAACGCGAAATAAAATTTTCTAATAATTTAAGCAAATTGTGTTCGATCCTCTGAAGCATGACTCAACTCATTTGTGTTCAGATGCAGAAAATTGGTGTAAGTCATGCAATTCAAAGTTTCATAACTGGGTCATTTTTAGTGTTAGTTTAATGAGACATTTTTTTTATATTACTAGATAGTGTAATAAGACATTTATACTAAATATAACTTACTAGCAAACCCCGCGGCTTTGCTCGCGTAATATTTGAAATATGCCAAGTGATATTTATATGTCTAATTTTTATTAAAAGGTACTAACTAAATTTTTATTTTATTAAAAGGTAATATTTTATTTTATTAAAAGGTACTTATTACTTTTAGAAATAATTAAAAAAATTACTATTTAAAATACAGTTTGATTAAACATCATTGTTGCACTGCATAAGGCAGAAAGGAGACTTAAATTAATAAAACGAAATAAAACTAAATAAATAATAATTTAGAAAATATTTTGAAACTTTTATGCTCAATTAATACGCTCATTTCAGTATTCATTTCAAGTTTTGAATTTTTTAGAAACCATCTTCTTACATCTTAAAATTAACCATCATGTCAAATTCCAAGTCCTACCACCTCTCTCAACATAAAGGGCTATGTTGAAATAGGAACTGTCACCATTAATTTGCCAACATTAATTTTGAAATTGGTTTGTTATTTCCTAATATTCCACAGAAACGTAATTTAGAAAGCTTTTAAAGGCCTTTTTTAGAGCGTTTGTTGTTCCTGTGAACCCCAGGTGGTAGAATCATCGGCATAAAATATAGCCTGTGTAGGATCAGAGACTGTTACCATTGATTCGCAACTATTACTTTTATATTTGGTTTATATTCCCTGAAATTGCGTAGAAATCGTAATTTAGGACTTTTTTAGAATGCTTTTCGCACCTCCCCTTCACTTCACCCCTTTTTAATTCGAATTTATTTTCGACAGTCCTTCGAGGGCATTTATATTTTATAAGTAACTACCATGCCATATTTAAAGTTCCTAGCCTTTTCAGTATCACAGAAATCGCAATTTAGAAGTTTTTAGCTCCTGCAACCCTCTGGTGGTAGTGTCACAGACATAAAATATAGCTTATGTTTGAGCAGGTTCTATGACCAACAATTTGTCATCATTATTTTTTTAATCGGTTTGATATTTGATAAGATTACATAAAAATTGTAATTTATAACGCTTTTCGCTCACTTCATCTTTTTAAATTTGAAATTTCCTTTCGACAGTTCTTAGAAAGCAGTTGCATCTTGTAAGTAAATACCATGCCATACTTCAAAGTGTTAGACCCTTCAGTTATGCAAAAAACGCAAATTAGAACATGTTTTGCTTTTGCAACCCTCAGATGGTAGTGACAGCAACATAAAATATAACCTATGTCAAGGACTGTCACCATTGATTTGCAACCATTACTTTTGAAATAGCTTTAGAATTTCCTGAGATTGAGTAGAAATCGCAATTTAGAACGTTTTTAGAACGGTTTTCGCTCATTTTGTTCCTGCATCTCCTCTGGGGTAGTGGAAACTGATATAAAATATAGCCTATCTTGGAGCAAGATCTGTCCCCATCATTTTTACACCATTATATTTGAAATCGGTTCAGTATTTCCTGAGATTGCTAGAAATCGCAATTTAGAACGTTTTTTACAACGCTTTTTGCGCAATTTGACCCCCCTTTTAAATTTCGACTTTTTTAGGAAATGTCCTTAGAGATCATTGATATCTTATATCTAACTACCATTCTAAATTTTACGATTCAAGGCCCTTCCGTCACGCAAAAACCGCAATTTAGAACGTTTTTCTCCTGCACCCCTTTTGGGGTAGTGGCAACGACATAAAACATATCCTATGTTGGAGCAAGGGTTTTCACCATCATTTTGACGCCATTATTTTTTTAATCGGTTTGGTATTTCCTGAGATTGTGTAGAAATCACCATTTAGAACGTTTTTTAGAACGCTTTTCGCGCATTTTCACCCCTTTTAAATTTCGAATTGTTTAAGAACTGTTCTTAGAAATCCTTTATATCTAATAAGTAGCTGATACTTAAATTTCATATTTCTAGGCCCTTCAGTAACACATAAATCGCATTTTTAGAAGTTTTTTTGCTCCAGCACCCCCTTTGGGGTAGTGGCACCGACATAAAACATAGCCTATCTTGGAGCAAACGTTGTCACTATCATTTTGACACCAATATTTTTTAAATCGGTTTGGTATTTCCTGAGATTATGTAGAAACTACCATTTAGAACGTTTTTTAGAACGCTTTTTGTGCATTTTCACCCCCTTTTAAATTTCGAATTGTTTAAGAACTGTTCTTAGGCATCATTTATATCTTATAAGTAACTAATGTTCCAAATTTCATATTTCTAGGCCCTTCAGTAACGCAAAAATCGCATTTTTGGAACGTTTTTTGCTCCTGCACACCTTTGGGGTAGTGGCACCGACATAAGATATAGACTATGTTCTAAGTTGGACTAACACCATCATTTTGATACTATTACTTTTAGAATCGGTTCGGTAGTTCCTGAGCTTACCTCCTACAAATAAACAATTTTTTCCTCTTTATAATAGGAGTATAGATAAGTCTGGGGTAAGTACAAAAGTTTAAATTTTGTAACTTTTTAAGAAATGTTTTTATTGATCCAAACGGTTTTAAAAATAATTTTTTTACCTTACTTAAAACACTTTTGTAATCGGAGCTGGATGTCTATGACTAAGGGTCTAGGAATTAGTCATTGAACACCGTTGAGAGTGAACACCCTGCATAACATAATAAATATCTATTTAAAACACAAAGACTAATTATGAAATTTAACAAAAAAATATTCAAATCTGACTTATTTTTTATTAAACGCTAAAGAACATGTATAGGAAACTAATTACTTAGATATTGTTTTTAAAATGTAAAAGATGTTTTTATTGGTATAGTAAAAAAAAATATATATATATATATATATATATATTTGTTAAAGCACTGAAAGCACTGTTTCGTTGTTTTTAGGTTCAACATATCAGTGAAAAATTATAACTGTCAAATAGTATTCTTTATTTATTTGCATTTAGAAAAGTTCAACTTTTAAGCTAGAAATTAAAAGATCAATATTTCCGAAACATTCATTTTACTCCTCCTAATGATAAAGCCTTACATTGTTATCTCATGCATATTTAACAAAAAGAAAACGGCAATGAAACTTGAAAAGATCATAAAATAAAATACTTAAGGAAACAATAACACATGAGTAGTAAATATACATCAAGTATAGTCGGAACCACCCATGAAGAATATCTTGGATAATGAAAAGGCAGGATGACAAAAGGAGTAGAAGGAAATGTGAGACACTAGACAAAGAGATTAACAAAGAGGACGACGAAACTGAAAGAGGATTGTTATATCTTTTACTCCAAAAATAAATGAGGCATGGTATCTATATTATTGTTTAGATATTAAAAAATGAAATATGATGTACGTGTCTGTTATGAATAAAATGGAGATTTGAGTGGAAGATTTTGTTTTTGAGAGCAAAAGCTAATAAAGGAGTAGCTGACTGTTTGCATTATTTAAAAAAAAAATATTGTTTGGTCTCTACAGCTGAATGTGAGTTAAAATTAGCACTGAAATGAATATTTCTATTTTATCGGATGTTACAGGATGCGTATAGAACATTATATTTTTGAAGGAAAAGTAATTAAAAACTTGAAAAAGAGATTGTGTGCTCTCTTTATAAATTTTGCCTCAAATAAATAACTTGAATGTTTTTCTACTTTAAAAGAAATCTAAACAGTAAGTCAGACTGAGACTTCCCACAGATTTTTTGAAATTCAGAAAAAAATTTCTACATCATCTGCTGTTAATTCTTTTCCTTTATTGTAATCAATCCTTCATTGGAAAAAATACAAAAGGGTTTATTTTACTAAATATAAACTTTGTGCTAAGTTTAGCATATTTATTTTCACGCAGTTCAAACTAGTGATACGGTAACCTTGATTTATTAATATGTAAACTTTCCTTTTTGCATATTAAAAATTTAGAATTTTTAATGAATGGAAATAATTGATTTTTTATGAACTTGCTCTAGCTATAAAACAAAACGTTTAAGATTTATTTAGCATCAATAAGAAATGTTTCTTTAAACAAATTTAAAATCTACAAAAAGAGACTTCAATATTTAATTACGTAGGTCTTTATATTTCTCAAAAAAAAAGTCATTATTTGCACAATCTATTACCATTAAATTTTTATATCTTTACTACCCTATAATTATAAAATTATAAATAATTATAAAATTATAAATAATTATAAAATTCAGTTTTATAAGGTACTTAATATTTCCTGTACTAATTTCAATTATCCTCAGCAGTTGTTATTCCCAAATTTCATTAAACACCCACATAAATTTAGGCTGTAACTATTAGTTGTAAAACATATAACAATAAAGCTAACAAATTTGTATTAAACGTATTAAATCAAATATACACACATACTACCAAAATTGATAATAAACTCTGTATAAAACTTTTATCAAATTTTCCACAGTATTTAAAGTCTTAAAATCTGTTTAAAATATATTGACATAGGATTTCAAAGATCTATTCAACAATATAGCTTCATACATTTGCATACAATTAACATTTCATTATTCAAAAACGTCTATTGTCTATTTCTGTGCATGTGGATAAGCAACGCATGACTTTAAACCCTCACTAATTTCATTATAGATAACTATATTTTGTTAGATATCATCATTTATTTATCTACATTAGTGAAGGCGCATTGAATTTAATTGCAGATATAAATTTGCATACTTATGAATGTATATTTATTAATAGTAGAATTCTTATGTATCGATATATAGGTGGCATAATTTTAATTGATACTGATCATTTTAATCCATCTTCTCTTAAAAATTCCGACTAATTTTGAATTAACATAAAATTTTTTAACTAATAGTACAATTCACATTTTAGACTTGAAAATAATAGTGAATAATAACAACTGTTTAGTAATTCTCATTTATGACAAACGAAATGATTTTCAATTAACAGTTAATTATTTTACACGCTTTAAGTTATCAGATTACAGAAATATAATCCTTAATCATACGTTTAGAATAAAACTATTATATATTTTTCATTTCAAAAATAAAAACAATAATCAACTTATTTATGATGCACTACACCGATGTTTTAATTAAAATATCATATATTTTCTAATATACAATTAGCATGCCCATTGTCTTCATATATTAAAAGGATGGTTGGGGAGGTAGACGATAGAGTAAGGAGGATGAGTAATAATGTAAGGGCAGAATTAACTCATTGCGTAATAATTATTTAATAAAAGAATTTTAAAATCTGATATATTTTGTAATTTAAAAATTACATGAATAAAGAATTAGTTGGAAGATAAATGCTAGAGCACAGAGAATGGGTTGTTCTGTATTTTAATGTCCAAATGTTAAATAATTAATAATAATAAATTGTATTAAAAAACTTGAGGGTGCGTTAACACATTAAGCCATAAACAATGATGCTCAATTTAAAATAAATAACAGTATTTTCTATAGGTATTTCATGGTGGCAGAAATTTTATGTAGGAATTGCGCAATTCCTCGTGATAATGAGAAATGCAGAGCCTCCGATCGTCATGTATGGAATACATGTATACTATTTTTAAACTGTCGAGCACACTATCGGCAATTTCAAACTAGATAACAATCTTGTTTTGGTACAACTAACATTCGATCCCCCTAGTCGCATCTTTATCCGAGAAAACATCTAAAAAAAGCACATTCAGATACTGAAGTCACGTTTCAGATTCCTTAAACTTATTGCATTCTTTAAATGAAATATAACTCTTTAATTTAGCGATATATTCTGCAATATAAATATAATAGAAAAATGTAAAATTTAGCTAATTAATATTCTAAATTTTAGACAATAACGAACTATTATTAATTAATCCTGATAAACAAAAAATGATCGCCCTTAACAAATCGGCCTCGAATCATCATATAAAACTGTGACTTTTACTTCAACGTTTTAATTTATTTTTAAGCGTAAGCAATGTTAATGGACATTTTTGATAAAAGTTTGCATAAAATATTATGAATATAATTAAGAAACGAATCTTGAGCGAAAAATTGCTACATAAATATAAATTTAGATTTATAAAAAAAAAAAAAAAAAAAAAAAAAAAGATGGAGTTCAAACACTTTTTAGAAAGCTATGTTTCTAAAAAGTTTACTATTAAGTTTTATTTTAAACTCTTAAGAAAAATTCTCCAGGCGTAAAAAAATCTTTTATAATTTACTTCACTGTTACATTAAAATGGACATTTCCATATCAAACATGTTTTCACAAAAAATAAAAAATAAATAAACTAATTCTGTCATGCATGGAAACACTCATATTTCAATTTTTTACATGGTTGTTTGAAAAAAAAAGTGAGATCAAAATTTCAAAAATGTATAACTTTAACATACCTCTTTAAGCACCACTATGCACACTTTCAGTTGTGAAAAAAAAAATCTCAGCTTTATGCAATTTTATTTTTATAACTAGATGATTCAGTTTTCTAAGAGGAAAATAATATTGAATTTCCTTGTTCGTATACATTTAAAAAGAAAATGAAAATTATTTTGAGAATGCTAAATGTTTTATATAAAAAAATGGATCTTTTTAGATGGAAAGGTTAGTTGAAGATGACGTAAGATTTATTCAGAAATATGACTTTTCACAAAATAGTAAAAACTATATAAAATCTTGCATATCTAAAATATTTTTCCTTCAATTCTGCAGAAAAACAACAGTAATGACAATTTCTAGAAAAGGGCAATTCCACAGAAAATCATCATTTTTCTTTTTTCTTTTTTTTTTGGGGGGGGGGGTGGGAAGTGAAATTTATAATATGTTTAATTTAAAGATATGATTGGAAAACTTGATATTTTTATATTCTATAGAAAAATCCTAATAAAAAGGAATTGTAAATTACTGTTTACAAACTAAGTTAAGTACCATAATTGTTTTTGTAAAGTCATAATGTTACGCCAGTTGCACAATAAAAGTTACGTTAGTTACACATGTAAATGCCATTTTTTGTCTTTTTTATAATTCAGAAATTAATTAAACGATTTGCAGTTGTAATTTGGCATTATTTAGTGTTGTAGAGAACATTAAATCACTTTTTTCAACTGGATAGTTTTGATAATTTTTACACTTCAATGAAGGCAGAAAAAAATGTTTGTATATTTTATGTTAGATCAGTTACAGAATTTTGAATTGCAATTTTTGGGACTCAAAGAGAGATTGAAATAATCTGCAAGTATTTGGGTATTAAGACCTTAGAAAGAAATATTTTAAATTATAAAAATTTGTTCTATCTTTATTAGTAAATTTTCTACATAGATTTGAAAACAAAATTCGATGATAAATGTTACGTGAGTTACGATAGAATTGCCCAAAATAAGTAATTTAAAAAAAAACAGTAAACCCGATTTCAAACAATCGTTTCTTACCTTCGTGTTTTTGTTATCCACATTACAGTGCTGCGAGGGTCGGGTTATGCCGATCACTTCAACCATATATTTTTAAACATTAGTCCATTATTTTAATGAAATTATGAAGATAGCGGCAATCCCAAAACTTTCTTCTATCTCATACATGTTAATCTTCAAAATTCGCTATCACAGTGCCAGAATTAAATGCAATCTATGCCCATAATGAGGATTCTAAAGATAAGATATTCCGTGCATTAGTTATTCAGATATGACTATCGCTAAAACCGTGTAATTCCTGCAAAATGCAGCTTAGCAGCGCCGCCTATTGGGCGATTAACACCAAAACCTAATCAGCAACAACTCGTGTCAACGTCTAACAGAATCCTAAATCAGATGAAAATTCGTGCGTTATTTACTGAGATAGAGCTATTGCGGAAATCGCAAAATATGCAGCATAGCAGCGCTACCTCTAGGCAATTTACAGCAAAAACTAATAAGCACCAATTTATGTCAGGGAGTAATTGAATATAAACTTTTATTAAATTCCGTGCATTAGTTCTTGAGGTAGAGCACCCAAACAATTTGTGACACATACTGACGGACAGACAGACAAAGAATCAGACTCACAGACAAACATTTTGTAAAAAACAAATTAGCGTGATCTCTGATACTAAAACGTGTAATTTAAATGATTCAAGTAACTCATGTAGTTTAGATGTTGTTGCTTGTCTATTGATGTTTAGACACTAATTAAGATTTCCGAAGGAGGTTTAAGAATTGATTGTGATATAAACTGTTTTGGCGATTAAAGTAAATTTTTGATAAGCATCGATAGTCTTGATCAAGTATTGAATAAACAGTTATTTGTGTTGTACTTGGCTGTTTGTTTAGTTTTAAAGTTAAAATTTATTTCGAAAGTTATGGAGATCTAATTGCTTATCAAAAGTCGAAAGCTCGAGAGCATCATCTAAGCACGCACATGAAATAAATGACTAAAAAAACTAAAAGACTGTTTTATTTTAAAATTAAAGATTTTAATTGGTTTTAGTAAAAAAGAGAATAATTAATTTTTTTCTTCAAAAATTCAAAAATTCTACAAAAATTCAGTTCCGAAAATTTTGCTGTTTCTTTATTGATAGATTGATTTAATGAAATATAGTCAGATTGAAATACCTGAATTGAAATCCCAGTTTGATTTTATTAAAGATGAAATCTAAATGATTAGTGAATGATGTATTTGTGTAGTAAATTGATTTATATTTATGAACTTTTGAGATATAGTGTGCCCACTATTAAAGTTGAGTAGTCCGAGTAGAAACAAAATGCGTTTGGCGAACATAATTTTGAGGTCTGTGAAATTTGACTGCAAAATCCTACAAGGATAATTATTTGTTACTGTAAGTGGAGTGAATCTCTATATGAAATTCTTTAGTAGACACTATAAGGACACTATTGCAAATTCTTCGTCAGAATTGTACTGACGCTATGACTGTTAGTCGAATGTTCTTTACTACAGAGCCATCTCGTTTGCCGTACCCCATTTTACACCCTTTGTTTCTGACCTATTTAAAATATATGTTTCATCTAGGATATGTAAGTAGCCTATGAGCTTTAATTGATTTCAATATATCTTTGCTTCAACTTCAGACAAATCTTTGTAATTAGGCAGTGGATAAAACTGTCTATCAGACAGATGGTCCAGGTGTATAGATCAAGTCCAATTCTTTAATTCTAAATGTACCAAGTATCATTTGCGAGCAAAACATATTGAAATATAATTCTAAATCTTTCTATATGTATAAAAAAGGGAAAAAATGGAAATGTACCAATGAACATCTGCGTAGATACCGCTAAACCGAATCAAAAAAATGAAATGTAGCCTTTTAAATCAACTCGCTTCTCAGAAACTACCGGCCCGAAAAACTCGAAAATTGCACAGATGGAGGCAAAAAAAATCTTCTTCAGAAATTCAAACATTTATTCAGATTCGTGCGATATAGCCGAAAAAATCGGCTAAAAATCGATCGTTAAAGGATTCCTTTTATTTCATGCCCGGAATTCGTTGTCAGAATCAGAAAGGCAGGGCTTCCAAATGCGGATGTTAAAAATCAACAGGTGGCGCTGCTATGCATCATTTTCACGATTTCAACAATAGCTCAATCTCCAGAACTAATGCACGGATTTTCATCAAACTTCAGATTCAGTTAGTCCTTGACATGAATTGACGTTTTATATATTTTGGTGTTAATTGCTCGACAGGTGGCCCTGATATGCTGCATCTTTTGCGATTTCCGCAATAGCTCTATCTCAAGAACTAATGCTCGGATTTTCAATAAACTTCAGATTCAGGTATACCTGGATATAGATTAGTGCTGTTTAGTTTTTGGTATAAATTGCCCAACAGGTGGCGCTACTATGGATCATTTTTCACGATTTCCACAATAGCTCAATATCCAGAACTAATGCACGGATTTCCATCAAACTTCATATTCAGTTAGTCCTTGACACGAATTGAAGTTTTATACATTTTGGTGTAAATCGCTCAACAGGTGGCGCTGCTATGCTGCATTATTTGCGATTTCCGCAATAGCTCTATCTCAAGAACTAATGCTCGAATTTTCAACAAACTTCAGATTCAGGTATACCTGAATATAAATTAGTGCTGTTTAGTTTTTGGTGTAAATCGCCCAACTGGTAGCGCTGCTAACCAGTATTTTTGCGATTACTGCAATAGCTCTATCTCAACATTTTAAAATTAGAATTATATATTTAAAACTATAACACTTTAGAAATTAGCTATATAGATCAAAAATACATAAAAATACAGCATATCTTGGGGGATATGCTGTATTTTTATGGTTGCTGTGCTCCCAATGTAAGTCTTAGATTTTAACAATAAACAAAAATGTTGATTGATTTTGTAATATATATTTTCTTTCACTTAAAAACATTGGGGATAAGGATAAAGTTTTTCCTATGTGGCTTTTAATTAAGTCCTTAAAAGTTTTGGAAAAAATATGAATTATTATTAAGTGTGTTTCATCACATATGCAACTATCAAAAAATTAAAACATTTTGAACAACTTTTGAAACTTTAGAAAATATCACACAATCATACTACATTATGTCTTGCAAAAGAATCTTAGAGTAACTATAGTTACACTGCAGTTACTATTATCATGATCATACTTACAAAAATTAAGAACTGTAAAGTTATTCAGTAACTGCAATTACACTGGAGATACATCACCGAATATTCTTCTGAATTAATGACTGGAAAATCACTTCAAATTCACTACCGTTTTACTGCAGACATAAAGTCTTGATATTTTTTTTTTATTTCGGGTTGAAAAAATACTTGACAGCAACTGGAAAATAACTGAAGTGTTTTTACTGTTGAGATTGCACTACAAAAAAAACTACAGTTGACCGTAGAAAAACTTCAAAAATGCTTCATTTCTGTAAAAAAACTGCAGTTCATTTTTAGCTGGGCAATAAAGTATACTGGAAGTTTTAAAAGAGGCCCTCATCTCAGAATCTAAAGGGGATAAAAACTCGAAACTTGCACAGCCAGACGGATAAAAAATTCCCCTTTCAGCTATTCTAAAAGTTACTCTTATATCTTAATTACAAACTGAGATATTAATTTTTACTATTTTCACTAATTGGTTTCTTTCTATTGATTGCTCATTTTAAAAGGCAGTCACGTGCTTTTTTATAGTAGAATTCTTCAGAACGGTGTAGAATATTTAAAAATAAAGCATAAATGTTACTTATTCAATCTACTTATTTAATATAAGAAAGTCAAAAGTTTAGTTACCACTATTTTTGAATAGTAATTTCATCAAATATCTCAAATTCTTGCTTAAGACTGCCATCCCCTCGAGTAACAGATCTACTGATAGGTTGTGTAACGGAGTTTCGTTCAGATACAGTATTAAGAATAGAGCGCGCTCCCTGGTGATGCAATGTGGAACTAACAGAACGCGATTTTTTTTTTTTTAATTTGGAAATCTAACAAGTCGATCTGTTTTAAACTTTAAGATAGTTTATAACACATGATAAAAAATTATAAAAATGAGGATGCGTCAAAAACTGGGGGGAGGGTATGAGCACGATTTTACCAAGTGGAATCTAAAAATTAAATGTATAGAAAATAAGGGATCTCGAAGCGATCCGGAATGGAAACGTGAAAGAATTACGTCTGGGGTTGGCAAGAAAATAAGGATTGCTTCGCAATGCCAAACGGAATCGCGAAGCTATTGCGCGGGGGAAGGGGGGAGCGTAGCGGGAAGTGGAGCGACCCCTCCCCCTAATAAAATTTCAAAAAGTATGATTATTTATTGAAAATGATCTGTTTAGGGTTTCACTCATCTGAAGAAACCCTATTCTTGTCACTCCTTTGTCTGTTTGTCGCAGAGATCTTTCTCCGAAACTGTAAATATTAAAGACGTGGAATTTCGCATACTTATCGCTGAAAACCTCGGATCATAGGACAAATAATAAAATTTTGAAAAGTCTTATGTTATTTTAATTAAATGAATTAATTTAAAGACATCCGACTCTTTCTGCGATTTAGATTTTTAAACAAAACCTTATTTCCGTTAGGTGGCTCATTGGAAGCGCATTTGCCTATTGTTCAAAATGTTCTGGTTCGAAGCTTGACATTGAAATTTTAATTTTTTTCTGGAATAGATTCGATTATACAGAATTTTTTTCGTTTTTTTTGCCATTTTGAGGTCAAAAGTTGTTGAAAAATATTTTATCAATTATTTTTTTTATTTCAAAAAAATTTTTTTAAGAGAAATTGCAAAATTTTAAATTTTGTTTAAACTTTCGAAAAATTTTTTAAATTTCAGAATTTTAAATTTCATTTAAACAATTTGTTTTCTTTTCAGAAAATTCGGAATTTAAAATTTTGCTTGAACATCCACTAAATACTTGAGAAATATTAGCGTTTCAAATTTCGTTAATTTTTTTATTTATTATTTTTATTTTGTTATTAATTTTAAAATCTATTAAAATTTATTAATCACCGATACATTAAAAAAATTCAAAATTTTCAATATTATTTAAATAATTTGATTTTCTTTTATTTTTAAACAGCTCTTATTTTTAAATACTAAGTTTCTTCTTTATATCATCCATTCATGTTAATGACTAGAGCTGTCATCTATCTCACTTTTAATTTATTAAAGTACCTTATTTTGAAGTATTTTTATTTTATAATTCAAAATTTAAATTATAAAATGTAAGTTTTCGATACGTTTTTTTTTTTTCGCAAAATTAAATCATTTAATTAAATATGTTTTAAAGATGTACAAACGTATGCTGTTACAATTGTCTGAAAAGCAGTTTTTGAATATTTTAATTTGATTTAAAAACAGCTTCATCTTGATAGTATTTTAATATTAAATTTAATGGTGCTGCTATCTATGTTTTTATTGATAAAGTGTATTCATAACGAATAAGCATTTAATAATTATAAAATAATGATTTGTTATAGTAATTAAAGGATAAATTATTTTGAAAGACATGTTCAACGAAATCCTTTGTGCGATCTTCGATAACACATACCCACTTATTTACTTTGTTCTGTCTATAAAAGAAAAAAAGTATTGTAATCGAAATATATTACGACTTTCTGTTTTCGACGGATTTACACGTTTTAGGAGTAATCAAACACGAAACACATGTTTCTGTTCGTGTGTTTCTGTATGTGTGTTCGTGTGTATGTACCCTCTTTTCAACAATGGAAATTGCATAAAGTTATGCATAGAATTGAACTAAATTTCATATATATGGTTTTGGCTATTTCCAGAAGGTCCCAGTGGAATTTTGGGATATTCCACAGAAAAGGGTGCTGTGATAGAGATAGCTATTTTGTGCAATTTTCATTATTGCATCATAGAAATGTGTATGAAGGTATGTATAGAATTAAACCTAATTTCATAATATGCTTTCGATATGGCCAGCAGGTCACAGCTTAATTTGGGGATATTCCTCCTGAAGAGGGAGCTGTGATAGGGATTCTAGTGCTATTTTCGTGTGATTGTCTCGATTTTTCTAACAAGGAAGACCTCTTTACTCGGCATACTCAGAATATTTTGAAGGAAAAAAAAAACTAATGTATGTAATAAAGGAAAAGTCAAATTTTGCGGCAGAATTACAATAGAAAGTCTGTAAAAAAATAAAATAGTTTAGAGTATTTGACGCGAAAAGACGAAAGCATCACGCGATTTGGCGAGCAGTACTTTTCCTCGCCAAAAGCAAACGATTTTAATGCACCTGAAAATGCTTGTTAATTGATTTTCCGAATGCGTGTTAATAGTACCTTACAAATTTAAACTTACACAATGAGATAGTTTAATAAATACATTTTTTGTATTACATATTTATCTTGCTTGTCATTTAATTTTATTAAGTCAAAAAAAAAATTCAAATATAAGTATATTTTTATATATTTAAGCGTGTTCCAAAATAAAATCAACATGAAAAATGCTGCAGTTATTAATTTTAATATCAAAGAAGCCGTTGTTTCCATATCAACAAAATTAAATCGACAGTGCACAATTGGACTTAATTTTGAGATTGAAACAACTTTAATTGATTTTAATTTTGTTTCAATTCATAAAATTCGATAGATAACTTTCATTATAAATATATATATATATATATATATATATATACATATATATATATATAATAAAGATTAAATCACAAATATGGTAAAATCACAAATGGTAAAATTCTAATAGATGAACTAAATATGAATATAGGAAACTAGTATGTAAAATGAAAAACTAATTTATAGTATTTCTATAGTTAATTCATAGTGAAGATGCGTATATATATATGTGTGTGTATATATATAAATATATATATATATATATATATAAACTACGGTTAAATCAAACTAAAACTGACAAAACTAAAATTTATTCTACTAATTTATTCAAAAACTAAATTTATTCAAACAAGTTCAATATGAAACATATTTATCTTAAAGAGTGTTTGACATAAAAGTATTTTTCGAAATTTTATTCCCTCGCCAACCAGTGATAAATCGACAAATATCGAAATTTTCATTATTTTTTTACCGACGCTCTATCGAGCTTTCGCCGATTTTTTTTTATAAACATATCTATGATCATGAGTAGAACATTCTATATATTATTTCAGATTTTGCGGAGTATGCCTGTATGGACACCTTTCTTGTTAGTTGTACATCGGCTGCTCGTGAAGCTACAGGTGTTTCACATCCAGGTAAAGGGAGATTCGCAAGCAGCGGCTGTACGAAAGAATGACGAAAAATATTGATATTCTTAAAAGTTTGATCAGGATATATTTACTCCAATTAATAAAATGAAGAAAAAATTTAACATGATAATCAAAATCCGTGTAGTTTTGTTTTGCGCTGGGGGCTCGAGCAGCATCGCAAACTTCGGCATCTTGTTTGTTTCTAAAATACATACTTACAAACAAATTACGCTTTTTGAAGTATTGAAATGTATGGAGATAAAAGAAAGTTTTCAGAATGGCACATCCGACTAGTTTGTGGCATCTCAACCACTCTTCGAATATCTACTATTAAGACTGGTGGGCTACTAACTTGTAGTCTTCCTTTTGCTGTAACATGTGTCAATTCGTGTGTACCATATGCATACCATAGCTTTTACTTAATGAAATCTTTAACTATAGCCATTTTATATCTAAAATGTCTTTACAATATTCATGATGCGTCTGAAATATTTCACGAATCTGCAAGTCGTACCAAAAATTGTATAAAAATGGGCGTATCCGCAATATCACGAACTTTCATATTTCAGTTACTTTATTCTGAAACATGATTTACATGTAAGTGAACTTAAAGAAAACTGGGACATCCAACACGGGCTTCCCGTGTTACAGAATAGACATTTTTACTAACTCTGACAGGCGTTTTACATTTAATAAATTTTTTCTTATTTGTTAAAAGCAGAATTTTCGTATTAGCCGGATACATGGAGTTAAAACCGAAAAAACCGCCAATGACTTCGCTCCTTACTGCAGCCTTTTTTATCCTTGTAATTTCAGCAATTTTTATGAGTAGTCCGACGCGTAGTCTGTTAAATTTATGTTTTATTTATATATTATATATATATTTTTTTAATTTATTTATGAAGTTTTAATTTCGTTCTGGAATATTAGCCGGAAAGAAATGTTGAACTATTTGTATTAAGTACGAACGGAATAATCTTTCGTAATCTGGCTGCATGCGATAAAGATAGACTTAAAAATAATTCACTCTTGAAACATATGTTAAAAACCATAAACAATCTGTAAATTGATACAGTTTTCAAAATAATTATTTTTGAAAGTACATTTTTTATGCTATTTGGTGGGATAAAAATTGAAGTTTTACGATGACATATATGTAAAATTTGTGTGTTTATTTTATTTATTTATTTATGAAGTTTTAATTTTCTGATGCAAAATTAGCCTGAGACAAATGCGGAACGGTTCATATTATTTAAAATACAAATGGATTATTATTCTTTCGTAATGGAGCGCGCACGCAATAAGGATTGATTTAAAAAATCCATGTTTAAAAATTATTTTTATAACTATATTAAATGAGAAAATTACTATTGATTTTTCAAACAAATTGCATTTGAAAGTACATCTTTTTCCCCATACGACGGTGTAAAAATTGAAAATGTACTATGCTTTGAATTAAAAACAATTCAGTACAAAACAGACAATTACAAATCATTTGTATTATCAAACTCAAAATGACGTCAGCGTTATGCACGGACCTGTTTTCCCTTTTTAATATAGACTGTATATCGTCGTGCACAAGTTTGTATCCTTCTATATATATAAAAAAGTAAGGCTTTGGAAATGGACCAATGAAAATCTGCGTAGGTATCGCAAAACGCATCTGATTGGTCAGAGCTTTCTGACGCAGTAAGGGGGTTACCAAGGGAGGATGGCCGGTTCTGCCGCCATGTTTATCGCCAACTTGGCGATATATCTCCAAATTTGGCAACCAAAATTAGTCGCCAAAAGTGATGCCAACTTGGCGCTATTTCCTGTATTTCGCCAAATTTCCATAGACTCCCATAGAAATACAATAGGGTTTTTTGCTTCAGAAAATAAATAAATTGAGATATTGCAATGCAACAAAAACTAATATTACCTTATGAACAGAGCTTAATTGAACTATTTGCATCATTTTTAAGCACAAACAATAATCTAGGGTTGGTTAGAAAATAGTGATTGCTTCGCGAAACCGAATTACGGGGGGGGGGGAGGGGGATTGGTGAGCTTAGCGAGCAGGGGGGCAGAGCCCCCCTAGTCTTACATATATTTATTACTTGCTTATCTAGCTAGACATTCAGTTAATTCCTCGCAGATTAACCACTTGATTGGATGACTTATAAGGAAATTTAAAACGTAAATCTTCATATTTCATATGAGGAAGTGAGTTTCAAAACTCGCCTTATCTAAAAAATCAAATTTTGGGAAATGGCGAAAAACCTCCAACTGCGTCCATTGGTTTTCATTGTTAACCAAAATTTTACAATGGCAGAAATACAAGAATAAAACTAGTTTTTTTGCAGATTATTGTGATTTTTCAGTGCAGGTTTACCAAAGGGAAATATTGATAGAGGAAACGCGAGTTTTTCAATTCTCAATAAAGCGAGTTTTGAAACTCCCGTCCTCATATAATCTCGACATATTTCTGAAATAGAGAATAATATAATTTGCAAACATTGATCTTGTCATGGCAATTCTCACGCTTCCCAGCTTGTCATTTGACATCAACAATAACATTTTAATTCAACAAAAATAAAACTAGGAAGTACAAAAGTAAAACGTAGAAAATAATATTTCATAAGATCTGTATCAAAATTACAATTGCAAAATGAAATAAAACATTACAATTTCTAATACTTTTTTATCGTCTTTCTTTATCTATATGTAAACATAAAATATTTTTTTCTTTCAAACTTTTTTCATAAGACATAAAAAATATATGATACTTATCAATTATTTAATGAATTGGAGGATGAAACTAGATTAACTCAGGGGAAAGGGGGGGGGGGGGTATTTCTCCTAGATTTTACCGAGTAAATTATATTTAAATAATTTAAAAGAAAAATTGGAATGAAAAAAAATAGTTCTAAAGTTTATTTTATTTTACATAATAAAATTTATTATGATGCATACAAAACTACAAGTATTTTTTTATTTCATATTTTCTACAGATTATGTATGTATATGGAAAAACTCATGTATATAATTTTGAATATATGTATTGAAATTTTAAAATATTTTACAGAATTTAAAAGTATATAATTACGGATATTTAAAAATCATAATAAGTAATAAATTTTTATGATGACAACGATTGAATTTATGATTAATAATGTTATTAGCATGTTGTAAAAAATATACTTAAATTTTGCGGATATGTGTTTTAGTATTTGCAGTTTTCATAAATAATAATCGAAAATGTGTATTTATGACAAGTTATAAAATAATATTTATTTGAACTACTGTAAACAGTGGTAACTGAACTTTACAAGTGTACGGAATCTAAAATAGCTATAAATATATTTGTCTATTTGACTGAATTTTATTTCATGGGACAAATTATTATTCGCATTGCACGTTATATCGTTAGTGTAAATCTAAAATAAAACTAGTAAAATTTATAAAATACCAAAGAAGAAAGAATGGCCAAAATATATTATACTTCTTATATATCTTAAATCTTATACTTGTATATATCTTTAAAAATATATATACAAATGATAATGACTGTAAAAATAGCTACTTTTTTGAAGTAAGTGTTACGTTTCTTCATTAAAATAAGCTAATGAGCAAGATAACTCTAAAAAAAATAAAGGGAAATTACCATTAATTTAAATAATGATATAACAACTATTCTCATTTTTTTCTTTAAAAAAGATTAGACTTTTTGGTTTATTCCAGTGAAATAATATCTCTTTATGACTTAAACCGCTTTTGTAAGACTTAGCGTGCAAGTCAGTAGAGCAGCTGAATTTATTATTGTAGATATGAGCTGACGTTTGAGCGAGTTTTAAAGCATTTTGTACTTATAAAAATAAATTCTCTATTTTGTAAAATAAAGATACCTCATTACTGTCAAGTAATTAGTTATATTACTTTTGAAAACCAGATTAATCCGTTTTGAATTCTAATATATTTTTCATGCGAAATTATGTTTTTCGTTAGTTGAATTTCAATGCTTTTTTTTTATTATTATTATTTCTTCCTCAGTTATGAGTTTTATTTCAAAAAAATCATTAAAAGTTTTTTCTCTGACAGGTTTTTACTAATCTCCATATGTCTTATTGGTTTTACTGTGCTTTATAAATTTACATTTTTTCTTTGCTCTTATTATGCGTCTTTTACTGGCTTTAAAGGAATCATTAACATACAGGATCATTCGAAATCCCCATTCTACAATTTATGCTGACTATATTTATTTTAGATAAATATTAACGAATTGCATTTAATTAAACATTTTTTTATAATATTATTATTTTTGTATAAATCATAAAGCTATCTTTTAAAAATTAAAAATTGCTATGTAATGATTTAAAACTATTTTAATTTCTATTAATTTTCTATTCCATTTAGGTTTATCGGGTGTCCCAAAAATCTGATAGCATTGACAACAGTTTAATAGAAGTGTATTCAAAAGAAATGAAAGAATTTTTTAGTATGATAAAACATTTTATCTGAAATACTTGCTTGCAGAGGAAAGCGAGACAGGTGCGCGAGACAAAGGAAAGCCTTGCCAGACGGGTACAAATTTCGTCAATTATTTGCTCTCGGTCGATAACTTGTAAAATGCTTCTGAGAGGTGTATCATGAAGATATGTGAACGTCAGCTGCGGTTCCGTAGGTGGGTTGAGGAACTGTAGCCTCCCAAGCACGTAAAAAAAAAAAAAAAAAAAAAAAAAAAAAAAAAAAAAAATGAATTTTAATCATTTCCTCCCGATTGAAAATTTATCAAATTACAGCTAACCCAATATCTTGAAGAAAAAACATAACTGATTATAAAGTTGTGGTTAATACGTCAGCTGGTCACGCGAACATAAAGGTTATATATACATATATATATATATATATCTACCCTATATATATATAAAATCCTAATGAAACGAATTTATGAAACGGAAGTATGAATCGACTGATTATGTTTCACGGCGATTTCTCCTAAAATATGGAATACTTTGAGATGAAATTAACACCAAAAATCAATATTGATCCGCAGATTTCAAAACTGGTGTTAGAATTTTTAAATTCGAATTAGTGTTCGAAAAATTAATTTTTTTCTAATTTTATATACATTTTTCTAATGATGGCAACTCAAATTTTAATCAAACAGATATATATATATTTTTTTATATTTCAGAAAAGGTTGACATGGTAAGCCGGCTATGGTTGTTTATTTGATAATAAATGTTTATTTACTTTTATTTATTTTTACAAATTATATAAATTATTTTGTTCTATGATTATTAATTATTTTTTTTATATTTCCTTTAGAAAATAATAGAAAATAATTAAGAAATACAGTACTACTTAGTTATTCCGTCGACCAATTTCGCCAAATTACATAAATCGCCAAGACACTCGCCAAATTATACAAATTGACATAATTTTTATTTTAAATAACGAAAGAACAAATAAATTAGTATAACATTAATAAATATACGAATAAAACGTCGAAATAAAAATCACTTGATGACGTAAACACGTGTAACTTGCTTAAAGTCAAGTGAATGTGACATCTACGATCAACCATTATTGGCATTTAATCTTATAGTTTGGCGATAGATTTTTGGTCGTCGGGATATCTGAGGAATACCAAAAATGCATATGTAACTGGTATTTGAAAACGAGGCTTTCGCCAAATTTTCGTAAAAAAATAAAAATCACCCCAAACCTGTATATCTGTAAACGTGTATATCTGTAGCCTGTATAACCGTATCTGGCCAAATATTACCACTCGAAAAAAAATGCTAACTGGAGAGTTGAAAAAAAGCTATTTAGTCCAGGCAATATGGAATTATACCTAGCAAAATTAATGGTAGTACTGGAAATCGGCTTTCTAGATGTTTTTTCGGTCGCTGAATCCGAATTTGTAACTTCCCACCAAAAATTCCCCCGGCAACCTCCCCAAATTTTGGTAAAAATCCCCCAAAAAGGTTTTTAATAAAAAGATCAATTCTTTTATTGTTTTAGAGAAAAAGTATCTAGAAATTCAGAAGGTAGACAAAATTTCCAACAAATTAGATATATGACATTATGACTTAGGATGAAAGGGAAGGGGGGATCTGCCTCGGAAAATGCGCGTGGTGCTGCGTAAAATAAGTTGCGCAATTCCACTTAACCACTCACACGTTTACATTCGCCCTCCCATCTCCCCTCCGAACTTTCTCTATAAGGTTTACTTTAAGATTTTTGGGTCGCTGAATCCGAATTTTTAACTTTTCCCCAAAAATTTCCCCCCGAACCCCCCCCCCCCCCAAAAAAAAATAGTTGTTTTTAACTTAAATTTCTCATTGTTTTAGGGAACGAAATTCAGAAACTAGACAAAATTTGCAACAAATAGGATATATGACATTATGAATTAGGATGAACGGAGAGGTTGGGGGCCGCCTCTGAACATGCACTGCGGCGCTACGTGCACTAAATTATGAAGTCCAGGCAATAGGGGATTTTATCTGGCAAAATTAATACTAGTTCTGGATTTCACCTCATTTTATGTTTTTTGGGTCGCTGAATCCGAATTTGTAACTTCCCACCAAAATTTCACCCGGCAACCGCCCAAAAAATTGATTTTTTGAAAAAAATTGGTTTTTGAGAAAAGCGCGCGGGGAATGGTCTGAGGCAGACCCCTCTCTCCCCGTTTATCCTACGTCATAATGTCATATATCCTATTTGTTGCAAATTTTGTCTAGTTTCTGAATTTTGTAATGCTTTTCCCCTAAAACAATAAGAAATTTAAGTTAAAAACAACAATTTGGGGGGGTTTCGGGGGGGGGGGGCGGAATTTTGGGTGTAAGTTAAAAATTCGGATTCAGCGACCCAAAAAACTTAAAGTAAACCTTATAGAGAAAGTTCGGAAAGAAGATGGGAGGGCTAATGTAAACGTGTGAGTGGTTAAGTGGAATTTCGCAAATTAGTTCACGCAGCACTGCGGCGCATGTTCCGAGGCAGATCCCCCCTTCCCCTTCATCCTAAGTCATAATGTCATATATCTAATTTATTGCAAATTTTGTCTACTTTCTGAATTTCTAGCTACTTTTCCCCTAAAACAATAACAAAAGGGAATTTTTTAATAAAAACCTTTTTTTTGGGGGGGGTGGCTTTTTACCAAAATTTGGGGGGGGGGGGTTACAGGGGGACATTTTGGTGGGAAGTTACAAATTCGGATTCAGCGACACAAAAAACATCTAGAAATTCAATTTCTAGTACTAAAATTAATTTTGCTAGGTAGAGTCCCTATACAGTCTCTATTGCCTTGGACTAATTGGCGAGTGTTGCATCCTGCTAGCGTAACAGTACCTAGAATTATTTGTGACCATGGCAACTTTTACGTAGTTTTATTCGAAAAAAAGTTTTTGATTTTTTAATCAAAATGCAAAACTTACGGCCCCGTATTGGCGCGATTTGTTTCTGACGGCAATGTCATATACGGAACGGGCACATAACTGGCACCAAAGTATCGTTATTTTGCTTCATATGGTAAGCCGGATGTTGCTGTTTATGCTGTTGATGCGTTCCCCAAATTGTCGTCACGCCAATCTGGGACGTATATGATATCTTTACCAAACTTTCATATGAACGGCGAAGGGATCATACCGTATTTGTTTATGGCACTTGATGACTTGAATTATTATAATATAGATGAAATGATGGCAATAGAATAATATTTCGCGACTTATCACCTGTGTCTGGCTAACATTAAAGTACCAAAATGGCACCTAGAGTATAAAAAGCGAAGTGGTCCGCCTGGAACTGTTGATGATAGTCACATGACTTACGCTATTGTTATAGAGATTGTTTTAAAATACCGGGAGACAAAGACTCTTATACTTAATTTATTTTAACTTCTTTTCAAATATTTAACAGATCCTCTTTAATCAAAAACGAAAACAACCGTTGGATGTCTTAACAGCAACTGATTCGCCCTTAATTTTTTGCAATCAAAGAGAATTGAATGGAAACCCGTTTATAGGGAGATCTGCACAGCTTTTTTCAGTATAATTGAATCTTCTCTAGTATTTTTAAAACCCATCAGATTAGCGTGTTTTTAGATTCTGCGGTGTCTGAACGGGGGTTGGCGAGCGTAGCTTCCAGGGGGCAGAGCCCTTTAGTATATATATATATATATATATATATATATATATAGTGTCCACTCTCAACGGTGTCCAAGGGCTAATTCCTAAACCGTTAGTCATAGACCATTTAGTTCCAATTAAAACAATGTTTTAAATGAGGTAAAGAAGTACTTTAAAAGCAATTTCGGTCAATAAAAGCATTTCTTAAAAAATTAAGAAATTTAAATTTTATACGGTCACCATGTCCTATAATTTATATTTAATAATATTTTCCTATTACACTGACAAGTAAGACAAAAAAAAAGTCCCATTATTCTACGATTAAAACTGACCGAGTAATAGCTGTTTAAAGGTGGAGTATATTTTTTGCTACGAAATAGGGTCATTCACAAATTGAGTAGGAATATAAATAATCGTCACATACATTAAACATATATATATTTGAGGCTAAAATTTAAATTGCAATATAAATTTGAAATATAAAATTATTTTGTAGTATTAATGCAAAATATACAGCTTATACTATATATATAAGCGGAAGAAATAACAGAGTTTTCCTTAAATAAAGTGGTGAAAAGCTACAGCCTTAATTCTTTACAAAATTATGCATATTTTAAAATGCTGTTAGATTACACTAGACTGCAATATTTGTGTAGAGTTATGTTTTTAGCTTTTGATAATTGATTCTTGTGTATTTTATAGCGCTAAATCCGAAAATGACTTTTGTTTTTAAATAATAAACTAATAAGGAATGAATAATAAGGATTGAAATCTGACATATATGTAATACGCGATGTTCAAGTTCAGATAAAACTTTAGTTGCATTTTATACCACCAAATGCTAAACGTGTCCGTCCACCCTTCCAACGATTTACAATTCGCAGCCAAAAAAGAACATCTTTAAATGTTCAGTGTAATATATCTGGATGGATACAAGAGGTTTCGTGATGAATGGAGTTCTTCAACGACGGAAATAAATGTTCGGCTCTTACTTATACACTGGACACTTTTGCCAGCAACAAACTAATTCACACAGAAAAGTCGCCATTGTGCTCCCTGCATTTTATAGGACCTGATTTATATATTTTATAAATTATATTCACAATTACATATTTAATTAATTTGGTTCAAGAAACGCTCTCTATAGATAAACATTTTAACTATTTTTTTTTTTAAAGATAATAAAAAAATAAATCCTTGTTCATTAGAAATATTTTCAATTAAATGTCAATATGTCGGATGTCTTTCATTTTAATGAATTTTAGAAATGTTGACTGACTTATCTCTCATACCTGTTATACTGCAGAATTTACATATTATAATAATATTTTTCATAATTTTAGATAACCTATAACATAACATAAACTTATAATTTTACATTTTAAACAGAGATATTTAAGAAACGTTTTAACAATAATAAAACAAATAGTAGATGTAACACATGAAATTGTTCCCTAAATAGTTACTATCTATCTATATCATAAAGGACAAACATATCTGTGCGTAACGCATACGTCATTTTGCGAATGGCAACACTTTGAAATTTGAAAAATTAAATTTCGGTTTTGCAATTTTCTCTACTGCAAATTTTTAAACTTTTAAACATCGCACATTTTAAAATTTTACACCGCCGTATGAGAAAAAAATGCTCTTTTAAATGCAATTTGTTTGAAATATGTATCTCAATTTATTTTTGAGATATTAATTTTTTTGTAGTTTTTAATACCAATTTTCTAAAAGAGGCAACAAAAGTATCCCATTTCTATTGAAAGTAAACGGAAAATAGCTGAAAATAGGAGACTGCTGGATCATTTTGTTGCCATTTTTTCTCATAAAACCTGAAAAAAAAAGTAAAAAATAAAATACGGGCTATGTCAAGAATATTGTCTGTTATTCCGCGATAATGACGTCATATGCATACTTTTCTGTAGACGAAGTTTAAAACTGGATTGTAAAAGTAGATTGCTTTAGCGGATGCAAATGACTTCATTTTATAAAAAAGCGTGTATTTTAATTCTTAAAACTTAATTATGTTTTGTAGAAGTGCGTCATTTTCACAGCCCAGCTCCTTTGAAATTCTTCACAGGTGAAAATGTTTCATTTTTGAAAATAATGTAATCGAAATCACACACTGATAAAACGCAATGTTTTACAAAAATTTCGAGTGTCTTTATAAAAGAGGTGACATGCAAATAATAGCGACTTATAGTACAGAAATCGATTATTCTCGCCTGGATGGATTTGCTTCGCCGAGTTAGACAAGCAAACAAATAATTAGAGATTTAAAATAATATCATGTTCCTGAATTTTTGTACAAAATTCTCTCGAATAACAAAATTTCAATGCTATTCTTTAGGACATTCTACTATAATTTTATTAAAATAACATAATTCTTCAACCAACAATATCAAAATAACAATTTTCATAATTTTATATAATCTATATATTTAAAACACAAGTGTGTTTTTTAGTCATCTGTCCTGATCTTTCTGCTGAAACAATTTGACTAATATTTTTTTAAACTGAAAGCTGTTCATTTGTAGATTTTTTTAAAAATATCCCCACTTTTATATTTTAATTTTAAAAGCATTTTATGACATTTCTTCAAAATGGTGAAAATTAGACAGCTTTCATTATTACAGACAAAAGAGAAATGATGAGATATTTTTATCTTTATTCAAGCTGTTTTCTTATGAAAATTCAAAATTGTCGATAAAAATTGTTGTATAGCGTTTAGAGGCGCAAAATTACATTAGAAGCATAATATTATATTAGAGGAATAATAACGGAAAATGACAAACTGCTTTTGAAAACACGCATTTTTCTTCATAAATTTTCTGTATTGTTTTTCCTTCTACATGTGTACTAATACTAAGTTTCAGACACTAGGCGAAATGCTTATTTAAGTGAAAATGAAGTCATATTTAAAAAAAAAACAATCATTTTCTTAGATAAAACTAAACAGTTTAGCACAAATGCGTCTAAAAAACATAAGTTACGGAAATTTTTACTCCCCGGAATTGAGATTAGAATCTCAAGTAAAGAGTGCGTCTGTTCACATAAAAGATGTAGCTGTCAATCTTGGCTTCAAGTTTTGAGTTAAAATGATTTCAAAATGATCAAACAAAATACAAATTTAAAAAATGATGAATATGGATATGAGAAGTGCGTATGCAAATTTTGAAAATGTGAAAATACCTGTTTTTCATTTTGGAATACCAAGTATGAGAGCCTCAATTGATAACCACATCGTAATAACTGATCTTTATTATATTTTTTGATTACGTATCTATCTATATTATAAAGAACAAACGTATCTGTGCGTAACACTGGCGTCATTTTGCGAATGGCAACACTTAACGATCAAATTTCCGTCTTGAAATTTTCGCTACTGCAATTTTTTAATCTTCTGACCATCATACATTTTCAATTTTCGTTGCAACGGGAAAAAATTTACTTTCAAATGCAATTTGTTTAAAAACTGTATTTTAATTGACTGATGTATCCTATTTTTTTAAATAATTTTTAAGCAGGATTTTTTTTAAAGTTTATCTTATCCCGTGCCGGTTTCATTACATAATAATGATAAATATTTTGTACATAAAGCAACAAACATTGTTCAGCATTTGTTTCTGACTATTTTTGCATAACGAAATTAATACTTCCTTTATAAACAAATAAAAGAATAATATTAAAAAAACAACACCAACCTAACATATTTGTGAAAGACAAATTAACGAAATTAATATTTCTGTTATAAACAAATAAAAGAATAACATTAAAAAAAACACAAATCTAACATATTTGTAATAGTACAATTTAATTTTTTAGATCACCAAATAGGATTTTTTTTTTTCAAATGGAATTTGTTTGCAAAGTTCATCTCAGTTCACTGATTGTCTATGGTTTTAAAATCAATTTTAAAGCATGAAATATTTTTTAATTTATCAATATCGCTAGGAGCTAGATTAGAAAAGATTAATCCGTTCACCCTTAAAACAAAATAAAGAGCTCATCGTTTTCTTACGGCTAATATCCATTAAAAAACTTCCGTATGAATAAATAAATAAAATAATATAAATAAAACACAAATATAACAGACATGTGTAATAGGATGGGTCGAAAAAACCGAAATTTTTATAATCTAAACGTAATAGGTCGGAAAAGTTGCATTTTGTGGTAAAGATTAATTTCTTAAAGTATTACACCAATCGGTTAATATCTTTTACCGCCGCAAAAGGGTTAAATTTCAAAAAAATCGCAAAAAACATAGTTTTTCATTATTTTTTTTTAGTTATTCAAACATAGCAATACAACTTCTAATAGATCGCAATAGCTACATGAACATATCAGAAATATCCCTGTAAAAGTTCATTAAGATGAAAGCATATCTTTTACCGCCGCAAAAAGACCAATTTTTTCAAAAAAATGGCAAAATTTCAATTTCTCATTTTTTCTGTACTTTTATAATATCTCTAGAATTAATTTACTTTATTTCTACTAAAATGTTATAAATGTCTAGTAATTATGATAACAATAGATAAAATAAAAAAAATAAATAAAGGTACTCACTTATTTTTCTTGACGATCGCTTCACGCTTTGCTGTTTTACTTCATGTCACTTCCTTGATGCACCACAAATTACAAAAATGATATAAAATAAAGTATTTTATTAAGTGAAATAATGATATTTTTAGCAGAATCGGGTTAAATAAAATTTTAATGAAAAGATATTTATTTGAAATGAATTTTATAATCTGATTTGCTTTCAAATGAAGCCATTATTCCGCGAGACGCCAAAGTTGATCTAATGTAACACTCCCTCTGCTCTTGTCCACAAACTTTCGAAGCTGCTTCGGTGACTAATTTTACACATCTCTCTACTGCCTGTGTATAACAAGGAAATTTATAGCAGTTAATATCTTTAATCGAACCTCTCAAACTCACCCAAACTCACCAGTGTTGTGAGATCGTCAGATGATAGAGCAATCGTAATAGGCGGTTCCGTTAGTTCACAGTTTTGCCAGTCAATTAAATCGATATAGTTTTCAGCTTCTAAGTTCAAGCCTGGAATAACGAAATGTCGGATGGCGCTATTGGACTATGCAGAATTTCTTGCTTTGGCAATTCTCTTCAAAGGTAGGGTCCTTATGTGCTGTCTTTCATCTGCTAGCATTCCAATAAGGATATTTTCGTGATTTGCGAAATAAGCATTTCGTGAAATCACAGGATATATAATCTTTCGTAGATTGTCCGGCAAGTAACGGATGTTTTTAATTATAGCTCACAACTTCTGGGCACCATGGAAGCATGATGGATTCATTTTAATGGTGAACCAACCGATGCAATACACTTTCACGATGTACTCAGCTAGTATTACAAGTTCAGAAGAGAGTTCCACTGTTCCAACATAGAGTCTCAAAATTCGATTTGCAGTAGTGATCCACCTTGCGTGAGATATTGGTCCAGGGTTTCGGCGAGATAAGTCAATTGAACACTCGCCTGTTGAAACAGCTTGCACTATTTCAAACATATACTTTTGGTCAGTTGACAAATCGTCTTTATTAACAGCTAGGAGATCAGATTTAATTGGCTTAAATTTTGCAACTGGTAATAATTCGCAAGTTGCAAGAGATTTCCCAATTGGCCCACAATAGGACCGAGGACCCGTCGTTTGCCCATCAAGATGTTCAAAAAGGTGTCTCAGAGGGAGCTCATTGAAGTGCAGAAGACAATGAAGCCACTGAAGTGGTCTTTGAAATTTGTCCTCTAGCAAACGTATAACACCTCCTTTGCTTCCTGTGTTAAGGACAGTTCCATCACACCCAACTGCAACTATTTTTGAAGTTTCCATTTCACTTTTCTCCAAAAAATCTACAATGTCATTGCTTATAGCAGCCACCTTGCTCGTCGATGGGGTCAAATGACCAAAATAATGGGAACCTGATTCAAGTATCAAAGATACATGTTCTTCCTTTACTTCGCGACGATGAAACTTCGCCCCCTCTTTGACCTGGCAGAGAGTTCTATCTTTACGTCCATCAAAGTATAGAGCAAAGGCAGTATATAAACTTCGTATGTCAAATGTTCTACTTATCTGAGATCTAATTTTCTGTTTCTCTCTTCGGATTTTAGACTTATCTATAACTTTTGAAGTATCATCTTCGTTTATAATACATACGTCCTGGAGAACTGCTGATGCTAATGCGGCAGTAGCCCTGTCAGATACACCATATCTATCGCTTAACATTGAAGTTGCTGCAAGATTCATCCGCATATTTTGAGATTTGGAAAAAGATTTTTTTTGTTTTATAATCAGCACTTTCAACAGAAAATGAAATTTTATTTTCGATTACTCCAGTCAACTCATCCGTAGAAGAGTCATTCGCACACACAGCGACATTTTTAGATAATTTTTCTGATGTTTTAGTCATCCGTTTTTGTGAACGGGCTTTCCTTTCCACTCTCTTTAGTATATGTGAATTATATTCAGCATCTAATTGACCAATATAACCGACTCTTGTCGTCCGTTGATCCAGCAAAAATGCACGTTCTGTTTTTGGAACCTTATTTTGTTTCTTACAATTGCATTTGTTCAAATCTTTGCATTTACATGCGGCTATATCAAACAAGGTTTTTTTGCATCATCTACGAAATTATTAAGTTTTTTCTGAAAGTTGGGTTTATCCTTATCTCTTCTGTAAGACTTCATCATGTACCTATAGCTTTTATGATATATATTTAACATCGCTATGGCTAGATTATGCGAAACTGTTGGTATAGATGATTTATTGTAGACACTTTCAATTTTTTTAGCTACACGTTCGGCAATAGCGGAGAATTTGGGTTCTTGATCGCCGACGTCCGGTGCAAGATTACACCTTTCTTTGAAACAATAGCGCAATACATCTTCATGAGTTGGTAATCTGCATTGTGTTAACTCTTTCGGTGTTCCAAATAAAGGACATGTGAAAGTCGAACGATTTCGAAACTTACTTGCCTTCTTAGGTGTTTCCATTTACACTGCGAAACTTAATTTTAAAATCTATTACTTCTACCGAAATTTAATGATTCTCACACGTGTACTAACTTTCAACTACTGCACGTAAAACCTTGACACTGTCGAGTAGGAAAATAAACTATAAAAAAATACAACCAAGTGAAATATGCCATTTTATAAAGAGAAATAAATTTACGCGCATGGGGTTGCAGGTGTTTCTATCGTAGAGCAGATGTTTTTGGTAGCATTACATCGGTCATGATAAACTATCTCTGTGAAATTAAATTCAACAGAAAATAACATTTTCAGTCTATTAGAAATATAAATATTATGGCGATTAAGATGAAGATAAAAATATAAAAATGTGAAACTAAAAATATTAAAAGATTATTGCAATTGGGAAAAAAGAGAAACTTAAATTTTTTAACATTTTTTAGAAATTTTGGTCTTTTTGCGGAGGTAAAAGATATGATGCCACCATAATGATATTTTAATATTAGATTACTGATACCTTGAATTAGCTATTGCGTTTTATTAGAAATTGTATAGCTACGTTTGGATAATTTAGAAAAAATCCTGCAAAAATCCTGTTTTTTGTGATTTTTCAGAACTTTGGACCGCTTGCGGCGGTAAAAGATATTAACCGATCGGTTTAATATTTTACGAATTGATTCTTTATAACAAAAGGCAACTTTTCCGCACTATTACGTTTCGATTATAAATATTTCGGTTTTTTCGATCCACCCTAATGTGTAAGCTCTGAAATTATCGGAATATAAAAGGATGCCGCAAGTAGCAAAATCTTGGTCGACTAACTCTTAGCATGCGGCTAATAAGAAAATATCGTTTTTGATAAATTAAAAAAATTTATTTGATTGTATAATTCGTATTTTTCATATAAAAATGCTTTTTTAATGTAAGTGGGCAATCTAAAAAATTTATTGAATATAAAAAAATATTAGCTTTCAATAAAAAAATAAAAAAAATGTTTTCACCTATATTCTGTAACCCGGGAGCCCCGGGTACGATCCCCTAGTATATATAACAGCGCTAAGTGTATAATACTTCCGGGGTGATCTCCTCCGGATCCAAATAAGCTTTCGTTAAAATCAACCATTTTATTTTAATTTTCATGGATTTAATTTTTTTAATAAAGTTGTATAAAATTTACCTTTTTAGAAAGATTGGGAAAAACAGAAACAACGTGAGTGATGAGCTACATCGAAATACAATTTTAATTAAGCGAAATATATGCATGTTTTTCTACATATCTTGCGTTGAAAATAGCATGACGCAGCAATCAGCGATGGTCAACAGTATTCGATTCATTCCTTTGAGATTCATTAAAATATAGATCATGGATGCAGTAATTTTGCTCAATGGGAATATTAAGCATACAAAACTAAAAATATTTTACTGCTTTTTGCAGTCACTTCACAATTTCAAAAAGAATGTTAAATTATGAATGTTTCCGATTAAGATATATACCATGGAGCTCATTGGAAATATAGCGATCTGGGCGAACTCCATGCATTAAAATATTTTTTAAATGCCAATTTAAGGCAAGAGAAGGTGTGTATTAAGTGCAGTATTGTTAAAATTTTCATATTCAGGCTGTTTTAAATTTTGTTCACAGCCCAAAATGCCTTTTGAGAATGACTGCATTGTTATTCCTAAAAAAAAAATTATTTCAAGTGGCTTCACGAGTGAATGATTACTGTTTAGATATGATTCTTCAATCTTATAACGTGTGTCCTTTTTTTATTAGCTAACAAATTTATTACGAATTGAAGTTATACAGCTTTCTTTATTTATAAGAAATTGAAGATTATAGATATTTTAAATGCAATGAACGAAGACGAAAGTCCCACTACAAGAAGACGGCGAAGAAATAATGAGCGGCAAGCATGAAGGCTACACTGCAAATTTCCAGAACACATTGGGAAAACTTTTGGAACACTTTGATTCAAAAAAAGTGTTCCAGTTACCTTAATGTGTTCTGAAATGTGTTCCGAATGTGCTCCGCTATAAATAAAGTGTTCCGACAGTGTTCCGAAAGTGTACCAAATGTGTTCTACTCAGGATCTAAACTTGGGAACACATTTGAGAACAGATTGAGAATACATTTGGGCACACTTGCGAAATCATCGCTTTCTTTGTTACAATGGCGAGGATCATGATCGGAGTCTTGATCGCAACCGGTGCGGATTTCAACATCAGTTTGGTAAGTTAAAATGTTATTATTATTATTATTACTATTATTATTATTTTTTTTTTTTGCATGCATGTATATAGTGATTATTTCTTTTAAGGTTTATAAATTCATGAAAACAAAAAGGACAAAAATAATAGGGGCATGCGAGGGGGGGGGGGAGGGTTGTAACCTCTAGATGGAAAAGAGTTTCGTACTTAACTCAATTCCACTTTAAAATATTGATCGTAGCGAGCGTACAGTGACGTCAGAAATTGGTCCATTTAAAAAAGAAGGATTGTCGTGTAACCCCCCCCCCCCCCAGGGCCGTACAAAGAGAACTCGAACCCTGATAGTAATTCGAATGCGGCCCTTCCTCCTCTCACAATGTAAATATAATACAATAAAACTTGCTAAATTGAAAAAAAAAATTAAAAAAAAGAAACGATGTAAAAGTTTAAAAAAAAGTGTTTTTTAGACCCCCCCCCCTTCTTGCCTTCTTTATGTTCTTAAAGTTACTTTCACTTTCGAAACCGGTTCCGTCAGGAACTGGTGCATTTAGTAGGGAAGGGTTATCGTGTATCACCCACCAGGGCCAAACAGAGAGACCGCGGGTCCAGTTAGTAATTCGAATGCGGGCCCTCCTCCTCTCACAATATAAGTATAATACAATAAAACCTGCTAAGACGAAATGTAAACACTCAGTAAAACTATCGTCTTAGATGGGTTGTTTCCGTCTTAGGAAGTATAATTGCATAATATCATTTTTAGTAGGATTAAGAAATTTTTCCGTTTGATCTAGGATTCCGTTATAGACAGGTAAATAAAAAAACAGCAAACTCTGACTTTTTAATTTTATTATTTGTTAGATATTTTAATTAAAAATTTTACGTAAAAAAGTACGATTATACTGTTTTGCTATTTTATTTTTAAACAAGGACCGAAGCCGATAGCCATAGGAGAGCGTGCCCAGGTACTTTGTACCATCTATAACCCCCCCCCCCCCTCTCTACGGGACTACTCGTTCTCCTCTTCATGTTTGGAGTTTTTAGTGAAAAAAAATGAAAAAGGGATAAAAGTGAAATGCAAAGGTAAAAAAAAAGTTATCACTTTTTTCTCAGCCCCCCCCCCCCCCTCATTTTTTCTCGACTCCATCTTGCTAAACGCTCTAGGCACAGAGCACATAACTTTGTTGCTCTTGGCATCAGGAGATTTTTCACATTGTTCGAACCTTTTATTACAATGAAACGTGCTTTTCCCTCAAAAAAAGATGTGCCCTTAACTTGAGATCCCATGTTCCTATAAATGGAATAAATATTGAGAGGCCCTATGCAGTATTTTTCTTAAAGTATTTTGCAATTAAAAAATCGTTAAAGATTCTTTCGTGTGTGTGAGTGAGAGAAGGGGGATAAGCAATTTTCTTCTTAATTTTGTTTCAAGCAGTGTTGAATTCAGGAGGTGGCCCGGAGGGACACTCCCCACGGCGAAATGAGATCTCCCCCCCGGAGGATTGGAGAATTTGTGTTTTCAAGGGTCAAAAACTGCAAAACCCTCCACCCGAAACTCTGTAATCCCCCCCCCCCCCCCGGAGTCATAGAAATTCCTTCTGGAGAAAAGTGTTTGAATTCAACACTGGTTTCAAATGTCAGCAGAAGCATCAGCTCCCACCTCACCCCTTGAGCAGCGTGAATACGGTGGGCGCAACCCTCCCCCTCCTCTCCCCAACCACAAATGATGGACACAGTACGTATATTATTATTATTATTATTTGATATTGAATCTAAATTATATTACTGTATTAACCTAATTCCAATCTGACCTAAAAAGGAGTCGGAATGGCATTAATAATATACACAGTAAAATATAAATTAAATAATTAACAAATATAAATAACAATAAATTATAAAAAGTACTAAATTACATATAATAAGCATACAACATACACATAAAGAGCTGACACAAGACAAGCAGCCGATTTTTTCCCAACTACTGTAAGTTATGACGTCACGTGCACGGAGTTCCTTTCGTTTTAACCATCATGCTAGTTTTTAGCAATTGCATATGGCAACACCGGTACGGTGACGCTGCTTGTGTTTTTATTTTCCTCGTTTGTTTACATTACGAACAGGATGTAACCTGTAACTACGCATTTTCTTGCTGAACTGTTTGATGTATAATTGGAAACTTCCTTTGGAATATTTTTCCATTTATTTTCTGCGGTACGTATTCTATTGTACTTTTTCTGTAAAGCAATTGATCGCTTTAAAATTTATTTTGTCCAGGCACATGGCTAACAGTAGTTCCGTTGACCATGTCGAAAGCCAGATTAAAATATTCTCGCTTATGAAATCGAAATAATTGATTTATTTAGTGTTGATGATTTTGTATCATTTTATATTTCAGCTTTACCAGTATTCTTTCTGTAATATCAAAACTGGTATTAACATATCGAAAACTGGTATCGATATTTCAAAACCAGTTTCCATTTTTAAAAACACATTTCGATATATGTACAAAGTCGGCCAGGGCCAGTGCATCTTTAGAACCCCATCGTTGCTTATATTGATCCAATATCAATACTGCACATGCACAGTATGAATATTCTTACTAAAAAGTGTATGCTCCATTGATAGACCATAGTAATAAATGTGCCCCTATGTTTAATTTCTAAAGGAAAAAATAAATTCTGTATATTATTAATCAGTGTGATTTTAGTAACTTAATAAGAGTTAGTAGACTCTCTCAAATCTGCACATCTTGAAACCAGGGGTTGTGCAGATTTTAGAATTTTGTGGATTTCTGGTCACTGTTGTGTTTATATTTTCTAAAGAGTTTTTGACTGTACTTAAGTATTGAAAATTATAATGAATACTTAAAATAAAGTAAATTATATTAAAATAATAAGTAAAATATTAAATTAATTTAATAATTAATAACTAAATAATAAAAATTTAGTTTTAAAAGCAGAATCAAGCTTTTTATGACTTCTAATTTTTGGATTATTGTCAAATTAACGTGTTTTCTTTTCCTTTCTTTTTTTAATAGAAATATTGGAATCAGCCATATTAGGCAGAATTACTTATGAGATCATGAAAAAATAAAAATTATTACAGATTAAAATTGAAAAAATAAACATAAACAATGACTTCAACAGTTATACAGTTGCATATATTGTGTGAAAGCTATTGTTGTGCCATATTTTTAACATAGACAACAATATAATTTACACCATAACCGTAAAGTAACGAAATTTTATGTTATGTTTATCCAGATTTAATAAAAAAGCTTGATTGATTAAAAACGTCTAGGAAAAAGATTGATATTAGCGGTATCTTGATTTTTCGGAAATAAATTCATATTTTCTTCATAAAAAAGCTTCAGTTAAGTCATATTAATCAGAATTAATATTAGAATGTATAATGTAATATTGAAAAATAAAAATTAAAAACCAGTGAAATGAATGCAAGAAAAACAAACAAATAATTGTGTTACAGTTTACACTTACGAATATTGTGCAGGACATACAATATGGCAAATTTTTGCTATAGATATGCTTATTTACAGAGTTTCCCCCAGGCAGTTTCAGGAGGGCGCTGTGCCCCACCTGCCCTTTGGTTTACAAAATAACAACCCTCTTGCCCCTCATCCAAAGAATTAGCACCCTTCTTGCCTTTCCATTAAAAAATGCCTTTTTTTCTTTTTTGCATTAAAAAATTTGCTTACATAGAAGAGTCTGACTGAATGTTGTTTCGAAAACAGATATCTAAGTTTTAAATATTAAAAGTGACTTTAAAAATCAAAAAAGTGCTCAAGAATCCAAAACATGCCCTTAAGAATAAAAAAAGCGCCCTTTTCTCGCCGGCAGTACCCTGCCTTTTTTTAAACCAAGGGGAAACTCTGTATTTATATCAAAATCTGTATTCAACTCTGACCAATTTGCAGTTGCAAGGTCGTTCATATCTCTAATACTTCATTTTTTCTTCACAGGCAGATGATCTTTACACTCACCTTCGCTCATGACACGAAATAAATATAATATAAGAGTTTGTCCTGACGGACTCATAATCAATGCACAGCCCAAAGTACTGAACCTAGAAGCATGAAAATTGGGCGTAAAAATACTTCTTATGACATAAGCATGCGCTAAGAAAGGACTTCTGAAAATTCATCGCCTAAGGGGGTTAAAGGGGGGAGGTAAAAAATTATAGAACATCTGACCATATCTTAGCAGCCGTTTTAGGTAGGAGTGAGAAATTCCAGAAAATAAATGTACTAAAAAAATAACTAAACATGTATTTCAGTGATTTTACAAATTGGGGTTAAAAGAAGGGTTGAAAATTTTAGAACATTTAGCATATATCTCAGCAGTCGTCGGTATTGATATTATTTATGATCCCAATTATGTACGCATGGTATATAGGCCCCAGCTTTCTAATGGAACCTAACTCATATTTATGAAAGGTTCAAATTCAAACAGAATCACCGAATAGTCCAAACTGTTATATAGCACAAAATTAGCACTCGCCAGGCGTCGAGTAACACTTAAAACGTGGCGATTAACTTTATTGTCCTCACTCGCCAAACTCAATGGGCACCACTCGCCAAACGCGATGGTTGAAAGATCGATGCCAGGGAGGAAAGGGGTGAAATTCATTTGGAATTTATGCCGTCCAAATCGGCGATTCTCCCGAACGTAAGAAAAGGAAGTAGCACGGGTGATTCGCCTCGAATTTTGTGAAAATTTAAGGCATTCGGTTCAAAAAAAAAAGTCATCAGTCCGAAAATTCGGACATAGAAATATCGTTAAATTTCGATATGGTCGCCGAAAAAAAATCAATTTCGTCAATCGTTCGTAGAAAAAAAATCACCAATTCTGTCAAAGAATCGCGAAAAACATGAATTTCGCCCAAGGACCACGTATAAAACGCAAATTACGTCAAAATATCGGGGAAAAAACACAAATTTTGTGAAAAGATCGCGGAGAAAACGCAACTTACGTGACAAGATCGTGGGAAAACGCAAATTTCGTCAAAAAATCGCCGTAAAAAAACACATTTCGTGAAAAGATCACGAAAAAAGCGCAAATTTCGACAAAGAATCACAAAATTCTTCAAAGTATCACGGGAAAAATGCAAATTTCGTGAAAAAATAGCGGGAAAAATGCAAAAATTCGTGAAAAGATGGGAGAAAAACGCAAATTTCGACAAAGAATCGCAAAAAAGAACCACAAAATATCGCGAAAAAACGCAAATTTCGTGAAAAAACGCAAAATTCGTGACAAAATCGCGGAAAAAACGCAAATTTCGTCAAAAGATCGCTGGAAAACACAACTTTCGCAAAGAATCGCGAAAAAGAATCACAAAATTCTTCAAAGTATCGCGGGAAAACGCAAATTTCTTGAAAAGATCGTGGAAAAACGTAAATTTCGTGAAAAAATCGCGGGAAAAACGCAACTTTCGTGACAAAATCGTGGGAAAAACGCAACTATCGTGACAAAATCGCGAAAAAAATGCAAATTTCGAGAAAAGATCGCGGAAAAAACGCAAATTTCGAGAAAAGATCACGAAAAAAACGCAACTTTCGTCAAAAGATCGGAGAATAATCGCAAATTTCTTGAAAAAAATCGCGGAAAGAACATTTCGTCAAAAGATCGTGAAAAAAACGCAAATTTCACGAAAATATTGCGGAAAAAACACAAACTTCATCAAAAGATTGCGGTAAAAACGCAAATTTCGTCTAAAGATCGCCTAAAAATGCAAATTTCGTCAAAAAATCTTGAAAAAAAAATGCAAATATTTTCAAAGAATGGCAAAAAAACTCCACAAATTTCATTAAAAGATTACAAAAAAATGCAGATTTTGTAAAAGATCGCGAAATTCGTTAAATGGTCGCAGAAAAATGCATATTAGTTAGTGCCGAGGGGGAGGGGGGGGCTCCCCCTCTGCTGTAACCTTTCTGAAAATTTCCTGTGAATTTATTTCATTGCAATTAATAGTCTCCCTTATGCCCAGTCTCCCAAAATTGGGGAGTTTTAATTTTTCGTAAAGGAACTAATATTATTTTAGACAGATTTCTTGTTCCATCTTTTTTTTTTTTCAAATGATTACTTTATATTACACAATCCAGAAAGAGAAAATTTAGAATAGTATAAATAATGCAATAATTATTATCATGGGTGGGGGAATACATCATTTTACTCGCCACTGGCGAGTAGATTTTCTGGCAGGGCGAGTAAATTTGTAGGCAGTATTTAAAAAACTGGCAGAATCCCAAAACAGCCGTGACACCTGATTTTGGCGATATTTCAAGACACGCCAAGCATATACGAGCGCCAACCGAGTTATCGGCAACCTAGAAATTCTGACCAATCACAGCGCCTGCACGTAATAAAGTTCCATAGACTATTCTTTTCATAAAATAAATATTCTACAAAGCAGATATAAAAAAATTTACAATTACTTACATTTTATGCCCGATTATTATCTCTTTTTCGAACTTTTCACTCCGAAATTTCAGATTTTAACAAATTTTCCACAGTGTAAACAAAAAATATTCAAAATTTCATCTGCACCAATTTCTAACACACAAAATACAATACTCATAAATAAGACCATTGGAAATTCAAGCCTTTACTTCTGTTTAACGAAAGTTATTTAATCCTGCAAAGAGGTTCTTCTAATTTAAAAACTAATTAATCTAATTTAAGGTGATCTAATTTAAAAAACAAATCATACGTTCGAAACATCCAAACAAAAAAAAATTCTTTCTCCTTGCCAGATGGCGCGCGCTGCGGCAGACGATTCAGAAATTAGGGTCAAGTGGGGGAAAGTGGTCATAGAAAGAGGCTTTTCAAACTTTCAGAGGAAATAAACATCAGAATTTCTGTAATGTTTTCTAAAATTTTGGGTGTTATTTTGCATTACATTACTCTAGAGTACATCCATATCCATTTCAGAAATATTTTTGGGCAGAGTCAGATAATATAGACGAACGCCGTTCGCAGAAAATTTTCAAAGTTTGCAGACAGTTCTGATGGGTTTTTTTTTTTTGCAAATTTTTCATAAAAAAAATTATTAAGACCCCAGGCGGAGAATCTGTGCGAGGCCCGTCGCAGACTTGTGAGAAGGTCTGCAGATAAAAAAAGCTATCTAGAAATTATTTGCCATATACCATGGAAGAAGCGCCCTGGCATATATATTTTTAAAACTTAAAAATATTGGAAGTGCGGAGCTTATGCCGGAACGGCAGGTACAAAACAGTGCAACACCGAAGCAGGTGCTGCAGATTATTTTAGGATTTGCAGATTAATTTAACAGATTAAAAATAAATTTTGTGTTGAAAAGTAAATGTTAAATGTTGATCTCTTTTAAATAAAGTTTATTTGGTTGGAAATTTTAGCGAATGTTTATGCACTTGTTTAGCATTTCTCTGCGATTTGCAGTGACTTTTTTACATTCGAATGGGGAATTCGGTTTTAATATCTTAGTAAACATTATCCTAATTCAGAAAACTGGAGGGGGGGGGGGGGGGGGGTGAGAGCATGTAATGTAATGTGAGGGTCTGGAAAGAGGATTTTTTCACTTTTGTTGTTAGCGGCAATATAGGACTTAGGAGGGGCGTGGCGTTTTTCTGCAGAAAATTTTAATAAGCCGAAACAAAAATCACTGGATGCACGAAACTCGCTGTGCAGCGATCTCTAAAATGCACGAAACTCGTCGATGCCATGATCTCTAAAATGCAAGAAACTCGTCGATGCTGCAACCAGAAACGCACGTATGAGCGTTCATAAACCGAAGAAAAATCACTGGGCACATGAAACTCGCTGTGCAGCGATCTCTAAAATGCACGAAACTCGTCAATGCCACGATCTCTAAGATGCACAAAACTTGTCGATATTGTGATCAATAAAGCACGTATGAGCACTGCACGCTCATAAACCGAAAAAAATCACTGGACGCACGAAACTCGCTGTACAGTGATCTCTAAAATGCACGAAACTCGTCGATGCAGCGATCAGTAAAGCACATATGAGTGCTGCATGCTCATAAACCAAAAAAAATCACGACGCACGAAACTCGCTGTGCAGTGATCTCTAAAACGCATGAAATTCGTCGATGAGACGATCAGTAATGCGCGGATGAGGGCTGCGCGCTCATAAACCGAAAAAAAAAACATCACTGGATGCATGAAACTTGCTGTGCAGCGATCTCTAAAATGCGCGAAATTCGTCGATGCAGCGATCAGTAACGCACGTATGAGCACTGCACGCTCATAAACCGAAAAAAAAAGATCACGGGATGCACGAGACTCGCTGTGCAGCGATCTCTAAATGCACGAAACTCGTCAATGCCGCAATCTCTAAAATGCAGGACACTCGTCGATGCCGAGATCAGTAACACACGTATGAGCGCTGCGCGTCCATAAGCTGAAAAAAACATCACCTGGATGCACGAAACTCGCTGTGCAGCAATCTCTAAAATGCACAAAACTCGCTGAGCAGCGGTCTCTAAAATGCACGAAACTTGCCGATGCCGCAATCAGAAACGCACGTAAGAGCGCTGCACGCTCATAAACCGGAAAAAAACATCACTGGATGCACGAAACTCGCTGTGCAGCGATCTCTAAAATGCGTGAAACTCGTCGGTGCCATGATCTCTAAGATGCACAAAAATCGTCGATGTTGCAATCAATAACGCACGTATGAGTGCTGCGCGCTCATAAACCGAAAAAAAATCAATGGACGCACGAAACTCGCTGTTCAGCGAAATAGTTTTACTTAATATAAACCGTTTCATTTACTTAATATAAATGAAATAGTTTTACTTAATATAAACCGGAGCTCCACTCACATTAAATTCAAATATTGCAGCAACAGCTTCATTAGTTACTTTTTTAGGATAGAGAGGAATTTTTTTTACATAAATTTTAATTAATATTTAAATTATTAGTAAGAATTGTGGATCTTAACGCATGCAACATGTAATAATGGAAATATGAAATTAAATTAATATAATAGGTTGATTTTTCATTTATACAATCATCACTTGTACTGATATATATATATAATCACTCGTATTTGTTTGTGCCAGTATGGATTTTTCTTTTATCATTCCAGGACTGGGAGCAGAAACAATCCTCAACCGCAGTGTGAAAAAAAAGTTCAGCAACTGGAAAATCTACCCTGTGTTATCGCAGAAACACAGTCTCAACTTGTAGAAGGTCAGTGAAAGGCATCTGCCTGTGTAAGTATGTGCATGTATCCATCATTAAACATACAGGAATGCAGAAATTTCTATAATTTTCCAGCCACAATTCAAATGCTTCAGAGCCAAATGCCACATGGTTGCATGGAACGATTTGTTTGTGTTCTGGGTAAAGCCGCCCAAACATTGCTCTAATAAATCATATTATTATTCAAATAGCGAGCTAGAAAACTTATTTGGCCAAGTCATTATGTACCTGCTCTCAGTGCATATCAGGAGCATCACTGTAATGACTTCTAAAAGACATTAAAAAAATTTTCTTGGGTTTAAAACTTTAAGGATATATTATTCAGATAGCAAATAATTTTTTAAGGCAATTAAAAAAAAGTGCCTATAAATTTCATTTTACATGTCTCCTCCCCCTTAAAACTGATTTTGTAGCTTTCGCGTTGTCATCTGGGTTGAAATTATAATGTAATATATTGTTAATTCCAATAAGATGTAGAGGAAAAATGATAATTAAAAAAGATTTGGCATCAACCTGTTGACATCTGCTAATTTGCTGTGTGGGGGTCAGCCAGAATTGCATGTTACAAGAATTGATATAAAAAATTCACTGGTCCCAAGGACCAGTAAGTATAAGAATTTACTATCCTGCAGTCATCCTCACTGGCCTGCTATATAAAATTCTATTAAGTAGGGCTCCGGGGAGCCCAGAAATAATTTTTGGGAATGTATTTTTTCCACCCAAGTTCCTGCCCGGGAACCTAAAAGGAAGCAACCATAAGTCGCTGTGACCACTGCCGTCACCCTAAAATGAAAAGGAGTGACTATTCACTCCAATAAAAATATATTAATATATATATGTATATTATTAATATAAGTATTATTTTTATATATTATAAAATGTAATTTTTAATAATGATGCATCAAATTCTTTGCAATATCATTGACAAAAAAAAAAAAAAAAAAAAAAAAAAAAAATCGAATCATTAGCATGTGCAGTAAATCTGACAATTTAAAAATAAAAATATTGTATGTATGTATATTAATTATTTGTTCTGTATACGTTTGAACAAGTTAGTAAATGCAATATGCAATGCTTAATCTTAGTCGGTAAATGTAATGCAAAATTTCCCTTTTAAGTTATACATCAGTAAGAATATGAAGGGAGGAGGTGCTTTTGGATAGAGAACAGTCAAAACATTAATTGATAAACCATAAAACTAAAAGTTGTGTTTATTATTTAAAACTGTGTCTGTGTGACACAATATCTTCATTCATTAAGCTCTGAATATATTAAAAAACTGTGAACACAAAAACTTTTCTGGGAACCTTAAAATTTTTAGAAATCGTTGAGCCCTGTGTTAAGTCTCTTTAACCATTTGACTGACACCCCTCCTCTAGAATATAAACCAAACTTCCTTTTGCAGTTATCCAAAATTTTCTGCATAATAAAATGTAAAATCATAATTTGCTAAAAATTAAACAGTACATAAAGAAAAACTATAAAATTATTAATTAAATATTTCATTTCAGATTACTTATTTCAACTGACAAAGGTTTCACTGAATTTTTAAAAATTATAAAATAAAATTATGTGATTTGTGTTTAGTTGTGGTTTTCTCAGGAACGGAAAAGTTTATGTTTACCTGTCAGAGAGGGAGGAATGCTACTGGTTCTGCGGACCATTGCATTCTTCAAATTAGTGGTCGAATTGAATTTTTGGTGGTCTCAGAGCACCGAGGATTTCGAACACTGAAGTTACATCATAGTTTGAAGATCACATAAAGCAGGCAGTCCCTTCTCAGATAGCATATGGTGTAGGTTTGGGACGTAAAACAAACAAATGAAATCTAACAAACTTGAAATGTCTATTTTGACTAATGAAAGGCTATATAATGGATGACAGTGTTACCGTTCTTCCAAAACGATTTTTAAGACATAGTTCAGATTATTTGCCAGTGACCGATTTGCATCTTTCCCCCTCTCTTTGATTGGGTCTTTTATATTTTTCCCCGTTTAAAAATAAAATCATCTTCAAATAAGTTTATTGCATTTTAATAAATTTCTGGGTTTTTTTTTCAGTTCATTGTAGAATTTGGCATAATGGCGGGATCAAACATTATGAAGAATCTCAGCAATAAGTTTAAAGAATTCTTCGACAAAGTCCAGGATAAATTGGACATTTCGAATAAGGTATTTTGTTTTGTTTAATTTTTATTTATAAAATCTGATTTGTATATGTAGTTAATAGCAAAAACAAATAAGAGTGAATGATTTTTTTTTTCTGTTTTCAGTCCTACTTGCATTACATTCTATATTTTATTAAAGATTAACATTTTCTGTAAAACTTATGCCAACGAAAAACTGAATCTGAAGTTTGATGGAAATCCTTCCATTAGTTCTTGAAAGAGAGCTATTGCAAAAAAAGTTCTGTAGTTGGAAAAAACTATTTATGGAAACTAACCTTTTCATAGAGTAGACGTTGAATGCTATCGGATTTTTGCTAAGTCAAAATCCATTTAAAACATTTAACCAAAGCCAACTTTTTTCCATTAATAGTTATAATTATCATATTCTAGTTTTTATAGTATTGTATTTCTATAGCATACATCTAAAAGCAATATTTAATGAATCTCATAGTAACAGTTTCTATCTTGAATTGAAATAAACTGAAATAACAGAAATAAATCCATACTTATTGGCACATCTATCCTAGAAGTTTCCAAAAGAACGATGATGAGAGATGTTTTATGTGCTCTCTGATTTAGACAAGTTGTCTCGTCTTCTAATTTTCTTCCTGATCACTACCAAGATTTCACATATGGTTCCGGACAAAGATTTTTTAAGGCTGTTCTCAAATCCAAAAGGGCAACTTCCTGACATAAGTTTTAATTTATTTTTGTTCGAAAATGCATGAAACTAGCTGGTATTGTTGTTCAGAAACTATGTCATCGAGCTGTTTTTTCCATTTTTTTGCGAACGCAATAGATCTTTCAGAAAATAATGTCAAAGTGGACCTTTTAACCGAATTTCTGTGTGAAAGTAGAAAAATCACTCAAGAGCGGGCGAAAAACAGGTTTGTCACGTGATCGATATCGCTTCTTACTCAATGGGTAATTGATTGATAAAAAAATGGAAAAAACAGTTCAATTCCAAATCGCTCCCTTGGCCAGGCTTTCCAATTTTATATCTTTCCATTAAAAAATGAATTTGTAAATGTGTCAGAACGTTTTGCGCTTGTTCAGCGAAGCAGTTAAGAACAGCCTTAAGGGAGGTTGGTTCTACACGGCTTATGAATATAAGTGAAACGGATTTGTTTAAAACTAGCAGAAATTGTCGTTTCGCTTAACAACAATAAAAAAAGTGCTCGTTCCCGATATTTTTTCTTAGGATAACAAACCAAATATTTCTGGGAATTGCGTTCCCACCCAACTACAGCACTGTGCAAAAATCATGGAAACTCAGCACAGCAGTGCCACATGTTGGGCGGCTTGCATAAAACTAATCGGTACCAAATTACAAGGCATAACTGAATCTGAAGTTTGACGCAAATCCATGCATTAGTTCTAGAGATGAGCTATTGCGGAAATTGTGAAAAATGCAGCATGGCAGTACTACCTGTCAGGCAATTTATATCAAGGTATAACTGAATCTAAAGTTTTATTGAATTCCGTTCATTAGTTCGTGCGATAGAGCACCTACAAAAATCTGTCGAAACCCGGAAGTTAATTTTTTTTTTTACAAATTCAATACTTTCTTCATGTAAAGACAGAAGAAATAAAAAAATTCATTCACAGAGGGGGGGGGGGGAATAATAATTTGGCTAAAGTCAATTTTTGAATTGTTTAAATTTTATAATTGTTAAATTTTTATATTGCTTTTGTGCTGTTATGTTTAAAATTGTCTTATGCGTCGGCGTCTCCGACAAAAAATTCTTAATTTATTTTATTTCATTTTTATATTCTCCAAAAAATAAAACTCTGCCTTTGCTGCTGACCATAATAAAATGTGTTTCAAAATTTACTTTACCCTTGAATTTGCTTTTCCGGCACCCATGTATGCTGTATGAATGAAACACAATAAATATATAATTTTATGCAATAGCGGATAAGGATTTTAATGAGTCTCTGCCCTTTCAACTAATTTTTTACTTTTATATTTAAAACATCGATGAATGTGCTAGAAATTTTTGTGTAAAATAATACTTTCTTGAGAACAGCCCTAAGAATTTAATTTTAAAAAATTCTGAATTAAAAAATATATCTTTTCCTAACCTTTAAGACACTGTCTCTTATGTTTGTGCTACCAGGGAACTTGGATGAGGATCTTCTGCGTTTCGACCAATGTCTGCTTAACATTAAAAAAAAAAAAAACTAACCTTCCACACACGCGCATACCGAAAATTTGCATCTTCATTGATTGTCAGCTCACAAACTTTAAACTGCTTAATTTTTTTGCCCTGTTTGTTTGCGATAGTCATGAACAAATTAAAACTTTAAAACGCCCTGTACTGATGACAAAATGAGTTAAGAGGAGAAGAGTGAGTGCTTAGTAATGTACAGGTCAAAAGCTTTAAAACGATATATCACATGAAAAGATCCATTTCCACACCCCATTGGGGGAATGTCCCCTAATAGTGTCGAATCAGAAATAGACTTCACCAATCAAGGGGCCATGAGGAGTTTAACCTTCAGTCAAGCCTTCAAATGATGTCGAATCTTGCTGTAACTTAATTAGTAGTGCCGTCCGAAAATTGATCTCCCTGGGGAGGGTGTTGTAACTTAGGTGGTTATTTTAGCCATGTGATATGTGGTAAACTGAATAATCTAAAGGTAATTATATATAAAGTTGAATAGCAAAAATGTGGGAATTAGACTGAAAATATCAAGGTAAATATACTTTTGTTTTTCCTGGAATAAATTGGTCACGAAAACAAAAATTTTACTTCAACTGAGGTTCCACGTGACCATGAACTAAAATGATCGTAGACTTTTTTTAAAAAATGAAAAAAACACCAGTTTATTAACTGTGTGCACAAATACATTTCAAATTAAAATCTCGTTGACCACTCACAAACATTCTCCTTCAGAGAAACTTTCCCTTGTGCATGATCAAGAAAAAAAGTTTTATCTCATAATATATTACTTGGCATACCATTCAAGAGTTAAATTCCTTTTTTTTTTCGATACATTAAATAATAGAATTTATCTCTCTAAATAAACTTAGTAAAGCAAGGTAAAAGAAAATGGAAAAAAGGCTTATCTGTAGGACATGTTGAAGACGACTCGCCTCGTTGAATAGAATGACTCTTCAAGCCACTTATTCCGATTCTGAGTGAACCAACAAAAGTGGCACAACTGGATGACACGATCTCACATTTCTTGTACTTCTAACACGGTACCAACTCCAATACTACCGTTCTAGGTTCTACTGAATCAAATTTTTTGCAACAACCGCGTGGTGTGGGTTACCACACACTACAACACACGCCAACAGGCATATCACAAATTCGCCAACAAAAAGTAACACATAATAGAACAAGCCTTATTGAACAAGGCGATGAATCTGCCAAACTGGCAAACGGTCGAATCAAACAGACGCTGGTTGGTTGGAAGCTTCTAGAATAATGTGGAAAATTCTTTGAGAGGCTTCACCCAACCAATGAGAGGAAAGGGCGGTAAAAAAATATGACTGGGAGTTGAAGTAGAAGTATATGAACTAAGACTTAACTATTGAAATTAAATGAATATTAAATAAAATAAAACATTGCTTCAAAATGGTAAAATGAATATCGATTAACATGATATTTTAGAATCGATATGAACAAATGATAAATTTTAGAAGAGCAGAAGAGTAACTTAGATTAACATTGAAAACTGATAGGCTTCGGAAACCATGGAGGAATAACAAAAATGGAGATGAACTCGAATGTTGTGAAGAAATAGATTTAACAGATTTAATCGATTCTCTTCACAACAGAGGGGGGGGATTTGAGTGAAGGGGGAAGAAAAGTTCATAATATGAAAGAGTAATCCGAGGGTTTTCCGATGATACATCACGTAACGGTTTCTGAAAAAGTTTGAAAATCCCTGAAGTGTTATCAAGTATCTCATTCCCGTAAGTTAGTTTCAATTGTATTCGTTCTTCGCATTAATGGCAATTCGTCAGAATATGACAGCCTGTTTTCCTTGACACTTATACACCCTGAAATGGTACTTGCCTTTATTCCATTGGTTTTCCTTATTTCCATTCTAATACAGCTACGTCACAATAACCAAGTTTTCTTTTGGTTAATTTTTTTCATTTATTTATTTTTCAAACTTTCACTCACGCATCGTTCATCATTTATTTCGTTACGATCGTTCTTCAAAGATCGTCTGTTTATTTCTCCAACGGCTCCGATCTTCGTACGTACCGATGTGACGTCACGTCTTTTCCCGATCGCTGATCTTTGCACCGTGTCGGAAGATACGATTTTTCATCCTTTGGTTTTGCCGTAAGGCAGGATGCGTTTTTCTCAACTCCGCCGGAACAGGAGGGAATGTTTTGATCGTAAGAGGGCGTGTTGGAAGCAGACGATATATGCCGATGATTTTGAAGTTGTGAGAGCTTGTCTTTTAAGAGCTTGTCGTATTTTTAGTTTGAAGTTGTGTGGGTGGTTTTTTTTTTTTTTTGCGTTTTGAAGGAAGCTGGTCCTGTTAATTTTAAGTAGCTTGCCATGTTATTTTTAAAAGAAGCTCGTGTTGGTTTAAGAAAGCGTGTGTTCAATTTTAAATAGCTTTAGCGTTTCTTAGTGTGTGCTTAGATGATGTTCGTTTTTAAAGAACTTAAGATATGTTCGTCAACTTCAACATTTTTTCGGATAGCTACAATGTTTTGTATTAAAGAGAAAGATAATTTACGATGTCGTTAGTATTTCAAGTTGACATGGCTCTTCATCATTTTTTTGCATATCTTTCAAAGTATAGTTATTGGTATTGAGAATTATTATCGTATTATCTACATGGAAAGTATACCAGTGTGCCGTATTCAGCCTAAAGTTAAACCGTGAGTTCCTCTTTTATTTTTGTTGTATGTGAATATTGAGAACTGTTCAACCATTTAATTCATACTGTTTACTGCCATTTGTCATTAACTTTTTCATCATAATTTATTTGTTTTATTCTATTATTTGATAATTATTTAAGTCATGTTTTTCGTTGAATAAACGTTAGTTTTATTTCAAACTTAAATGCATCTTTACTTGTTTTACACTTTTAAATTTTCTCAGTCACTATCCTGCCATGGTTACCTACAGCACTTAAAGTTAAAAATATATTCCATACTCTGCTACAATTTTAGTAATTCTAGACCGGTCCTGTTTCCGGACCGAGAACACAATTTACATATGCATAGTCGCTCAAGAATGGAATGTGTTTCTTTAACTTTACTTTCTATGAAGTAAATAATTTCTGTTTTTGTGTGATTAAGAATCCATTCATGTGTGGTTCTTATGAAACTCATACTATATCACAAAATGCACACCATATTAAGCATTTCACGCTCTCAGGATTTTTCACTCAGTTCTTATCCTTTTGTTAATCTTCTCTCATCCTAGTGAAAACATGTTACACCTTTATTGAATGTTTTTATTTTGAAAGGCCAGTGTAAAGTTTAGGCGTAATTCAATGAAGCGAAAATTTTGAGTGCTTATTGTTATTTATAAACTTTCTTCCTGCTAACGCTAGTGATTATATTTTTAGACATCCAAGAAAAGTGAACTCATAACATGTGGTAAATTGTAATGTAATCATAACATGCTCCTCCATTATCTGCAGTTTTCTATAATCTGTGGTGCTTTCGTGAAACGATAGCTGAAAAGGTCATAAAAACACATAGCGAATTTTGTCAGGAAAATTTCCAAATTTCCACAAAATTTTTGCCAATTTGACGCTGAAAATAAAAAGTAAAATTAAAACATTGTGTGAAAGAAAAGGGGGGGGGGGTGGCAGAGAGTCAGAAAGGCATACCTTTTCAGCTCTACTGCCAACGGTGAAATGCGACATATGGCTGACAAACAACTACAGAGTCGAACACATGCGCATACTCAGGGAGACCAATCAAAATCACCCAATTGCTCCGGAAGAGCTTAGAAGGAGAAAAAGGGGGGCAGGGAGTGAAGAGAACAAATTATAGAAAATTAAACCATATCTTTGAAAAATTGGGTGTACTGGATAAATCGTTAACTAAACTGTTTGAATTTTTCCATATGTGATAAGATTCCCAGAAGTCAAGATCGTAGATTGATGAACATTTCTGTGTTATGGAGGCTTCGGAAAATTTAAAATTATGGTTGTTGGACCAGCAGTGGTTGGCAATAGCGAAACGTTTGATATCACAATTTTTAATGCAAGTTTTATGCTCCCCCAAACGGATCCTAAAGGCTCGCTTCGTTTGACCAATGTATTTTTTGTTGCATTCGCAAGATATCCTGTAAATACCCCAATTTGAAAAACTATCAATTGGATGCTTCAGATTTGTGAATTGAATTTTATTAAAAGGAGTATGAACTACTTTAAAGTCAAATTTTAACAAGATTTTAGAAAATTGATGGCTTATTTTTGGAAAATATGGGAGTATAATTAAATTTTCATTACTGACAGTATTAACCCTGGATTGAGTACGTTTACTTAGTTTGTTATGAATGGAATCGACGATTTTTTCTCCTTCTTAGTTTGAACTCTTCCAGAGCAATTGGGTGATTTTGATTGGTCTCCCTGAGTATGCGCGTGTGTTTGACTCTGTAGATGTTTGTCAGCCGTATGTCACATTTCACTGTTGGCAGTAGAGCTGAAAGGTATGCCTTTCTGACTCTCTGCCCCCCCCCCCTTTTTTTCATACAATGTTTTAATTTTACATTTTATTTTAAGCACTGATGAGGAAACCTTAGAGGTTTTGAAACAGCTGTATGCTTTTTAAACCTATTTTATTTGTGCCTTTATACGTTGTTTCTCTTTCTTAATATATTGGCACATACGAAATCTGCTTACGAAGTTCCCCTCTACTTACTGTTACATTTTTGACACATAATTTTGAAACACCCTGTGTATATATATATTATGAGATTATCAGAGCTCAATATTGTTGGGCACAGGAGGTTGTCAGATGAAGATGTCGTTAAGTTGTTGAATAATATATATCCCTAAGGCTCAGGGCTTAATTTCTACCAAAAAAAGTACTGGAGCCCTAATATTCTACATTAATAAAATTGTAGCGTGCCCCCCCCTTCCCCCCCGACCCACCCTTCATGCCAATCCGCACATGCATATATATCATATTTGCAAAATTTAATCATCTTTTTTTTCTTTGGTAAAATAAAAATTCTAAATATATCTACTTGCATATACTTAACTGTCTTCTTTTTAGTTTACCACTCTTTCTGAATAGAAATCGTTGCCTAATTTTAATGTTAATTAATCGCAGAATTCTGTAATTAAATAATATAAGAATTATGATTCGGAAATAGTGTTAGCACACAAAAAGAAAGATTCGAAGCTTTTATAGAAAAAGACGAAACACTGCTCGATTGCTTTCAGTCAGAATAACAAACAATATATAGCAATTATATCTACTTACAAATGAAAGTGGCTTCTTAAATGCGCAGAGAAGAGCCTTGACATGGGCAGCGTTCATGATGAAAAATAATTGGAAAAATTACTAACGTTTTTTTCATACTCATACAAAATAGAAGACTAAAAACCTCAAACAAACAAAACATCAAACTGATGCTCGTTGAATAAAAACAAATGAAAATATATTCTTTTCATCTGAGATATCGAAATAAAAAAAAATAAATGATCCAATTAAAAAATATTCTACTGTCTCAAAAGAAAATCGAACTGAAAGGTAATTTAGGCATCGGTTTTTCGGAAGTGCTATTGCACTGGGCTCCGGAGCCCTGTATTTATGAGCTCCGGTGTTTTACGACCAAAATTTAAATATTTACTGAAAACAGAAGTACCGGAGCTGAGCTCCGGTGGGCTCCGGCGCAAATTAAGCCCTGCTAAGGCTAATAACTGACTTTTTGCCATAAAGTCCATGTTGGGAACTTGAATATTTCAACAAAATAAGGTAATTTTAGTGTTAATTATAGCATTTTATATTTTTCAAAAACTTATATTTTCTAGGGATCCACACTAAATGTTGTATTTGGGCCCATCTTTTCTGGTTACATCACCGCGGCTGATAAAGGATATATATTATATCTCTTTCTTTAATGCTTATTATGTTTAGTAGGCTTCAAACTTGTCATTAACTATTTTTTTTCAATATATTATGTATCTGATTTTTTTTTTTAGAAGTATGGCGAATTTTAAAGAAAAGGAAAGACTGCGCCAGCCACTCAATCACCAAGTGCAATAGTATTCATTAAAGACATGCAAATCGCAGATGCCACTGTCCTGTATTGTGCTTGATTCATAAGTGAAACCCCAACAGGTGTAATGGGGTTACTTTTATTAACTATGCTGTTATTGACTTATTAATTACACTTCGAAACTGAATTATCACGTGCAAATGATGGGGGCATTAGGACTCTTTGTGTTGGACCACCACTATCATGAACTTTGCAAAAAAGCAATAAATGTTTTACCCCCACTAAAATAACATTTAAAAAGAAAATATGAAGCAGTTTGAATGTATCTAATTAGATTAGAAGCTAATAAAAGTTTTGAACAAACTCGGATAATGGGCTAAAGTTTTCATTTCCATTGTTTCCAGTTTTATTTGTCATTCCTATACATAAAGTAATAATCAAATTTTCTTCAATGTTTTTATTAAATTTATCTAACAATGTATGTTACTATATATTTTATTTTATATATACGTATCTTTATTTTTTTACTTAACTTTTTTATATTTTATTACATGAAGTATGATATCTAGGGAGATTCATAACTCGAATGAATGTAGCAAAATGGTTCATATAACTGTAACATGAAAAAATTCTTTCAAGTTTTAATTGTCGAATTCACTGGTATGGCAGCACTTGTATGATTAAGTAAAAGCTTATAATTCAACTTATGAATAAATATGTATGCATATTATGCCAAAATATAGAAAATCACCTAATGAAAAAGCTAAAACCAAAACTAAATGTAGCATCATGATGTTTATAATTAAATGAAAGCATACGAAGACAATAAAAATAATTTTTACTGCTTGTTAATATCATTATTAAGAGTAAAGATATTTTGTTTTGGATTTGCGTTTGCTTATCTCAAATTAAATAGCTATTCAAATTTTATAATTTATGTATAAAGCAAACTCTGTCAACCTGAATCCAGTCCAGTTAATTCTAAGTTCTGCTTAAATTGAAGTTTTCAAAGCCCTGAAGCTTTTTAAATTAATTAGTGGCTGTGAACCTTTTTATTTATTTATTTTTTTGTGTGTGTGTGTGGGGGGGGGGGGCATAATTTTTTTTTTTGCTTGAACTTTGATCTATGAGTTTACCATGTATTACATACTTTTCATAATTTTTTTATTATTCTAATATTTGCGGGTCTAAGCTTTCCTTTCAAAGCAATAAACCTTGATCTTGATTACAAACTTGCATTATTTCAGCTATGTGTTAGAATTGACAACAGGTAAGGTTGTTGTGTTAAAAAATATATAATATATAGTCAGCTCTGTTAAATCTGCCACTGTATAATTTGCGATTCTCCATCATCTGCACTTCATTTTCAAATGTAAACTAATTAAAATTGCTCAATGAAGTTTGTAAAAAAAAAATAATAATAATAAATTGGCGATTGCATCTTTATTGTGAATTTTCAAAGAAATGGTTAGTTATTTAAGAGTTGTAATGCATTTCACTTTTTTAAAAGAACAGTTTTTAGGTTTAAGCTCATTAATAACAAACCAATTAATAGATTGTACTGCATGGCTCAGCAAAAATTTAAAAAATAAGGCTCCTTGACCAAAATTTTCTGTGTTTAAAAGAATAAATCAATATAATTAATCTGTGTAAACATTTATTTTTACTATATGTTTTACATTATTAATTCCCTTTAAATGTTTAATTTTGGAAATAGATATTGTTAATTTAAATGTAATTTTTGCTTTATTTGTGAACTATATTTTCCTGCCGCATTTTATTAATAATTGGAAATTATTAAATTGCTTTCACATTACTGTTAGAATTTAAATTTTTATAATAATAATGCTAATTTATAATCAGATTGGAAAAAAAAATTGTAAACAAAGCAATGATCTAAAATTCACCAACTCTCTGCAGTCTCAAGGTTGGCTGATTTGACAGAGTTGACACATATTTATTCAGCTGAATAGTTACATCAAGTTTTTCATGTTTCATTTGAATTGGTCGTCTGAGGCTTTTAAAATATTTTATTTTATTGGAACAGGAATGCATACAACATTTTGCCCAAGTGGTGTCCACCCCAATAAACATATTGTTTGAAAGGGTTAATGTGTAAATATTTTTGGTGATAAAAGAGTCATTGAAAATACATGTACACATACAGAAACTAATGCATCAAAATTGTACTAAAGAAAGGGTTTTAAAATATGTTCTAAGAAGTGCGTTAGAATGTGTACTAGAAAAAGATGAGGGTTCCACAAGCATTCTAAAAAGTGCGCTAGGAAGTGTACTGGAAAAAGATAAGTGTTCCATAACTATTCTAAAAAGTGTTTCAAAAGTGCGCTAGGATGTGTACTGGAAAAATATAAGTGTTCCATATGTGTTTTAAAAAGTGTTCCATATGTGTTTTAAAAAGTGTTCCATATGTGTTTTAAAAAGTGTTCCATATGTGTTTTAAAAAGTGTTCCATATGTGTTTTAAAAAGTGTTCCATATGTGTTTTAAAAAGTGTTCCATATGTGTTCTGAAAAAGGTGACAAAAATGTGTTCCAGAAAGTGTTCCAAAGGTGCGCTAGAATGTGTACTAGAAAAATATAAGCGTTCCATATGTGTTCTAAAAAGTGTTCCAAAAACCGTGTTAAAAAGTGTTCCGAAAAAGGAGACAAAAATGTGTTCCGAAAAGTATTCTCAAATGTGTTCAAAAAGTGTTCCAAAAAGCGTGTTAAAAAGTGTTCCGAAAAAGGGGCCAAAAATGTGTTCCGAAAAGTATTCTCAAATGTGTTCCAAAAGTGTTCTCAAAAGTATTCTAAAAACTATTCTAAAAGGTGTGCTTCAAAGTGTTCTAAAAAAGGGGACAAAATAAGGGTTCTAAAAAGTGTTCTGAAAAGTGTTTTTAGATTTGCAGTGTAGCGAAGTAAAGCCAGGAGTCGAGGGATAGAATTCGGGTGGCAAATGTTGTAACAAGGGTCGTTCAAAACTGTGGGCGAAGGGGGCAGTCGCCCCGGGTGCGGAAATTGTGGCGGCGCCAAATTTATACTACAAACCTCGTTTTTTCTTCTTTTTTGTAAAATAAATTATATATTTACCTATTGGAAACTTTTTACCGAATAAAAATTTGTTCATTTTTGTTTGCAATGTTATTGCATGGTCCCTTACCCTACACCCGAATACAAATTTATTAATAAGGACTTCTTTCTTTTAAAAACTCGTTTTAGGTCTTTGTCTTAGCCTCTTTCATTAACCTTCTCTTTTCTGAGTCCGTAATTTCCTTTCTGTGCTTGTGACAGAAATCTATACTCTCAAAACAACATGGGGTTTCCTGCCATGACTGCTACTATAGTGTTAGATACATTTTTTCTACATTCATTTCCCAGATTCTGTTTAAAAAATATAAGTGCAATTTTCTTTTATGTTATCCAATTGTTTGGAGTTTCTGAATTAAAATTAAGCATAAAGTTACAAAATAAACGCGAAATATGTATTCAACAGAATTTATTTCTTTTTCTATACTTTTCAAAAATGTGTGTGTGTGTGGAGGGGGGCGCCAAATTGAAAAAGCTTTGGGCGCAGTTTTCTCTTCCCACGGTGCTGGCTATAACTCAATAACTACGAGGAGAAAGAGACGCAGAAGCCCATCGTTCTTCAAAGCCGTGTAAATATTGAAGTTGATGAACACTATTGCGGATCTATAACACGTCATTCTGATGGGCTATCTTCTAGTTTCTAAAGAATGAAGAACTTGATTACGAAATAAATATATGCCTAAATTGTAAAGAACAAACGTATCCGTGCGTAACGCTGGCGTTACTTCATGATCAAATTTCGGTTTTGCAATTTTTTAATCTTTTAACTATCGTACATTTTAAATTTTTACACAACTGTATAGTGAAAAAAATCAACATTCAAATCCAATTTGTTTGAAAACCTTACCTTAATTGACTGATTTATTAAGGTTTTTAAAATCGCAGAAGTCCATCGTTCTCGAGAACTTCAAAGCCGTGTAAATATTGAAGTCGATGAACACTACTGCGAATCTATAACACGTCATTCTGACGGACTATCTTCTAGTTTCAAAAGAATGAAGATCGTGCTTACGGAATAAATATATGTCTATATTTTAAAGAACAAACGTATCTGTGCGTAACGCTGACGTTACTTCATGATCAAATTTCGGTTTTGCAATTTTCCCTACTGCATTTTTTAAATCTTTTAACCATTGTACATTTTAAATTTTTACACCGTCTTATAGGGGAAAAAATCTATTTTATCTTAATTGACTGATTTATTATGGTTTTTAAAATCATTTTCAAGCATGAATTTTTGTAATTTATCTGTAACACGTGCTGACTCCATTACATAATTATAATAAACATTTTTCACATAAAGCGATAAAAACTTTTCAGCATTTATTTCTGACTAATTTACCATAACAAAATTAAAACTTCCTCTATAAATAAATAAAAAAATAATATTTAAAAAATATACAAATTTAAGATATATGTAATCGAAAAATTTAAATTTTTACACTGCCAAACAGTTAAAAAAAAACTTTCAAATTAAATTTTCTTTGCAGGCTGCATCAGTTTTCTGGTTGTCCATGGTTTAAAAACAATTCCCGAGCATAAAATAGTTTTAAATTTTTCTCTATCGCGTGGAACTCGATTACGAAAGGTTAATCCGCTTACCCTCAAAACAATGTAAAGAGATTAGTATTTTCTTACGGCTAATATTCCTTAAAAAATATTAAAAAATCCTCTATAGATAAATAAATAAAATAATATAAATAAAACACAAATTTAACATACATATAATTGAACTACCCGTTTAAAGTAATGAAACGGTCAGAATCAAAATGGTTACGGTAAGCAGCAAAATCATGGGCTAATAACTCTTAGCATGTGGCTAATACCATAATATCACTTTTGACAAATTTCAAAACTTTATTTGATGGCATAATTGATATTTTTCATATAAAAATGCTTTTTGTGTGTTAGTGGACAATCAAAAAAATATATTGCATGTAAAAATTTATTAGTTTTCAATTTAAAAAACAATTACTCCAAACTCCGTAACCAGGGAAACTCGGGTCCGATCCGCCAGTATATATAAATATAAACTATATTATGCACATATTATAATGCTTAAAAATATTCAGACTTCAGTTCAGAAATCAAAAGTAATGCCTTTCCCCATCCTATATTTTATAGGTGATCTAGCATCTGATCTGGCACTAGTTTTTCTTTCATTTCAGACTTTTCTTAAATTGATTCAATATTCTTTTATGCCTATGTCATTGGATTTTGGAAGAAAAATGTAATGAACCTAAAAATTTCATTTACTGGAAATGCATTTGAGGTTTGTTGTCGTCTTTTCTGTTCTCTGAGCTATTTTTTCGCAATTGCTTTCTATATTAATTTCAAAATAAAAAAAATACTTTATTTATGTCATTGGCACAGATGATTCTTTTATTTTCATGGTTTTCTTATGGAAGTTTTTTTTTGTCATTGTCTATATAAATAAATAAACGAATGCTAGGATGGGACACATTTTCCTACATTTAAAGAACATGTTTTTCCAGTGCAATTTACTGAATATCAATATATTTTTAAACAACTTTAAATATTGTATCTTTCATTTGTTCTCAATTGTTTTATGAAATAGCACCATAAGAAATTAATTTTATGTATAATGAGGTTAAATCTTTAGTTTTTAAACATTATAAATATCCACATTCCCTGAAAGTAAAATTATTTTTTCATTTATTGAAAATTAGAAAAAATACTCAAAAGTGCACTTTTTCCTTTTGTGGATAAAAACACTTAATCTGCCAAGATAAATATCGTAAAGTGGTTACAGCATTGAGACTGTAAAACAAGAAATAAAGATCATGCGTCAAGCATAGATTACGAAACATTTTCCAATACTTCTAGAATTTGAAAACCACATTTCAACAATTACGACATGTAGCAGGAAAAGTACGCCAATTCTTTTGGCCAGCTCTGTATATAAGAATCTGTGTGTCTAAAGATTTGTTTATATTCTGCATAGTATGCTAAAATTTAATTTACTTAGAAAACGCATGACACAATTCAAAATTCATCTTCAGCAATTAATACCGATAGACGAAAACGCGTTTCAATTTTTTTGTACAGCCCTGTATATTACATATAGATTTTTGTACTCTCCACAATTTATGCTGAAATTTAATTTAGGCAAAAACTCTCTTAAAACGACTTAAATCACGCTTACAGAAATTACTATCTATAGGCGGTCGTGCATCCAGTTTTTTGCATAACTCTCTATGTGATCTTATTTATATGCTAGAAACATCATTTAGTATACTAATGTAGTTAAGCTTGAAAATGCATGTTTTAAATTAAAAACCCCTTTAAGTAACCCCTTTCAGTATTGCTTAAGAATAAATTTGCTGCAGATCTGTATATGGTCTATTGAATTAATACACAACACGAAGTGCCAAAAATTTAGTTAAACTTAAAACACACTTTCAGCAATCATCCCTATTAGAGAATATTTCGGATACAGCATTGTATCGAAATCTTTTGTGTCCTGTAAATGAACGGTAAATGCTATGTAGACCATATTCTACTGCAAGCATCTTGTATTAAATATTACTAATGTATATCAATTTCATTAGTTTGAAATAGTGCAACAAAATTAAAAGACGCTGCGAATAGTTTTTCCCCGTAGACCATTATATAGCCTAATTCTTTTGAGTGACCTTGTAAATGAATGATAAATGCTTTGCGTCCCATGTTCTACAGAAAAAATGCTTTAGTGCACCTCAGAAATTCATGTAAATTTCATTAAGTTTTTAACAGAGTAACATTATTAAAATACACCACAAAAGATTTTTCTTCGTAGACTTCATATAACGGAATACACTTGAGCTCTCCTGTCCACATGGCGTAAGTCCTACACGTAAAATATTTTATAGTAACTACCTTCTAGTGCATCTCCATAATGTATATATATTTCATAAATTTTAAAAATGTGTAACCCTTTTAAAATACACATCAAATGATTTTTACCCTTAGACCAGGGCGCGAAAATGCGGCATCACCCACTTCCCCACCATCACCCATGGAAAAGACAATCATAGTGCTAAAGCTAAGGGTTTGCTCAAAAGTTTGTAGGATTATAAATTACTTAAAGTTCTGTACTTCCTCTTGGATTTCTACAGGAAATTGAACTCGTTAAGTGTGGCATTACAAAACAAGGAACTTGTCATTTTATCTTTGAAAATAAAAATTGGACATTGCATCTCAGTTCTGTTAGATGTTTAATCTAGTGTTGGACCAAGCAAGCAGGCGTTTTGGGACCAACTGTACATCTCAGGGATAATCAAGGATGTTCAGATGACAATCAAGCAAGAGTTTCAGATTTTAAGAGGGAGATCAATTAAACATGCAAAAATATTCATCACATAAAGACTGCAATCTATGTCAACAGATATGCAAACATCTCAGCATATTTTGTAAACTTTGGGTTAGCCACCCAATGTAAAAAATCTTAAATTTGGGATAGAAGAAATAAAGAAGCTTTTCATGTATTTGAACACAAGTCTCTTTAATGAAAAAGTGGATATTGTATTGGCAGAGTGAGCAGAATTCAAGTTTATGTTCCTTTCTCTAACACTGAAAGACATGCTGGAGAAGTTTTCAGTGAAAAGTATTTTGAAAGATTCCCCAATTTTCTCCAGATTCTATCATTTTGTGCTGTTCTAACATTGAGCGCAGCTTAGTGTGAGATAAGATTCAGCTGTGACAACAGACTCGATACTGCATACAAGAACTTTCTGAAGACTGAGACACTGGATTATTTGCTCAAAATTTTTATTAATAGATCCAACCTGACAGAGTTTAACCCTACATCTGATGTTGACAAGTGATATTTCAGAGCAGACAGGCAGCGGTACACAAACATGAAGTGCTAAAAGTATAGGAACTCTTTATTTCATGGTGTTTTAGTGGTAGGTGAATTTTCTGCAACTATTGAATCCTTTTGGAAACTTTATTTTGAGTTAGTATTACTTTATTTATTTTGTATAACTTTATTTATTTATTTTAAAAATGTTTCGATTATTCAATTTCTATATTCTTTATGATTTCGGTCCCCAGAAAGTTCTTCATACTACATCTGTTAACATTTAAAAAAAAATTGTTCAGATTTTTTATCAAAATAAAATATACCAGACAGCTCCTTCTAACAATGGTTAATTTAAATTCAGTTTGTCATAAATAGTTGATTTTCTCGGCAGATGTGGTTGCCGACGCTCCTGTCGGAATAAATGTAAAACAATGGCAATAAAAATTTTAGTCTAATACCTTTTTAACTGAAATTTCATGCCCTGCCAAAGACCATAATGCATGCTTTTGTACATCTCAGACATTTATATTATTTTCATTGTGTTTGTAACAAAGTAACAGCATTAAAAAACGGCGCAAACGATTTTTCTTCATAAACTGTAATAATTTTGAGTTCCCCTAGACGCCTGCGGTAAATGCTATACATAACTTATTCTACAATAATTATCTTCTAGAGAACCTCAATAGTGTATATAAATTTCATTTTGTTTAAAATTCTGTAACACTGTCAAAATTAACCGGAAATGATTTTTCCCCATAGGCTATAATGTTACGGAATACTTTTGAGTGCCTCTGTAAATAATCTATGATTGCTACGCACTTCATTTTCAATACCGAACATGCCATGAGAAACCTTAATAACAATTATCAATTACGTGTCAATCCGAATATATTTACGTGAGTTACAGCTCGAACAGACAGGCAGCAGATGGCAGACAGACAAATCGAAGCCATAAACACTTTTCAACTATGTTGGAAAGTGTTCAAAAAAGAAAAGTTTGCAATTAAGTATGCATTTCATTAAAGCATCCCTCATAAGATTATCTCTTAAGCATCCAAATATTATTTCTTAAAAAGAGTATGTCTTTGAATTTATCTCTTTTGGAATGTTTAGATTCTTTAATCTTGTAAATGTTTTTTTAATTTTTAACACTTTCCACCAAAGTGAAAATTATTTATACATTCAGTTTGTCTGTCGTCTGTCCGTTTGTCCACGCTCTAATTACCGTAAATAAAATGAGATTTTCATACAATTGATAAAGGATATTTACAGTCACCAAATTATTTTTGGTATTGTATAGGCAGTATGTAGGATTAATAGTTCATTTACAGGGGCACTCAAAAGATTATACTCATTACACTCATTACATTATGGAATATGGGTAAAAATCATTTGCAAAGTATTTTAAAGACAGTACGCATTTTAAATGTATTGCAACTCATATAAATAACTTAATTTCACTACAATCACGTTAGAACAGGGCATTCATAGCATTTTTTATATGTTCATTTATAGGGACACAAAAGAAATCGGTTACACTACTGTCTTTGAGTAATAAGTGCTGGAGTGTAAGTTTTAAAATTAGGTATGAGTTTTTAAATTTAACTATTTTTTTTACGTTATATATAAATTCTATACCTCATATGCACAAAAGTATTCACGTACCATTCACCTTATTAGAAGAAATTTCTGAAGGGGAATTTTCAACTGAAGTATATGTGTTTCTTAAGTGAACTAAATGTTGGAATGCATGTAGTTAATAGATACAAATCTATATGTCATATACAGGGCTGCTGAAAAAAATCGGATAATTTTCCGATTGTAGATGGGAACAGCTGAAATTGGGTTTTGAAATGTGTTATGCGTTTCCATATGGTTGAATTAGACGTAATATTTTAATTTTTTACACGGTGCAGTTTTGTTACATTATTCTGAATGTGCTAGAAAGTGTTTCACAATCTATGCTTGACGCATGATTTTTTTCTTTCTTGTTTTCATTATGTTGCGATTCTGCTATCCGATTTTTAAAAAAATAACTGCGTTTACAGCTATTTTTTATGAGTTTTAAGCCCATTTTTATACACTTTTTCATAGTTCAAAAGTTAATTCTACAGTTAACGTTTTTGCTTTTTTGATATTACATTAAACTTTTATAATTTTTATATTTCATACCTTTATAACAAAATTTTATTTTGTTTGTGTTTGTACTTTTTGAACTTTCACGTTAAATCTTTTCCAGTTGTATTTCATAGCTTTTAAAGTGGTTTTTAAACAAGTGATCATTTTTTGACTTAAATCAATGATTATTGATTATACGATAGACTTAAAGATTCTAAAATAATATATCAATATAAGATCTTAAAATTAAATTACTCTAAAAAAATTGTATTGAAAGTTTACGTATCTTATTTTACTCTTAATTTTTAGTGCTGTTGTGTCCTTTCTTCTAAACAGCAATTTATTTTTAAAATATCATAAGATGAAGTTCTTTTGTAAAAGTAAGAATTATTGCATTTTAAAATTAAATAAAGTATAATAAAAGTTTGATATGATACATAACTCTGATTTTTATTCAAGAGAGAAGATTGTTCACATACATAAGATTTAATTTTATATCTTACCACAGAGAACTATTAAATTAAATTCTTTTAAAAATTTCAAAATGTTTGTTTGTCATCTTTTGGTTGCTACTAGGGGATAATGATTTTTTTTCAAAACTTTTCTTTTTATTTTATTGTATTCACATATGAGCGAGAAGAAAACATAAAGATATGAGCAGAGTAAAAAACTGATTTTTTTTTAAATTTATTTCATACATTCTTTTCTCTCAAGTATTATCTTGTTTCATTCAATTTCAATCTTCTGTTTCTAAAAAGGAAATTTTTAAGTATTTTTATGTTCTTATTCAGAGTATTTAAAATTCTTTTTAGTAAATTTATACTTGTCTGTAAACTGAAAAATTGTTTTATAAATTAGTGCTCGCTGATATTTTTAATTACTTAGCAACTTTAGCTTATTTGACTTACTTCAGGTTAATCAAAAATAAATATTTAATAAACCAGTTAAGATAGGTTTTGAAAATTCAGTTTTCTATCTAGAAAGAATAGTGGCATAAATATTTCTCAACTCACCATCTTGTCTAGAATTTAGTATGTGAATGACCCAGCAAGGAGCCTGGATGTATATTAACTGCCTGTACTCGAGTAGGAAGAGCAGTGACGTTTCTTGCATCGCGTTTGGTTGGTTTCTTCTACATGATTTGTATCCGAGCGATTATTGAAAATACTACAATTTTTATGAAACAGATGCTAAATATTAGTTTTTGTTCAGCAATGTCTTCTTTTTTCGGAAGTAAATTTCCGTCAATTCTTTTTGGATTAAGTTGAATAAATTAATTTCAGCATGTAGTCTAGCAATGACAGTTACCGCATGGAATGTTATTGTGTATATTTATTAGTACCACATAGAAAAATGACGTAAGTTATAAAAAAAACATAATGTTCGCAACTATGTATATATATTAAAATTTAAGTGCATTTGTATATTCACATATTGCTTCTTAAATGATTAAAAATCGTTTTCTTGAATTCCGAGCATTATAAGAACAATTTACAATGAAAATTACAAGATATTTTTTCTCTAAGGAATCTTTTAATTAATACCAATAAGCATGCGAATCTTTCTCGACAAGATTTTGATTTTATTGAATTCTATTTGGTATTACATAAAAGAATTCTACATTTTTAACACTGCTACGTTTACTATAATCAAATTTAGTGAGATTGATTAAACTTTATTTGAGAATGAAATCAGAAATTTAGTTTCTGAAAACGTAGACATTCAAGAAAATAAACAAAGAAACCGTAATATTGAGCTAAATTTTCAAAAACAGTGTCCCTCATCAACAGACGCGCGTAAACATACAGCTAAGAGTGGTCAACCAATCTGAAGGATGGGAATTTATTTCTCTGTTACTCTTACTCGAATAAAGATAGCTAATATGCAGCTGGGATCAATTTCTTGTTATATCGCGGGAAATCTTTGCGATTTGGAAGTAATTTTAAACGGAAGGAAAAATTCATTTCAGTTATTCTTTACCAAAAAAACGAGCAAACATGTCTTTTTCATTAGTTGACCAGTTATTACAATCGATTAATTATACATGTCCGTTGACGGTAGTGTGAAAAGTTGGATTGCGGTCGCGGTTTTTTCACATTTTAGTCTATTACGAATCATCGTGCTATTAGGTAAAATGCATAAATTTCGAATCTTTACTAAGTGTTTTTTAGCGTGTTGTCATTGAGAATGTAAAAAAAAGTAATCGATTTTTTAAATCGATTACAATTAATTCAACGACAAAGTGGAACCTCTTTAATTAAGATTCTATATTCCTAAAAAAATATCTTGAATCTTTTAAAACAATTCCAAATAAACCAAAATTATATTTAAAAAAATAATGAAATTAAATATCAAATAAAAGGTTTAATTAAAAGCACGGATTTATATAACTGATTTTCTTTCTTAACTGAAGCTATGATTAATGAAAAACAAAGATTTTTTATTATCCTCTAGTGTATCTGTTAAAAGATGTTTACATTAAATGCTGGTTAAAGATATAATCCGGCATTAATTTGCAAAATAAAAAAAAATCGACGATATTATATTTTCACACGAGAATAATAATAATAATAATTAATTCTTTGCAACTCACATAAAAGTTTTACTGATACATTGTCAATGCACCCTAATCAATACATAATATTTTAAATGTATTTTTGTGCATATAAATACATTGAAATCTGAAACAGTTGACATATTTGTTTCTCTTATCCTATCTATATTATAAAGTACAAACATATCTGTGCGTAACGCATACGTCATTTTGCGAATGCCAACACTTTAAAATTTGAAATAAAATTTTGGTTTTACAATTTTCCCTACTACAAATTTTTAAACTTTTAACCATCGCACATTTTAAATTTTTACACCGTCGTATAAGAAGAAAAATGCTCTTTTAAATGCAGTTTGATTGAAAGCTGTATCTCAATTTATTTTTGAGATATTAAATTTTTTGTAGTTTTTAATACCATTTTTCCAATCGTGGCAACAAATGTACCCCATATCTATTGAAAGTCAATGAAAGTAAAAGGAAAATAGTCGAAAATAGGACATTGTTGTATCTTTTTGTTGCCATTTTCTCATAAAACCTGAAAAAAAAATTAAATTAAAATACGGGCTATGTGAAGAATTTTGTCTGTTATTCCGCGATAATGATGTTATATGCATTCTTTTCTATAGACGAAGTTTGATTGGATTGTAAAAGTGGATTGCTTTAGCGGATGCAAATGACGTCATTTTATAAAACAGGGTGTATTTTAATTCTTAAAACTGAATTAGGTTTTGTAGAAGTGCGTCGTTTTCACAGCCCAGCTGCTTTAAATTCTTCACAGCTGAAAATGCTTCACTTTTGAAGATAGTGTAATCGAAATCACGCACTGATGAAACGCAATGTTTTACAAAAATTTAGAGTGTCTTTATAAAAGTGAGGTGACATGCAAATAATAGCGATTTAAATTACAATACTTGATGATTCTCGCCTGGAGGTATTTGCTTCGCCGAGTTAGACAAGCAAACAAATAACTCGAGGTTTAAAATAATATCATGTTCCTGAAGTTATTGTCCAAAATTCTCTCGAATAATAAAACTTTAATGCTACTCTTTAGGACATTCTACTATAATTTTATCAAAATAACATAAATTGCTTAATTTAATTTTTCATAATTTTATATAATCTATATATTTAAAACACAGATGTGTTTTTTAGTCATCTGCCCTAATCTTTCTGCTGAACCAATTTTACTAATATTTTTTCAACTGAAAGCTGTTCATTTGTAGATGTGATCGCACTGTCTTTTTTTTTAATATCCCTACTTTTATATTTTAATTTTAAAAACTTTTTATGCAATTTCTCCAAAATAATGAAAATTAGATAGCTTTCATTATTGCAGTCAAGAGAGAAAAAAAATGAGGTATTTTTATCTTTATTCACGCCATTTTCTGATAAAAATGCAAAATTGTTTATAAAAATTGTTGTATAGGGTTTAGTGGCGCAGAATCGCATTAGGAGCATAATATTATATTAGGGGAATAAAATGACATACTGCTTTTGAAAACACGCATTTTTCCTCATAAATTTTCTATATTGTTTTTCCTTCAGCATGTGTACTGATACTAAGTTTCAGACACTTGGAGAAATGCTTATTTAAGTGAAAATGAAGTCATATTTAAAAGAAAACGATCATTTTCTTAGATAAAACTAATCATTTTAACACAAATTCGTCTAAAAAACATAAATTACGGAAATTTTTACTCTCCGATACTGAGATTAGAATCTCAAGTAAAAAGTGCGTCTATTAACATAAAAGATGTTGATGACAATAGTGACTTCAAGTTTTAAGTTAAAATGATTTTAAAATGATCAAACAAATACAATTTTTTTTTAAATGATGACTATGGATATGAGAAGTGCGTATTCAAAATTGGAGACGGTGAAAATTGCTGTTTTTCATTCCGGAATACCGAGCATAAGAGCTTCAATTGATAACCACATCGTAATAGCTGATCTTTATTGCATTTTACTGATTACGTATCTTCTATATTATAAAGAAAAAACGTATCTGTGCGTAACGCTGACGTCATTTTGCGAATGCCAACACTTCACGATCAAATTTCGGTCTTGAAATTTTCGCTACTGCATTTTTTTAATCTTCTGACTATCGTACAATTTCAATTTTCGTCGCCTAGGGGAAACATTTACTTTCAAATGCAATTTGTTTAAAACTGTATCTGAATTGACTGATGTATTATGTTTTTTTTTAAATAATTTTTAAGCATGATTTTTTTAAGTTTATCTTATCACATCCCAGTTTCAATACATAATAATAATAAACATTTTGCACATAAAGCAACAAACATTGTTCAGCATTTGTTTCTGACTATTTTTACATAACGAAATTAATACTTCCTTTATAAACAAATAAAAGAATAATATTAAAGAAACCTCATCAAATAGGATATATTTTTTCAAATGGAATTTGTTTGCAAAGTTCATCTCAGTTTACAGATTGTCTATGGTTTTAAAAACAATTTTAAGGCATGAAATATTTTTTAATTTATCTATATCAAGCGGAGCTGGATTACGAAAGATTAATCCGTTTGCCCTTAAAACAAAATAAAGAGTTCGTCATTTTCTTACGGCTAATATCCATTTAAAAAAAAAAAAACTTCCCTAAGAATAAATAAATAAAATAATATAAATAAAACACAAATTTAACAGACATATATAAGCTCTGAAATTATCAGAATATAAAAGGATGCCGTAAGTAGAAATGTCTTGGTCAAATAACTCTTAGCATGCAGCTAATAAGAAAATATCGCTTTTGATAAATTTCAAAAATTTTTTTGATTGTATAATTCATATTTTTCATATGAAAAATGTTTTCTTAATGTAAGTTGGCAATCGATAAAACTTATTGCATATAAAAAAAAATATTAGTTTTCAATTTAAAAAAAATGTTTTCTTCTATATTATGTAACCCGGGAAGCCCGGGTACGATCCCCTAGTATTTCTAAAGAGAGAATCCTGAGAGATTTTTTACTTGCGGCATTTTCTTTCATTGTTTTGACATTTTGTTTTGTATAGTAGAGATATTTTAAAATTATTTAATAGAGAGCAGTATGCAATGCTTATTATAATTTTGCTATTTTCATATGTATGAGAAACAATATTTTTTTATCATCAATTTAAATGTTAAGTACTACTTTTGAATTCTACCTATATACAGAAGTGAGTAAAAATATTTTACACTGCTAATATTTTTCCCTAAAATCGTAGCTGCAACTGCATGAAATATGATTTCTCTATGGAAGATATTACTGAAATCCACAAAAATAATTTTTTCAGATACTCTCACTCTGCTTTTTGCATTTCATTGAAACATATATTATTTATGTCAGTAAAGATTAAAATCATAAATTTTATTAGATGTTGCTTTTTGACATCCAGTCATAATATTTAAAAACTCGAAAGATAAATAAAACGTGCTTATCATTTGATATTTCATATATATTCGAATAAATAAATCCATCAAAATTTAGAACATTTTTGCTTACCCTATTTGTTACATAAAAAGCTTTGCCAAATAAGGGGTTTATACAATATTTTAATGAAATAAAATAAATAACCATTATGACAGAATTACTGCAGATGTTATGCTCTATACAACATTACATTACATATTGTTAATAATTAATGAATATCCCTCTACCTCAAAAGTTCCATATAGCGAAAACATTTCTTGTGTTTCAATTAAACGCACAATATAAGATCACATCTTCATTTTGTATTGATTTTCTTTTACTCCAGAGATTTTAAATACGTATAATTAAAAAGGAAGTTGTTTAATAAATTAATTTTAACTAAACATATTTTTTTATTATAAAGAAAATTTCCCTTCTATCATTCAGCAGTAGTATCGCTTTCTGTTTTTATTCTTTAAAAGTAAATCATTTACCTTCAAATGCTTCTTTATTTGAATGTGCGAAATAAAAAATGTCCAGCAAAATAAAATGCTATTGCGTGAATATATTATATACAACATTTATATTAGTATGTTATTCTTAATATCTTTTTTGTTTTATAAACGATGGAAAACAAGCTTCTATGACGATAGACAATTTATAGCATAATGCCTACCAACTTCTTTATGAAGGTACTAGTGGTCGAGTGAGTTTTGGAATTTTTAGTGCGATCGCGGTCTCCTGAATTCTAACTTTAGTGAGTGAATAATCTATTTATGTTGTCAATTCTTTAAGTTTCTTAAAGTGCGTCTGAATCTCCGCAAATTTCATTATCAGGTATATTTCTTGCAATAGTATGATAATTATGTATCGGTATAATGTATTAGGCATCAGTATATCAATTAGGTATTTTTCAGAATGGATAGGAACACCGCTTTGTTCCCTCGTGTCATCTGTGAACTGAGTTTCCCTTTTAGTTGATTGGAAAAAGAATCTACGGCTGAAATTTCCACCAGCTAGGTAAGAAGTTCAGTTTCGTGATTACGAGTAAAAGTATGGAATCTACGGATTTCCTTTTATAATGATTTCAAAGTATTTATAGGGACATTTCTATAGTGATGTTTCGATAGTGATAACAGCGAGTTAAAGGAACTTTTATGTGGTTCCAGCAGAACTATCAGCGAAGTCATTTTGATTTGAGCTAGGTGTTTCAATTTAATGAGTATTTTAGAGAAAGCATTCCTACTGTTAGTCTTCAGTGATTCGTGTTTATTTTCACGTGCCTTTATTTTAAACTACCCGCTACATCACCTAATCACCGGATTATTGCTTTGAATAAATTATTGTTGTTTGTTAAAATGTATGTTACGACTTTTTTACGAGTGAAGAGATTGGAAGGGTACATCATAAACTGGTGTAATGTAGTAACAGTTTACACCATGTAGACTTCACATACATCACTCATCCTAGCTTTCTCTAAGTTTTGCAAAGACTGGCAGTTGAGGATATGTTGCAAAGATTTGTACAAAAATGAAACCACATAAACAGTGCCAATTAAGCACTAACTCACATTATAATAATTGTTTGCACGTTTTATTTCGCATCCCTTACTAATACGTCACATACACTGATTTCCAAAAATTAAGGAAAAACAACCAAAATGGCGATTACTCAAAATGATACATGTACAATTCAATAAAACTGAGCCACAGCGTACAACATTTAGTTAGGTATAAAATAACATTAAAAGATATTAACAGATGATTATGCTGTTTTAGAAATTAACACAATTATAAAATAAACAAAATGTATGCGTCACTTTGGTATAGAAAAAGTACCTTTAATATGGAGTATGATCACCCCTAGAAACAATACAGCATATCAGCGATGTGTGATACTGTCAATTATAAGATCGATTAGTTCGCTGGGACGTGCAAGCCATTGCTGTTGTAAAGGAGTTATAAGCCTGGCAAGGGTCTGAGGAGAGGGGTTAAGAGCAGCAACACATCTCCCTAAAGCATCTTAAGCATGCTTGAGGGGATTCAAGCCCGGTTATCGAGCTGGCCATTCCATGCGCTGAATTGTTTAGTAATGAAGATAATCTTCTACAATGCAAGCCCTGCGCGATCTAGCGTTGTCCTTCTGTTACAGAAAATCATTACCTATTGCACTGGCTTAAAGGCGCACATAAGCATCAAGAATGGACCGCCTCGGTTTCTTAGCTTTCGTTTTCGAGTGTTCGTGTAATCACGAGGGACAGAATGCTATCTCTATAGACATGAGCATTCACAGTTCCACGTGGAAAGACATGGAGGTCTGTACGTCCACCCAAAGAGATACCACCCCGAACGCAGACACTGCTTCCTCCGTATGAACCTCTTTCACGAATGTTTGATGTATGATAGCATGTTCCCTGTTTTCTCCAAATCAAACAAATCCTACTATTGCTTTGCAGGCTAAACCAGGACGCATCCGTGAAAAGAACATGCCTCCATAGATCAGCCGTCCAGTCGATATGTTGACGTGCCCACCTTAAACACTCTCTCTGGTGACATGAGGTGAGCGACACACATATGACTGGTTGCCTCGCGTAAAAACCACCTTCATGAAGCCTTTTACGCACAGTAGACGTTGATATCAACCTTCCAATGGCTGCAGCAAGGAAGGCTCTAAGATGAGAGGGAGTTGTTGTTATATTCCTTCGTACACATTACTGCAAATATCGGTCATTGGTTCTTGTCCTAGCTCTTGCCCGTCCTTGGCTGAACCTTCTGGAGCCCGAACCAGTTGTTTGAAATTGTTGCCAAAGCCTATGAACAACAGAAGGTCTCACATTTAGTCACCTGGTCACCTCTGTCTAACTTTGACCTGCCTCTAATCTTCCAATAGCTCTATATCGTTGTTCTGCGGGCACGTGATACCTCGGGGTTATACTAATGAATTGGCTATCTAAGGATTTCTTATCTTATAAATACAGCGACGCCTGCACCCATACTCCCTAGCATGCATTTTATGCTTCTCACAGATGACGCAATCCGATGCAGCGCCACTAATTTGCATTTTGTAATTTTATTCAGCATCTTTTAGTTAACAATATAGGCAAATTTCATACGGATTGGTTTCTTTTTGAACAAGTTATCCCTCTTTTTGTGAATTTTCCTAAATTTTTGGAAACCAGTGTAGATGGCAGTTAAAGGGCAAAGTGCAAAGTTAAGATTTATACAGGGCGTTCGATAAAACTACAAACAAATGCATGACCGTACCACACATCCATATTTGTGCATGGAGCAAATGGTAGACATCAAAGGATATATGATTTAATTTTTTATCGTGCTGATCATTATCTCACCACAACGGCTAAACCAATCAACACCTACGAATTTAAAATTTCTTTTATGCTCATAAAAGATATGTCGAATCTATAAAAGTCAATTTATTCTATTAATATTGACATATTTAACATTTTATTACGCATATATTCGAAGAAACAAAATACTCAGATTTACTGGATGAATTAAATAAAACCAAATTTTGATTATTTCAAATAGAAATTTCTCGAAACACTGATTCTAAGCACATAAATCTAGTTATTATTATTTAAGAAATATTCACCTATGCGGTGTCATTATATTTAGTGTTTAATTCGCTATCAATATTTATGCGATATGAAATATATAAGGAATGAAACTCAAAACAAAAGTTTTATCTATTAATGCTGATACAATATTTATCCTATATTTTTTCATTTAAATATAACCTAACTTCTATTTTATGAAGAACAAGGACTTATACTTCATGTTAGAAGAAATATTTCTCCTGAAGCACAATTTTTATCACAAACTTAAATATATCTTCTTTTAAATACAGAGCTCATTGCTGCCTGTTTCTGTATTTCCATTAACTTATTTTTCCAGGAATTAATTCATTTTCATACATATGTATGAAAAGACACTGCAGACGAAACTTTTATTTTTTTATTTTGATATTTCTGAAACAGATCGTTATGCATGCATCTAATAAAAAAATGTGAAAGATCAAAGTTAATTAAAGGCATTCATTCTGTTGCGATGCAATCTGGAAATAACTAAATCCAAGTTTTGGTCGTGGAATACAGTTACAGTTTCTAACTAAAAACTAATGTTGAATGAAGCATAGATATTAAAGAATCCATAATGACAAAAGGTACGGTAATCAAGATCCAAGTTTCTCTTTTCTGTTTCGGTATTATTTGAGAAGAAGTCATGTTTCTGCATCTCAGTACAGTACGTAGAACTAAATAACGTATTCAAATCCAAAACAAATTTCATAGATAAATGTATAACTTATCTATTACTAGAATTTATATTAATAAAAATATTAGTTAATTTTGGTGTAAAAGAATATTAAAATTCATAATACTTCAAAATTTTAAATTTATTTATTCATTTTATTCATTTTATTGCAACAGTGAAAAATTTACTAATAATATATACTTTAAACATTTATAAATTTTTATGTAAAGACGATTTTTATAACCTAATTTAAGATATTTTACCAGTTTTCGTAACTTAAAAAAATGACGTATATATAAAAAAGATATATATTAAACTCTTTATTTTAAAATTTCCAGTATATTAAAGACAATTGAACATAAGATTTAATTTGATGTATTTCTTTCTGTTTGACAGTTAATTTTTCATTAGCCTATCTTGACTCACTCACTTTTGATAAAAATATTGATTTTTTTTTTTTTTTTTTTTTTTTTGGAAATAAGTTTTGACATTTTGGTTAAAAAAGTAGAAATGTCCATAATTTATAATCTGTCTAAAAAAAATTAATTGTCGTTCTAAATCTCTTTTGAATTTTATTTCATTTCGTGTTTTTATGGTCCTGTTTCAGCCAGTTGGATACACATAGCAAGAATACATCACTTAAAATTGATTTTTAGTTTGTACAAATATCCAGACCACAAACACTTAATCAGATCATCCAGTATTGGTGTTGCTTTTAGACAAATTAACAAAGTGTGTACCTTTTTTAATAAGCCTAAATTTAAATATGATAAGTCAAAATTAACCAATATTGTTTATATCTATTCCTTGTAAAGATTGCGATAGCATTTACATTGATGAAATGGGTAGATCGATCTAAATTCGTTTGAAGTGTGCCATATTTGCGCTTTCAAAAAAAGCTAACTAAATTCAAAAATTGTCCAGCATTCACTTAAAACGGATCACATCCCGCTATTTGCGAACGCTGTCATTTTGAAATCAGGATGTAACAATTATCATGGTAGATTGTTCCTAGAAGGCTGGTTTACTCAGATACAATCACCGACATTGAATGAAGCCTGTTCCATTCCTGGTGGATATAGTCTGTTTCTGTAAAAATAGCTCGTACTGTTACCAACTCTAACTAATATCGTGTACTGAATAATTTTAACTGCACTTGATTTGTCTTGTTGTTTGTTCTAAAATGATTCATTTGTAATGACGAGGCCTTGCGGTTGCTTGGCGAAGCGTATAGGGGAGACCGGGGCAAGATGACTATGCTAAAAATTTTTGTTGTTTTTCATTTCATTTTTAAGTATGGTAAAATTAATTTTACATGAACAGTTAGAGTATTCCTTGTAGTATTAAATATAATAGCATTTAATTTTTCAAATTAAAAAAAATAAAGGATAATTTCAGTTTTAATAACATTAACAAATCGTCATCTTGCAAAAGTACTGGGGCAAGATGACTTTGGCCTTGGGGCAAGATGACAACACTGAAAAATGTTGAACATATGTTATCTTTTGAATATGTTACATGGTTTAACAAATGACAACTGTGTTTTTACATCTTACAAAGTATCAGACTAAGCATAAAGCATTGTAACGTAATGTTGAACTGTTTAGTTGTGCAGCTAACAATAGTCACGAATAAAAATGCCATTTTCATAATTGTAACATTCCTCATGCCACCACTCTTGGCATTTACAGCGCTGGATCCATTCTTCTGCTGGTGGGTCACAATATTTGAATTACTTGAAGGGGGAGGGGGGACCAGCGGGGGATGGGGAAGGTTTTGACCCCGAAGTCGAACCCCGTCGAACGGTACTCCCCTCGTACGATCGGACGCTTGGAAGCGGAGATACGGATCCCGACAGTGTTTTTCTTTCGTGGGGGTGCTAGGGGAGCTTAGCAGACGGTAAAATTGTCTTCCTCTGATCGCCCTCTTTCGAAAGACACCTTCCCCGATCCGATGCGCCCCTTAGCCCCAGAGGAGATAGAAGCGCAAGGTCGCGCGGACAAACACACAGACGAGCAAGAGTTTACAGGATTTAAATAGAAAGGACAACACAGTTTAATAAATTCCTAAACACGGGGCTCGTCATCTTGCCCCAGACTGCCTGTTTAAAAATATTCGTTTTCATTGCCATGAAGGAAGGCAATTAATTGACATTCATTCATGGTAATAGGTAGTATTTAAACTAAGTTACTCATAAATATTAAAGAGAAACGATATATCTTACCTGTATCTATAGCAGAGCTTATTTACGCATGCATAAAAGTTATAACGTGGCAGCGCCAAACAATCAAAGATTCACAACTAACACAAAAATGGCGATTTCAGCGTCTTTATACTATTGTTTAACGAACGGCCGATAGGAGAGCCAGTAGTGTCCGGTTGATGCTACCACCTAGTCGAAAACGGAAAAATTAGGACATTCGTCATCTTGCCCCACTCTTCATCTTGTCCCGGTCTCCCCTACTAAATGCATTTTAAACGTTTTGAATATTTTTAAAAGTTTCTTGTAAAATTTTATAGTAAAATGTATTCAAGTCTGTCTTACTTTATTTATTTTATTTAGACACTTAAAATTTTCAAATTGAGATGTTAAATGTATGTATATTGCAAACTATTCTAGCTTTTAATGTTATTTTTGTTGCAGTTTGACTTTAGTTTAAATTAGCATGAATTTTGTTAAAGTTAATTATTTTGATCATAAAAAAGTTGAATAATACATTAAAAATATAAATGGGCAGTAAATAAAAAATTTTAATTTCAAAAGAGTGTAGCGCCGATTCAAAACAAGAATGATTCGAATATAAAAAATATCACATTCTGGTGATGCTAAGAAATGCTAGGATCAAGTTATGCATCACCTAATATAAAACATAATACAAAATGTAAAATGATTCATAAGTGTAAGGTTTGTTTGTACAGTAGGTTTACTTCCCAGAACTTATTTTCGTAGCTTTAAATTTCACAAGGTTTGGCCTTGTTTATTCATATCTGTCTCGAAAATAAGTTGGTCACTGATTATTTTGCTAATCGGAATTCAGTTAAAGAAAAACAGGCATAAACAGGTGAATGTTTCTAATTTAATGTTCATTCAGCAACACTAAGAATATTTATGGTCGAACCACTATTCAAATATAAAACACCATGACTAAAAAGGAAAATACTTGGAGATAATTCCAGATAGACTTAGACTTATGTAAATGAAAATATTTTGCAAAATTCTATTTTCTTAATTGTATTTTCTATGGATCATTTATGCTCCGTGTTCAGTGGAAGTGACCAATAAAAAATGGGTATTTGAGTGTAGGTTTATAAATGTAGTCGAGTTTTCCTTCTACGAATATTCTGTCGGAAATCTATTGTTCATTCTAACTGAACTCTGGGCTTAGTCTAATCGTAGTATATATTATTTAGAAGCAAACAAAGAAAGATTATAATGTGCAAAAAATTATTTACTATTTCTGCTCATACTTGAGTAATATAATAAGAGTACATGATAATGCAATAAGATTAAATAAATTCTTCTACTAAAATTTTCTAAACTTATGTACACTGTTAAAAATTTGCAGCATTCTGTCCAGTCATTTGACCGTTTTTATAGAAAACGGTTACACAACCGTAATATAACACTATTCTGACCATATTATTGACCATTTTATGGTCAGAATATAGTTAAATTACGGTTATGAAACAGTTTTCTCTAAAAACGGTCGAATGACTGGACAGTTTGCTGCAAAATTTTAACAGTGTATAAAAAACACGGTTTCTTTGCTTACCTTTTACCATATTCTTTTTGTATCACACTATTTATTTCCAGGAATATTATAACTGCAGAAAAGCATAGTTTTATGCTTTCAGTACTGTATTTCACATTTATTCAGTTCTGAAGCAATAAAATAAAATAAAATAAAACAATACATAAAAGTTAAACATTGAAATTCATTATTACATCTTTTAAATTATGAACTCATTTTGATTTGTTATAAATATGGATTAAATATACCTTTTGTAACATTTTTTTTTTTTTTTTTTTTTTTTTTTTTTTTTTTTTTTACAAAATTGGTACGTTTACTTAATAGAATTTTGATATTTTTAAAATGTTTTGCCTATTTAAAATAAGCATTAAAAATTTTAGCTCTTAATTTTTATAATTGTTATTTACTAAAGTTTATTTACAGAAATAATTCAAAAATGTATTTTTAAATAAGTAATTTTGAAAGAAGAGCAAATAATTCACGCAAAAATCATATTTGTTTAACAAAATTGTTCTTAAACATACGCGTTCAAAACCATTCAGAAAAGAAAAATTGTTCATGCGTCAGAAGGATATAAATTAATTTTCACAAAATACTTTAACATATTAATTCCCAGTAAAATAAGACCGCATGAATAAATAAATTAATTATACACTCAGTATTTTTTCTATTCTGTTAAGTGAATATATTATTCTGAAATATGATAAAGAATAGAAGTAAACTCGTTTTAAATAAGGAAACTATATCATCTCTTACATAAAATACTTTCGCATAAAACTTTTAGCAGGCGTTTTTAATGTGATCATGTCATTAATCATACTCTTCTGTAATTTTGAATGAATAATACTCTACTTCCTGTCGCGATTAATCATTCGTGTTAAGGTGTCCTTGTTATTTAAATATTAAAGTGAAGTAAGTAAATTAATTTTAGAGATGTGCAAAATATACAGAACTAATAAAGTAATACGTTTCGTAAACAAAGTAGATACCTCCTACGGATTTAAGAGAACTCGGTACCAAAAAAATTTACTTTGTAACTATTAACTATATTATATGTTTAGGTTCATGTTTGAATACATCATAGTCATAATAGATCATAAAAAGTGTTAAATTCTAAATATAGCAATAACATCTTTTTTAAATGTACTTAAAAAAATTAACGATTTTAAAATTCTTTCTTCTTTACATTTTCCTATTTGGAAATAGATTTTCTTTTTCCTTTATTTAGAGTACTTTTTTCTATAAATCTTCATATAGGATTTTTAATCAGTCCATTAAATCAGCAAAAAATAATAATTAGTGAATGTATATCGAAAAAACGTGGGGAAATAGCATGTTTTTAAGTGTTTTTTTTTTTTTTTTTTTTTTTTTTTTTTTTTGACCATTTGCAAAAATGGTTATTGTTCTCGTCAGGGTAGGAAATCAAAAGCATATCTGAAGGTTTTTATTGGTTTAATCCGCATTTTATTCGTTGTCTGATTGGTCTATACAGTAATTTGTATTTCCATTTACTTTCAACAAAAATGGATACCTTCTGTTGCCACTATGACAAAAAGTAAAAAACTACAAAAAAAATTAATAACTCAGAAACAAATTGAGATATAGCTTTCAAACATATTGCATTTAAAAGTACATTTTTTTCTCTATCCGACGGTGTAAAAAGTAATATTGTCGGATGTTTAGAAGCTTAAGAATGAAATTTCATTTAAAACTGGTAGTCAGATCTCTTGGAAATCTGACGATGGAAAAGCATTTTCCCGAACAGCCAATGAAATGCTTGGATAATACGTAAGTTTCAGGTGGATAATAACTAATGAAAATGAAAGGAAACTAATAACAATTTCTGCCAAAGGGTTAATTTTAATTTGTATGATTTTCACGTGCAAAAGAAAAAAAAAGTCCTTCCGGCCAGTGCCGGGAGGAAGAGGTAGCTTTCATATTCCTTATTTTAAAAAAGCCAACTTATATTATTCAAACACACAAAGCTCAATTAAGTGGAAACCGAATGTAGGAGATTCAATACAAATTTTTATCAATACTAAATCATTATGAATGAGAATTTCGCGAACTTAGTCAGCTTTATCCAAGCTGCTTTTATTTAAAGTAACTTATATTTGGCTGCCAAATTCGGCGATTTCTTAAAGTGCCTGCCATTTTAAGACAACATGGTGGATGAGGCTAACCAGTGAACTTGGTCGAGACCTTAGTAATTGCTGTGCACATGCTCACTCACATCGGAATCGGTTGATATATACGAGTGCTGTCGCAGGCCAAAAATCAGATTTTTCAAAATGTCACCCACGTTAGAAATTGAAACTGCTATATCTGAGCCATTTTTTAAGATAAAGACAAACAAAAAATGCTCCTGAATCCTTATATCAAGGTCAAATACTTAAGAAAGAAACCTTTTTCAATTTCTAAATTTTTTGCACCTCACTTTAAATATATATATTTTTTAATTTAATGGCCGCCATTTTGAAACAAGATGGCTGATGAAGCTGGCCAGCGAACTTGGTCGAGATGTTGATGTATACTATCCACATGCCTTCTTCCATCGAAATAGGCGAATACGTGTGGTATCGCGTGACAAATACAAGATCGTTTCAAAGTGTTAGCCATGCTAGAAATTCAAAGTGCTATAATTCAACCACTTTTTAAGATATAAACAAAAGAACAAATTTTCAGAAACAAAAACTACTCCAGAATTTTTGTATCAAGGCCAAACACATAAAAAAAATCTTTTTCATTTTCCAATTTTTTAATACCTCATTTTAAATTTAAATTACATTTTTTTAAATGGCAACCCTTTTGAAACAAAATGGCGAATGAAGCTGGCCAACGAACTCGGTCGAGACATTGGTATGTACTATGTACGGACCAAGTTACATTCAAATCGGTTCATAAATACGCCTGTTATCGCGTGACAAAAATCAGGTCGTTTTAAAATGTCAGCCACAATAGAAATTCAAAATGTTATAACTCAGCCATTTTTTTAGATATAGACGAAACAAAACCTGTTCCGGAATTTTTGTATTAAGGTCAAACACATACGAAAAAACTCTTTTTCATTTTCCAATTTTTTGGTATCTCATTTTAAATTTAATTTTTTTTTAAATTTTTTAAATGGCCGCCATTTTGAAACAAGATGGCGGATGAAGCTGGCCAACGAACTCGGTTGAGTTATTTGTATGTACTATGTACACACCAAGGTACATCCAAATCGGTTCATAAATATGTCTGTTATCACGTGGCAAAAATCAGGGCGTTTCAAAATGTCAGCCACACTAGAAATTCAAAATGCTATAACTCAGCCATTTTTTAAGATATAGACGAAACAAAAACGGTTCCCGAATCTTTTTATCGAGGTCAAACACATAAGAAAAAAATATTTTTTCAATTTTCAATTTTTTGGTACCACATTTCAAATTTAAATTTTTCTTAAAATTTTAAATGTCCGCCATTTTTAAACAAAATGGCGGATGAAGCTGGCCAACGAACTCGGTCGGGACAATAATCTGTACTATGTATAAACGAAGTTACATCCAAATCGGTTCATAAACACGCCTTTTATCGCGTGACAAAATTCAGGACGTTTCAAAATGTCAGCTTCGCTAGAAATTCAAAATGCTATAACTCAGCCATTTTTTAAGATATAGACGAAACAAAAACTGCTACGGAGTCTTTGTATAAAGGTCAAATACAGAAGAAAAAAATATTTCTCCATTTTCAATTTTTTGGTACCACATTTCAAATTTGAAATTTTTTTAAATTATTTAAATGGCCGCCATTTTGAAACAAAATGGCAGATGAAGCTGGCCAACGAACTCGGTCGAGACATTGGTATGTACTATGTACATACCGAATTACATCCAAATCGGTTCATAAATACGAGAGTTACAGTGTGACATAGGTCAGATATATATATATATATATATATATATATATATATCAATTTTGAACGGAGTGTGGTTTCGGGGTCTGGGGGTCATGATCGATGAAAATATACCAAAATTTTTTGAAATCGCTTTCCTCCGAACGGCTGCAATAGGTAGCTTTTTGTAAAGAAAGCTACCTAATAGAATAAGCCAATTAAAAAAAAAAAAAAAAAAAAAAAAAGATAAATAGGACAGGAATGAATAGATATAAATATTTCACACCAAATACCAGTCGCAGGCGATTTTTGTCGCTTGGAATTTACGTGTAATAACACTATTAATGTTTAATTCATGGCGTACGTAATGTATGATCAACTCCGTGCGATTTTTTATGTCTTTCATTTTAGTCTTTGAAAAAATCATTTCCCAAATGGCCGTTATAATTTGTTAAATTGCTTTTTTTTTTTTTTTTTTTTTTTTTTACAAACATAACAAAAATGCCATATTTAGTTATCACACTATCTAAAGATACTATATAAAAAATTCAGACAATTTGCTTAATTATTATAAAATCCTTGGCATTTCATGACAAACATGACATCAAGATTGGGAATATAGTTATTAATAACCTATTGCACGTTGAAATATTTTTAAAATAGTAAATATGAATATTAAAAGTATGCGTATAAATTTTGCGACGGTGAAAAAGGCGTTACTTTTATATTCCGTTGAAAACAAAAATTATAATTATGTTATAGCGGCGCAATTTTCGTTGATTTTTCATTACGTGATACCAAAGATCAGAGCCTCATTTAATCTATACTCCTATTATAAAGAGGAAAAAATTGTTTATTTGTAGGAGGTAAGCTCAGGAACTACCGAAACGATTCCAAAAGTGATGGTATCAAAATGGTGGTGTTAGTCCAACTTAGAGCATAGGCTATATCTTATGTCGGTGCCACAACACCAAAGGGGGTGCAGGAGCAAAAAACGTTCTAAAAATGCGATTTTTGCGTTACTGAAGGGCCTAGATATATGAAATTTGGAATATTAGTTACTTATAAGATATAAATGATGTCTAAGAACAGTTCTTAAACAATTCGAAATTTAAAAGGGGTGAAAATGCACAAAAAATTCTAAAAAACGTTCTAAATGGTAGTTTCTATATAATCTCAGGAAATACCAAACCGATTTAAAAAGTAATGGTATCAAAATGATGGTGTTAGTCCAACTTAGAACATAGGCTATATTTTATGTCGGTGCCACTACCCCAAAAAGGGTGCAGGAGCAAAAAACGTTCTAAAAATGCGATTTTTGCGTTACTGAAGGGCCTGGAAATATGAATTTGGAATATTAGTTACTTATAAGATATAAATGATGTCTAAGAACAGTTTTTAAACAATTCGAAATTTAAAAGGGGTGAAAATGCACAAAAAGCGTTCTAAAAAACGTTCTAAATGGTAGTTTCTACATAATCTCAGGAAATACCAAACCGATTTAAAAAGTAATGGTATCAAAATGATAGTTACAAAGTTTGCTCCAAGATAGGGTATGTTTTATGTCGGTGCCACTACCCCAAAGGGGGTGCAGGAGCAAAAAATGTTCTAAAAATGCGATTTGTGTGTTACTGAAGGGCCTAGAAATATGAAATTTGAAGTATCAACTATTTATTAGATATAAAGGATTTCTAAGAACAGTTTTTAAACAAGTCGAAATTTAAAAAGGGTGAAAATGCGCGAAAAGCGTTTTAAAAAACGCTCTAAATGGTGATTTCTACACAATCTCAGGAAATACCAAACCGATTAAAAAAATAATGGCGTCAAAATGATGGTGAAAACCCTTGCTCCAACATAGGCTATGTTTTATGTCGGTGCCACTACCCCAAAGGGGGTGCAGGAGAAAAACGTTCTAAATTGCGGTTTTTGCGTGACGGAAGGGCCTTGAATCGTGAAATTTAGAATGGTAGTTAGTTATAAGATATCAATGATCTCTAAGGACATTTCCTAAAAAAGTCGAAATTTAAAAGGGGGGAGGAGGTCAAAAAGCTCAAAAAGCGTTGTAAAAAACGTTCTAAATTGCGATTTCTAGCAATCTCAGGAAATACTGAACCGATTTCAAATATAATGGTGTAAAAATGATGGGAACAGATCTTGCTCCAAGATAGGCTATATTTTATATCTGTTTCCACTACCCCAGAGGAGATGCAGGAGCAAAATGAGCGAAAAGCGTTCTAAAAACGTTCTAAATGCCGATTTGTCACCAATATCTCAGGAAGAATCAACTGATTTCAAAAGTAATGGTAAGAAATTAATGCTGACAGTCTCTTCTCTAACACAGACGCTATTTTAAGTCGGTATCACTATCACCTAGACGTTGCAGGAACAAAAAAGCGTTCTAAATTTCGATTTTTGTGATCGGTAGGGGCTAGCAACTTAAAATTAGGCAAGGTATTTATTACATATAAATGATCTTTAAGAACAGTTTCGAAAAAATTGGAAATTTAAAAAGGATTGAAAATGCGCGAAAAGCGTTCTAAAAACGTTCTAAATTGCGATTTCTACTCAATCTCAGGAAATTCGAAAGCTATTTCAAAAGTAATGGTTGCAAATCAATGGTGAGAGTCCCTGATATAACATAGGTTATATTTTATGTTGCTGTCACTACCATCTGAGGGTTGCAAAAGCAAAACCTGTTCTAATTTGCGTTTTTTGCATAACTGAAGGTTCTAACACTTTGAAGTATGACATGGTATTTACTTACAAGATGCAACTGCTTTCTAAGAACTGCCGAAAGAAAATTTCAAATTTAAAAAGATGAAGTGAGCGAAAAGCGTTATAAATTACAATTTTTATGTAATCTTATCAAATACCAAACCGATTAAAAAAATAATGATGACAAATTGTTGGGGATAGAACCTGCTCAAACATAAGCTATATTTTATGTCTGTGCCACTACCACCAGAGAGTTGCAGGAGCTAAAAACTTTCTAAATTGCGATTTCTGTGATACTGAAAAGGCTAGAAACTTTAAATATGGCATGGCAGTTTACTTATAAAATATAAATTCCCTCGAAGGACTGTCGAAAATAAATTCGAAATAAAAAGGGGTGAAGTGAAGGGGAGGTGCGAAAAGCATTCTAAAAAAGTCTCAAATTACGATTTCTACGCAATTTCAGGGAATATAAACCAAATATAAAAGTAATAGTGGCGAATCAATGGTAACAGTCTCTGATCCTACACAGGCTATATTTTATGCCAATGATTCTACAACCTGGGGTTCACAGGAACAACAAACGCTCTAAAAAAGGCCTTTAAAACTTTCTAAATTACGTTTCTGTGGAATATTAGGAAATAACAAACCAATTTCAAAATTAATGTTGGCAAATTAATGGTGACAGTTCCTATTTCAACATAGCCCTTTATGTTGAGAGAGGTGGTAGGACTTGGAATTTGACATGATGGTTAATTTTAAGATGTAAGAAGATGGTTTCTAAAATATTCAAAACTTCAAATGAATACTGAAATGAGCGTATTAATTGAGCATAAAAGTTTCAAAATATTTTCTTAATTATTATTTATTTAGTTTTATTTCGTTTTATTAATTTAAGTCTCATTTCTGCCTTATGCAGTGTAACATTGATGTTTAATCAAACTGTGTTTTAAATAGTAATTTTTTTAATTATTCCTAAAAGTAATAAGTACCTTTTAATAAAATAAAATATTACCTTTTAATAAAATAAAAATTTAGTTAGTACCTTTTAATAAAAATTAGACATATAAATATCACTTGGCATATTTCAAATATTACGCGAGCAAAGCCGCGGGGTTTGCTAGTAACTTCATAATTTCATTATCGTAAATGTATGTTACTCATTATGTATAGGAATGAAGTTTATTTTTTTAATAACTTGAAAAGATGAAATTAAGCTTTAGTTAAAAATAATATTTGCTTTGAGAACTAGGCTAGCCAATATAATACGAATTTATTATTGTAATATTTTTGTTAATTTTTTATCATTTCAGTCTATCAGTTCTTTTAAACATTTTCATCCGTAGAATTCGACGTGTTTCGACTAGTACTCCGTTATTGTAAAAGTAGAAAAAAGTAAAACGGAAAACTTCAGAACAAGGGCCTAACCTTTTTTTTTGCTAGTAATTGTTTTTTAATCCAACTTTATATAATTAAAAACACCCTGAAATTAGCATCTACTTGGACCTGGTGGAGTAAATCTCGAACTGATAAAATGTGGTGTAAAAGGTATTGTAATGATATTAACCAAGCTGTACAATAGGATCTTGGCAGGAAACCCAATGCCACAAGAACTAAAAGAAAGATATTTAATACCAATTTTTAAAAAGGGGACAAAAAACTGTGTTGTAATTATACAGGAATATGTGTTACAAGCCCAATAATAAAACTATTCTTAAAAGTTTTAAGAAATAGACTTGAAGACGAATATGAAGGAATTGAAGCACAAAGTGACTTTTCAGTAGGTAGATCTCGGATTGACCACATTTTTGGCTCTGATACAAGTTCTGGAAAAACAGAGAGACAAGGGAAAAACTACAGAACATATATTTGTGGATCTTGAAAAAGCATATGGCACCGTACCGCAAAGTTTGCTTTGGAAAGTACTAATAGCATCTAATAATAATGTAAAGCTGATCAGTATCATTAAAGCAATTTATTATGGATACAGCTGTGGAGCTAAACTTGGAAATAAATTGTCTAGACCTTTCATCACTAGCAAGGTTGTTGTCATTCACCAATGATTTAAAATGTACATTGATGTCTGCCTCAGAGTATGGACGAAGAAATGTCATAAAATGCGTCTGAACCTGAATGATGATAAATATATCCATAATTTATTGTTGTCGGATGATCAGGTTATCATTGCAGAAAATGAAGTTGCCACGTACATACTTCAGAAATTAAAAGACACTTATGAGGAATAGGTATTAAAGAATAATATTAGTAAAACTGAGGATTTAAGTACAGGTCAGAAAACTGATATGTTATTGAATGATACTAATATTAAAAATGTAGCGGAATTCAAATACCTCAGATCTATCATTCATGAAGATGGATCAAGCCTAAGAGGTGTTTAAACGGGGATTGTCGAAGACAGTCTAGCAATAACAATGTTGAATTCTGGTCTGTGAGTTAGTAATATTCTCCCCAAAACAAAATGATTAATTAATAATGCTATTCAGAAACGCACTTTACTGTATGGCGCAAACACATGGACACTGAGCCTCCGCTTAATTAAGAAACTCCTCTAAACCGAAATGGACTTCTGGCGAAAATCAGCGAGAAAGTTTAGGCTGAAAAAAAATTAAAAATTCAAGAATATGTGAAATGATGGAAGTCAAACGAGATGTTGTTAATACAGTCGAGTATAACAAGCTTAGATGATATGAACATGAACATGCTCGCAGAATGAAACAGGAACGCTAAAATCCTCTTTGAAATTAGATGTAGAGGGAGGAGAGCAAGGATGACTTGGGAAAGTTCTTTTCAAGAGACAATGAAGATGCATATGTTAAATGATGACTGTACAGAGAGAGATGGATAGGATCTATCAGAAGTATATTTATGAAACGAGGAAACCCAGCGTTTAGTGGAAACCCCTGAAGAAGAAGATATTCGCATTTTAATAACGTTAGTATATATGTATATATTATATGTATACGAAATAAGATTCCCAAAAGATTCAGAAAATCTAACTTTTAAGGGCTGTTATTGCATTTAACACGATTCCACGCTTTTATGCTCTTCAGCTGCTTATTGTCAGATTTTATAAAGATAAAAACGCATAATTCTCCCCGTTGTCTCATTGAAATTATGCTTGAAATTGCCAATACTTCTGCTATTTCGAGATTCTCTTACATCTATGAGTGCGTTACAAACATTGTTTTATTACTATAACCGTGAAAGATTTTATCCTATCCTAATATCAATAGTGACACATTTGTCAAACACGAAACAGCGGCATTTAATGCAAAAGTTGGAGCAAATTCTTATGCTTACTTACGCAAACGTTAACTGAATTTACCAGACTTATATATCTAATTTATACCAGATATCACTAATAACCATATTTCATAGTTATTATAAAGTATTTAATAAAAAAAATCTTATCTCAATAGTTACAAATCTATTTCAATATATAAATCATGTCAAAATTACCCACAAAAAATGCTTTTTTAGAAATCAAATGTAATTTTATTTTAACTTTTTGAAAGAGGCTATTTTCAAAACCGATGTTGAAACATGATAACTACTGCAATAGCCCTTGTTCAACACGTTCACGCCGGCGCCGAAATTCATCTTTTTCGCTGTGAGAAGGCGCCCGAATTCATATTTCGCTTCATCTGGCGATTCTATATTATCGCTTATTCAGACACTGTATGTAATGACCCGCTCCTCTCATATTTATTGAATTGAACTCGCATATAACAAGCAAAGTTGATTGTGAATGTCTAAAAATTCGTAAGAAGTAAGCAAATTACTTAGAGACATGATTTTATTGACTACACATGTAAAAATTTAATATAAAATGTGTTACAATCTAAAGGAATATCGACGACATGATATAAATGCATTTCTGCAAGGTAGAATCCACGCCCTAAGTCAATGATATTTTTTTAATGAAAACGAGAATTCTCGTTTCCCGTCGTGAATGTATTAAGCTTATAATAATGAATTGTTTTTACTACTGAATTTTCGAATATTCAAATGTGACCCAACAGTAGTGTACGCCGTCTGTAGCATAGTTGGGTGTGACCCACCTGTAGTACACCCCTTCTATGGAACAGTCGACCATGACCCACTGGTGATGCACGCCACCTGATGCTACAGTCAAGCTTCACCCACCAGTGATGCACGCCACCTGATGGGACAGTCGAGTGTGACCCGCCGGTTATGCATGCTGGCGTGAACATGTTAAAGGTTAACCCGTTCGGGACGAGCGACCGGTATACGTGACGCAAAAATTGCTCAGAATCCTTGATTATTCTCACCAGCTATTTTTTATTGTAAATTTTGCCTTATCCAATCAGGATATTTTCTCGATTCAATTACGCCAAAATTTCTGTTAAGAAAAACCGGTGGTAAAATATTAAAAATTCTGTAAAAGACGCTCGTCCCCAAGTAGTTAAACAAATGTTAAAGGCTCCTGTGGGGACCATCTTGATATCCTCTTTAATAAACATTATGCATTGCAACGTATTTTGTCAAATCAGTTTAGTTACTCTATCCTCCACCAAATGGGCAGAAGCGATTTAGTGAAATCAAAGATACTTTTACGCCATGTCAGCGTTTCGTAATTTTTTTATTCTTGCGTACAGTATTTTGTATTACTTTACAGTACACATTTTGACAAAAATAACGTATTCATTCTGTCAATTATGATCACAATTGTCCAATTGCATTTGCAATTTCAAAAGAATCACTTATGTGTAGACACTTAAGCCTATAACGTAATCATGTCCACTGCGAAATGGCATATTTTAGCAAGTATGATTTTGCGCAGTTGAGGGGTTTTGTGACAGTTTTTTAATGATATCTATATACACTTTAAACCATATTGTTTCTTGCATCATTCATGTCCGTCGCTTATCTTGGCCATGGATTCAATTACGATTTTTTTTTTAAATATAAACATTGTTTTTAAAACCTTTCGTAGTCATGAAAGTTGCAATGAAGGAAATAATTTAATAAATATGCTTTTTCGGAAATACTATGAAATACAGTTGCCAGGCAACGGCAAAAGTAAAAGGTAAATATTATTTATTTATGATTACAAAAATAACCAGTTGTAAATTGCTCGTCAAACGTGGCAAATGAGGTACGTTCGTACTATAATTAGTTTTATAAATATTTTTTGCACCGTATATTGTACCGAATGCATATTTTAATGCACTTCAATAAGTGCATATCCATTTCATTCGGTTCGAAAAGCTGTAACATCATTAAAATGCACTTGAAATAATAATTTTTTTTTCCATTGGGCGTTATGTAACGGAAAAATTTTGACTGCCCCTGTAATTAAACCATACATACGATTTTCATAAAACTTAAAATGACTCGACAAAATTTTGCAACAATTATATATTTAAAATTTCAGACCATTCGGAAGGCTGTAACATTATTATAATGCACTTGCAATAATTTATTCCCATTGGCCGTAATGTAACGGAAAAATTTTCACTGTCCCTGTAATTAAACTATACATCCGATAAATTTGAAATAACTCGACAAAATTTTGCAACAATTATATATTTAAAATTTCAGACCATTCGGTTGAGTAGTTTATGCTCTGTTATATGCGGCCAGACGGACGGACTGAACGACGACTATAGATGCTACGTATTTATATAATTACGAACGCACCTAAAAAATGGAAAGGGTAAAATGTTTTATATTTTACTAACAGATGCGCAGAATTAAATAAATATATATAGAAATTAGTACACCTGACATTCGTATTGACAAAATCTCAAAAATCGTTTATTAATTTAAGACTTTCAAATCGAAAATTTATCAGACATAAATTATTGTTTAAATCCAAATGCTCCGTTTTCCTTTCAGTGAATGATAAAATTTTAAAATCCAATGGAAAAGTTCTATGGCGGAAATAAAAATGTTTTATATTTTGAAAACGAATAAACCAATATCTATGCAGCTAAATCCGTATACCTCCTCAACATACCAACTTAATTGCATACTAATCGGCTAATTGGATACATTTCGAGGTATTTATCGAAAAACAGACAGAGTAAAACAAACAAACAGAAACTGAAAACTTTTCGGGTCGCCACGATAAGACTCAACTGGCGTTTTGGCAAAAATCGAAAAAGAAAATCTTGTTTGTTGCAGCGAGAAGACATATAGTTTTAGAATTATAATAACTAGCACGAACATATAAAAAGAAACAAGTTGTAAATTGCACGTAATTTATAACTAGCTTAAAAAATATTTTTTACACCGCATATTGTACTGAATGTATATTTTAGTGGACTTCATAAGTGCATATCAATTTCATTCCGTTCAAAAGGCTCTAACATCATTAAAATACACTTGGAATATTTTTTCCCATTGGCCGTAATGTAACGGTAAACTTTTGACTGTCCCTGTAATTAAACTCTACATGAGATTTTCATAAAAATTGGAATGACTCGACAAAATTTTGCATCAATTATATATTTAAAATTTCAGACCATTCGCTCGGGTAGTTTTTGATCTGCGGACGGACCGAACGACGACTATAGGTGCTAAGTTTTTATATAATTACGAACTCGCGTAAAAAGAGCAAATGCGAATCGATAACACACAATATTGCATTTCTGTCTCTGTGCTTAAATAAAAAACCCCGAAGCATTTGGAATGATTCCCTGGTTGTTCCAGCTGCATGAATATAATTTCTTCAATCTTAAGGGGACTGGTCACTCAGCTTTCGATTTCCCTTAACTAATGTAAAGTCTATGGGTGTTTGATGCACTCGTATATTTAAAATATCTGCTCGGGAAATTAATATTTTTAACTACTATCTTTTGTGTACACTTCCTAAAAGATGTCTCTTTTTTCTTAGTTCTCAAAATATTTCTAAAGTATAGACTTAATTTTATATGAAGTGTTAAAATCTTACTTCGCCCACTTTTAACACATAATATATTAATTCCAGCATAGATTTCAGAAATATTTTGAAAACTAAGAAAAAAAGAGACATATTTTAAGAAATGTACACGGAAAGAGATTTTAAACATATGAATTTCCCGAGAAGATATTTTAAATATACGAATGCATCAAAAGTCCACAGACTTAACATTATGGAGAAAAATTCCGAAACTGAGTGACCATCCCCCTTAACAAGTTTTTGTAAATAAACAATTCAAAGCAATTTGAAAACGGCAGTGAAATACCGTGATGCTAGAAAGGAAAATAAACATGCAAACAACATATACCAATGCAACAAACGCCTATAGAAATAAGAGTAGATTGAGTAGTAATGATATTAAACAAAATAAATCCTAAAGTATTTCCAACGTCAGTTTTAAAATTTTGTATACCCAATACTCTAGACACAATTTAAGATTATAATATGCTGATTAATCATCGCGACACTGATGGTGAGAATGAAACAAAATTCGACGATATGTCTGGAAAGATAAGTAATGCAGAATACGACAATCTTTTCTATATTATCAGATAGGGAATATTATACCTTAATGTTCATGTGTAATCTTAATGTGAATATTATATCTTTGCTCAATTTTTAATCTTTCATAATTGTATCCGACGTGCAACTAACACTGTAAATTTTGACCATTTTTCTTGTACCAAATGTGCGCGTTATACGTCGAATTATATCGTACTACAGAGCTGCTATAGGCGACTATTTTTTAACTCTACATCGCACCACTTTCTCAAATAAAAAACCTTTGATATATAGTTTGACAACATTTGCAAGAGAAATGTACTATATATTTTTTTTTTTTTAAGTGGTGCAAATAGAATACAAAAATAGTAGCCTGTGGCAGCCATGTATTAATACTTTAATACTTTTTTCTATTTGTCTATCTGCAAAACCGTTTCAAATAGCTCCTCACTCTCGGGAAAATGTAATATTAAATTGACCATAATTTATGTGTTGCACTAGTGCTGGCGAGTTTTAGTTTAATTAAAAAGCCCGGTTACTCTACCTAAGTTACTAACCACCGGCATTAGAATGAATGAGGAAAGAGTTAACTCCTCCCCCCATCTTCTTGGTTGTCGATTGCAGAGGAAGGAAATATAATCAAAAGTTATTGTTGGTCTTCTGATCGATGGGATATATAAAGCAAAAATAACATATTAATAAAATTAACTGAAAATATATGATTATGGAAATGATCAAAGTTATGGGATATTTTTCGGGGACCCTCGATTTATGGAATAGACTAGATTAGGTAATTTTAAAAAAAACTAAGAAAGCTAAACCTGTGGCTTTACGAAACATTAAGAATCGGATGGTAAAGTGCTCAACCCTATTTTCTTGAATCTGGGCCACGAGGTACTATACAGCATATGCCCCGTTTAAGCTGTCAGCCTAAAGCGAGATCCTCTGTGTTTCGTTCCCAAAAAAGATTGGCACTCATTTTATCGAACCCGAAGCGATAAAAATCTGAGTAAATCTGCCCAGACTGGAGCCGAACCCCGGACTTGTTGCATGGTCGCTAGACGCACTGACCACTAAGCCACTAGGCTTCTTAAAAATAAAACACGTAAGTAAAAGGATACCAATTAACCTGCTGTAATTAAGTATACTAAACTTTCTGTTCACTCGCTGATTGTACATGAATACTAATTCACTTAAATAAAAGAAAAGGAGATAAATTTAACAACTAACATTATTCAAAATTTTTGTGAGGCTAGCCCAAAGGGATGCACCTGAGACTAAGAATTTTAAAATTCCAACAATAAGTTGACTTATTAATTAACAATAGCAACTCACTCTCATCAAAAAGTCATCTATTTGATCTCCGGTCAGGAAAGCACGTGCGCATGCGTACAAATTCATTTATGTATCAGAAGATAGTGAAGAAACGTTTTCGACTTTATTTCTGGGTTTTTTTTTAAATCCAAATTGACCAAACCGCCCGGTACATTTGAAATTCAAAGGCATATTCCGAAAAATCGTACTTTTACGTCTCAAATGGTGAAAACAATTAAAACAAATGTCGCAGTTAACCCTTTGAAAAAACAAAATTTCAAAAACAGAAACAGAAATCCTTTTCGAAAAAGTTTTTCCTCCTTATTTTAACGTCCCTCTAGGACGCAATTTTAGAGATACCGACAAATCAAAAATATTTTCATAAAGTTTGCACATTCTTTTAATCGATGGTGTAATTGGTTTTTAAAAATATGAACATTAACTCTTTTAAATAGACTGGCGAACTCATGTCAATTCGCGCCTCAAGAAGGCGATATTTGTTCTACGCTAAAAGTAACTAAACTTCCGCATTCTAGCACAATATTTTTAGAATATCTCAATAGGCCAGATGTACAGTCGTGGAAAAAAAAAGTAAACACCCCCTACTAACTTCTCAACAAATTATCGTAGAAGAAAGTTACTGGTACCGAACGATTGGAAATAAAGTCTACTTTTAAATGATATATATCAAATTTGTTCAAGGGGCCATCTACATATTAAAACGAACCATAACTTTGTTTTTTTAATAGCAGTACACAATTCTGACAGCATAAATGAACTCTACACCTTTCAATTAGAATATAAACAAATTTTTATGCAATTCGTGCCATAAGTTTCCGAGAAATTAATTATTTTAAAACGAGCGTATTTTAAGGGCTGTATCCAAATTGAAATTCCAAACTCAATTGTTAACCGAGAGAGCCACCTTCTTGATGAAGGCACGTTTAAGCGTCAATGAAACCTGTTTGATTACAGGATAGCAGTATAAATTTAAAAAATATACTCACTTCTATCATAGACGGCCCCTTAAACCATCACTTTGCCGTTTTTTGAGCATAATTTGAAAACTACTTGGAAGAAAAATGTGAAATTTTGGATTTGCATAAAGCAGGACTTAATAAATCTAAATCCATCAAAAAAATTGTAGGTTGCAATTCATATTTTTTTTAATATTGATTTCATAATTCATAATTCATATCATAAAATTATAAAAATTGCAAAGTCAACGTATTTATGTTTGGGTATATTAGTATTATTACCACACAAAAAATTAGCTCTTTAGGAGCATAATTTCAGGAGATATAAATAAAAATATGAAAATGTAATTTAACATTAGAAGTACTAAATTTTGAATGTCTATAATTCAAAAACTTATCATACGAATGACTTGCAATTTGGTTTCTAGGCATATCTTGAACCGAAGATTTGAAATATGTCGTTAAATTTGGGTACTGCCATTGAAAAAAATGAGGTTTGGATTCGTTTTAATATGTATATGGCCCCCTAAGCAAATTTTATACACACCCTTTAAAAGTAGACTTTATTTCCAATCGTCCGGTACCAGTAACTTTCGTCTACGATAATTTGTTGAGGAGTTAGTAGGGGGTGTTTACTTTTTTTTTCCACGACTGTACATCACCTGCAAAAATTTTGAAACCTTTTGACTGATAGAAATACTTTTTATAAAATGAAATGTGGGAAAATTTCGACGAAATCATTAAAAACCTGAGTGTTTCTACGGAGTTTCTCTCGCTTTCGGTATACATTCACTCCAAAAATAAAATTACACAAAAAATAATATACTAAAAAGCATATGCTTTCAATTCAATATTTTTTCGCGATTTTTGAATTTAAAAGTATAAAATCAACAAAATTAAGTTAAAGATGTAAAATTATGCAAATTTGTGGCTCATTTAAGGGTTATTCATCACGGGCCCGGGCAACGCGGATCAACTAGTATAGAATAAAAGAAAACACATAAACGAAAGTAAGCATTACGAATTAAGAAATTTGAATAAATCAATGAATAAAAATTCTCAGTCAGGGAGAAACAGAATTCCTGCATTTTACTTAAAAGGTATAAATTATCCCACGTATCTGTGAGAAAATAAATACATAAATATTTAAATGGAAATATTACTATTACAATTAGAATCACTCTTCACATGCAGTAGATATATCCACACTGATCTTTCCTGACATGGAAAATAATGCACAGAAATACACATGAAAAATCTTACCTTGATTCGTAGCGGGGGGTTCATACTTTTCGTTGAGGAGTTGGTTGGATAACATTCAGATATTAAATGTCAAAAGCGTAAATAATATCCGTTACGCGCATAATATGCTTTTTGCTTAAAGCAGCTGCGTTCAGTTGCAAAGGGAGGTTATTCCCCTGAAATTACAAACGTAAGCATTACATTCTGTGAATTAAAAGCACTAGAAAACTTGGTTTTTTCATGAGCCGTATAACTTAGCCACTTAAATTGTCGATAGAATTAAATAATAAAATCTTTGTACGCCTATTCAGCATACACATAAGTCAGTAAAAGCAGGTGTGCGTCGTAGAAAAACAAATTTACTACTTGCTGCAACCTGTTTGTATCTTCCTGTATATATATTTTAGTGGTTTAAACGCGTATTTTGATTACGTGTCTGTTAAATTTGTATTTTGTTTATATTATATTTTATAATTTAATTTATTCATTACTGAAGTTTTCATTTCATTGTGGAATATTAGCCAGAAACAAATGCTGAACTATTTATATTTTTTCAGGTGCAAACATCGTGACACTATTTGACTATTTTAGAAATTGTCTCTCCGTGAGTCTGTCTGTGTGCCTGTCTATATGTGTATGTATCTGTCTGCATGTGAAACAAATTTTGAGAGCACTCTATCTAAAGAACTAAGGAACGGAATTTCATCAAACTAGAGATTCAGTTAGACCTTGACATGAATGCTGACCTTGCTGCTGATTAGGTTTTTGTGTAAATCGTCCAATAGGCAGTACTGCTACGCAGAATTTTCTATTTTGTTAATTTTCCACTCTATACATCCAACAAGTATCTGAGATAACTCATTCGTAATAAATTCTGCATGCACATCCCTAATATCAGTCTGCACTTCTTTCGGCTGTAAGTCAAAATTATTTATCTTAAAAAAACTTTCAAAAACTCTATTAACTGTTTAAATACAACAACTCTCAAGTTTTAAAAGTCAATAATTAATTTAGAAGCGGAAGAAACGAATGAAAACAAACATCACAAATGTGTTTGATATTCCTCTGAACCATCCCGTAATAAAAACAATGTATATATTTTTTTTGTTTATGCTAAGAAAAACGATCTAAAATCCATTTAAAGAATGTTCCGGATTCGTTAAAGCTTTTTAGAGAGCAAATAAGAGGCGTCAGATTCAAGGAAGTTATTTTCTATGCATTACCGGGAAAAAGAAGATATTTGCTTATGCACATTTTCCTGGCTTTTTATCTTCTAAAAATACTTTATGCCGCAGTATTGTAACATTAGGTTTTATCTACACAGATAGTTTATTTACTATTATAGTGCATTGCGAAAATATTTGCAAATGATATCCATTTAAGAATCATTTGCTCTCACATCCTTTTGTATTTTTCTTTCGTTCTTTTTTTTTTTTAGTTATTGCTTTATGTATTTGTTAGGTTATAGATCAGTTGATTATTAGAAATAATATAAAATTCAAGAAATACTTATGTAAAGGTTTGAATATCTAATTAGTATTTTTTAATCCAAATAATGGTTTTAAATAATGGTTTTGCCGCAAAATTTACAAAAACGTTCTGCAAGCTAAAAATGCTTTCGTTACAAATAGTTACAAAAAATTTTCATAATACCTTTAATTTTTTATTCCTATTTACTTTTAAAGTTTTGTGCACAGTCGTGTAAAAAAAAACTCTCTCTGTTAATTATTACGCAAATCATCGCATAAAAAAGACATATGTACAAACGGATTAGCAATAGCGTCTACTAATTAATGCTGTACTTAAATTATGATTCGAGGTTGTCTGTATATTGAAATTTTAACAAACTCCAAAATTTTCACTATTATCGCCTACTTTTGGCACCCTATTTGGGGTTTTTCGGTAAATTTTAGCTTCAAATACCAAACGGAAAACCTTCCGGTCAAACCGTTTAGAAATTAGAAATTAGAATGCAGAAGAAGACTTTTCATCTGCATAATGTTAAATTCACTTTTAATCATTGCGAAACAAATTTGAAACTATATAAGCATAACTCAGAAACTACTTGATGAAATGTGTCGATGCTTTGCATTCGCATATTTAAAGCTTCTATAAATCGTTTTCTGTTAAACATTTTATAGGTTACAGTACATAAATTTTGTGAGTATTAATTTTACTTGATTCATTGTTCCCAATTGGCAATATCGGCTCGTAAGAGTTTAAAAATGTATTAATGCTGCAAATAACATCCGTAAATAATATTTACGGGTTTTTCATGCAAGGAAATTTAACCCCTTAACTGTTTCCCCCGATCGCTGATCTGCCCGAAAGAGCATTCTGTCCAGTCATTTGACCATTTTTATCGAAAACGGTTACACAACCGTAATTTAATACTATTCGGACCATATTTCTAGCCATTTTATGGTCTGAATATAGTTAAATTACGGTTATGAAACCGTTTTTTCAAAAAACAGTCGAATGACTGGACAGAATGCTGCAAATTTTTCATAATAGTGTACAGCCCTCTATTAATACGATTTCAGCAGCAGTCCAGAAGGCTCTGATGAGCCCAAGCATTCGTGATGGGAATAATTTGCATAGAACATCATACATTGTATTCTCTGAAATTTTCAGCTCAATCGCACCATTCTTTCGTGGTGTTGTAATTTTCAAAAACATGAGTGTATTAAAAAAAGTACATTAATTTAAAAACACCTGCCACAACTGAAAACATAACTTCCAGCTTTTATTGTTCATAGGTAGTTCAATTTATAGTTCAATTATTGTTCAATTGGTTCTGTAGTCACATTTTTTTGTATGTCCATGTAAATTAAATATAAATTCTATTCACACCATATTCTACATTAATACCCGTATAGTATATATATAAATATGATATGTATAAATTTCAGTGCGTTTAAAATAGAGTAATATCATTAAAATACACCGCAAACACTTTTTCCTCATACACCGTAATGTAAGGAATTCTTTTGAATGTCTCTGTAAATCAGGCATGTCAAACACGCGGCCCGCGGGCCACAACTGGCCCGCTGACAACTTCTTTGTGGCCCGCCAATCCTTTGGCATTTTACCTTTGTTTAATTCAGTTATGAGTTGTAATTTTCCAACTGAGTGAAAAAGTTGACAATGGGGCAAAGTGAGCAATTAAGCATATATTAACTATGTTCGGTAGCAAAATTTTTCTGGTAAAAGCAACATAATTTGAACGAGAAAATGTGTTTCAAAATGAAATAAAATACGTAGCGCATAACATACAAGACACAATTTATCAAATATATATATATATATTTTTTTTTTTTAAATATGTTTTTTTTTTAAGGTTTTTACTTGAAAAAAATCCTGAAGATTAAAAGTTATACCTTTGCTAGATTAACATAGTTTGTGTAAAATAATTTTTTTAAGGTAATACAATTTAGAAATTCCGATTAAACTTTGTAGATTTGGTTGATAAAAAGTAATGCCAAGTATTTTTTCGAAAAATAAGATAAAATAAACTATGAATTATAATAATAACTGTGGAACTTTACTTGAATATTTGTTTAATATGGCTATGTTTTGTACGTACAAATATTGCTGTGTGCAATTCTAATAACATTATCTACTTTGTTTGATGTGGCCCGCGTCTTTGTATGCAATGCTTAATTTGGCCCGCGGCGGTGGACGAGTTTGACATGCCTGCTGTAAATGAACCGTAAATGCTACACACTTCATTTTCAGTCTTCGACATATCATAGTATTACCCAATAACATTTATGAATTTCATTGCAATCGGACTATATTTAAGTGAGTTAGAGCATGGACGGGCAGACGGCAGACAGGCAAATCAAATCATAAGCACTTTCAACTTTGTTGGAAAGTGTTAAAAAGATAATCATTTAAACTTTCATTAATTTTATTATCTGTTTTTACTTCTTTATTTATGAAATACATCAAATACCTTCTTTTCAAAGTATAATGCAAATGTGGATTTCTGTGCAGTTTGATGCTGTTAATGATGAAACTAGGGAACATCTAACTCTCATAAAGTGTCATTATCCGAAAACTAATTCTCGCCAAATTCTTTTTGTAAGTGTGTGCTTCGAATTAATTTTTTTATGTTGACAAAAGAGCTCCATAAAGTGAAAAAAAAATTCTTTCCAGGGGGAAAGTATATAATTCAGGAATATGCATAAGAAAAATGCGGGTTAAGAAAAATGCAACCGCAATTTGGTCAGTTATTTACGATCATTCTTTAGAGTAGTGGGAAGTTTTGTTAGTTTATTATTCTATATATCTTTATAGTAGCTCAAACTGCCCTTGCTTTATTTTATTTTCATGCTTCGTGACTATCCAAAGCATAAACATTTTCATTCAAAAAGACGCAAAACCTCGCTTTTCCATTTATTATTTAAATTTTTGGGGGTTATTTTTTATTTTGTACACTTGGTGTAAAAAGAAAAACAAGAAAGAAACATCATACTTCAAGCATACTTTCGGAAACACTTTCCAACACTTCCAGAATACTTTAACGAAAATTTCGTTGTTTAATAAAGAAAATAACATACTTAAGTCAACATTTTAGAAAACGCAAAACAATTTAAAGATCAGATTTCAGAGCAATTACCATATATAGAAAGAAATATACTCCTTTTCTTTTGTGCAGTCCTGCATATGATCTATAGATTTGATCTAAATTGTATGTTAAAATTTAGTTTATAAAGAAGACGCATAACGGCGTTGAAGTTTCATATTCAGCAATTTTTTACATTAGAATGGAAACATACTTGAATTCTTCCTTTCGTAATCCTTCTTTGAAGTCCTTTCGTGATTATTTAATGCTTGAACCCACCACTTCCTCTGCCCATTTAATTTTCCTATTTTGAGTATCTATGCGCTTATGTTATACAGGGGAAGCCACGTTTACAACGTTATGGGTTTTCTGCTTCAAGACTATGGACCCTATGCACATTCATTTGCAAAAAACGCGGGCGACTGACGTATACTCTCGGCTATACGAAATATGACTCACGCGAAATCAACGGCTATTTTGGAAAAACGATCGAAGCTGACCTAGCAGAAAATTACTGTTTGAGAGAGAGATAGAAATATTTCAGAAAGGATTTCACAGTTGCTTAAAACTGTCAATATTAATACTGCTTTTATACTGTCACTACATGGTTCTTTCAGTGGTTTTAAACACAAGTATCAAAAAACAGAAGAAAAAGGGATTGTTCAAAGAAAATCTTTCCAACATTGAAAATCTTTCCAATAAACGTCACTGTATATTGCCTTTAAAATGGAAATATTTGCAATCAAACTCTAATATTGCAGAAATATTGGTTTTGCATCAGAATTATTCACAATGAAATGGTAAAATATTTTTTATTAGTATTGGTACACTTTTGCAAAAATGTAAATATCTCGATGTTAAAGCAATATTGTAAGTGAATATACCCGTTATTGGTCAATATATAGCCATGATAGAGCCAACACAAACCACATTGGCCCATTATTGTTTTGTTACTAGAGTATAGTGTGCATTGACTTTTAAGAAAGATTTTCGGACTAATCGATAAGAAACAAATCATATCTTTTTCAAATTACATAGGATCATTCGGAAAAAAATTTAAAAAATAACTTCAACAACCTTTTGCAAAGAAAAAACAAATAATATCCTTTAAAAGTATTTCGTAATAACAAAAAGTTACGCTTGCCCGAATGGGGAACTGCTTGTAAGCACAGGAAATTAAATTTTTTTAAATGTTTATTTATCGTTTTTCGCCCAGAGATATTTCCAAAACTGCGTCTACCTAGGAAGTGAGATAGTGGATAATTTTAAAGCACTTATCTCAATCAAGCAGTTTTAGTTCCTAAAACAGAAATTCTGTACTTTTAGTTATATATTTTATTATTCCTTTAATCTGCTTTTCGTTTCATAATAATTTTGTATTTAAGTATTGCGCAGCAGCACAATACTTATTTATTTCCAATGTCACTTCTCAGTGTTATTTATTTTATCTCTGGATTGTAAAAATAGTTTTTAGAAGTGGGAAAAATTCTTCTTTTTGTGAGAATTGATGTTTTATTTATTTACTTATTTTTCGTTTCCGAACGTGTTTAATAAATAGCAATTTATAGAGAAAAGATGAAAAACTATCTCATATTTTGAAAAATGCAAGTGCGTTTGTTAAAATAAATATTAGTTTGCTTGCTTTTTTAAACCATCCTTTTAAAAAGAAATTCTGGCCTTGAACTTTTTTAGACGCTTTTATCTGTTGTTTAAAAAATTGATTGTAAATTAAAAACGTTTTTAAAGCTATGATCTTTTCCTCTTTTTCCGATCCTTTCTTTCTTTTTGCTTAGGATTTCAGTGTCTCTAGATCTAATTTTTTAAATCAAAAATGTGTTAGATAAAATATTTTGTGCTAAGAATCATTATATCAAATACAAACACCCCCCCCCCTCCCACACACACACACATAAAAAATAGTAATTATTAATAAACTATAAAATTCAGTCTTAGTATCAATAATAAAAAGTTTTTTTTTTTTTTTTTAATCAAAACTATTTATTGATATTCATGATAAATATATTTTTAGAGAATGTGTTTGTCATTTGTAAAGGCAGACGCTTTGACTGCCTTTTCTATTTTCACATTTTAAAATTATTCAAAATATTTTTCCTTGATAATAACTTTCAATTGTTTTTTTTTTTTTTTTTTTTTTTTTTTTTTTGTAAAATTATGTAATTTAAATGTATATATCTAATAATAAAAAAATTCGCCATTTTACCTTTTGTTAATTTATTCCAAATCCTTATAATATCTACTTTTTACCCTGTCTTTTAATAATATCTAAAATGTCAATTATATTCTAATCCCATGCCTTTAATTCAGCGCATTATTTTATTCTTATTCTAAAAACCTAAACCTGTAAAAAGCAATACTTCGTAAAAACCCCTAATCTATTTATTCCTTCATATTTTGAGACATTAAATTCTTATTTCTTTCGAATGTTTATTAATACCATTTTTGTCTTTTATTAAATTTATTATTCGATATCCAAGAATTCCTTGCAGGTATTTGTGGCGTCTAATCCTTTTCCTCTTTTGAAATTTCCACTATAAGTAAAGAGTTCTGTCACTACGTTAAGTTCTCCCCGCGCTATGTATCCTCATAACCAATCGCTAAGCGTGGTGTCATCTCACTCCCCCCCCCACCTCCTAACTTAATTTTCATTGGTTCTGGCGTAGAACACGTCTGCGCTTTTTTGCTGATATTTATACAGTTTATACTGGCTTGAAAGAGAGAATTTGAACGTTTTTTCATCTGCTAACAAACACCTGTCACTTGGCGGAGATATTTTTAAAATAGTGTATTTTCTAATGTGATTTAACATCGACATCTTTACTATGAAGTGGTGCAGGCCAGATACGAGATTCAACTGGATAACTAGTGGAAGTTGTTGCTAATATGAGAATTTTAATAATTTCATTTATGATTACCCCGCCTCTTTTGAGTAAATGGAAAATTCTTCCTAATGACTGCATTCCTGTCTTCCACCTTTAGCCACTTACACTGTAAAAAAAAGATGGAACTCTACACATGCAAAGTTACAGAAATCTGTATGCTTAGAAATATTTTATCTGTACACTGTACAAAAATGATGTAAATCTAGAAAACTAGCTTTTATAAAGCTACAGAAATCGATAAATTTATAATTTATCTATTAGTGGAATTTTTAATAAATGTATTAGTTAATTTTACTTTAAGCAATTATTACAATTCGAAATACTTTGAAATTTTAAATTTACCTATTGATTTGTTTTAGCGTCGTAATGAAAAATGTACTAATACTATAATTTTCATATTTTTGTAAATTTTAATTCAATTTTACAGCATTGTAAAAAAAAAAAAAAATCTGGAATTGTACAGATGTAAAGTTACAGAAATCTGTACGCTTTCTAAAATTTTATATGTACACTGTAAAAAAAAGATATAAATCTACAAACTAGTTTTTGTAAATCTACAGAAATCTGTAGCTTTACAAATGAATCTACTAAAATTACAGTAATCTTGCTAAAATTTTATCTGTAACCCAGGTTGCTGTTACATAAAAAGTTCTAGGCATCCCAGTTTCTTAAAACATTCTTAGTAACCTTACAGATTTTTTTTTATTTTCAATGCAAAAGTGTATCTGTTACATGAATTTTTGTTGTTGCCGTTACATAAAAAGGTCTAGGCATTCCAGTTTCCTAGAAAATTCTTAGTAACTTTACAGATTTTTTTTTACAGTGTACGACTGCAAACTAAAAATTCTACGGAATAACTACTGGTTGGCAATGATATGGTATGTGTTCATCCTCACAATCTATATTAAAATCGAAAAGTATAACATATAGATAATTTGAAGAAAAAAAATTATCAATTAATTGCTGTTAATTAGCAACAAAAATTATTTTTCCGAATTCAATAAGTGAAAAATGTAATGTTCAATAAGTGAAAATGCTGACTTTACAAAACTCAATTACATTTTCTGAATGATTAATTGGCTTTTCATATTTGTGAACGTTAAAATTTTCCAGTTTCAAGGATTACAGACTACATTGCGAAATAACTACATTTATGCAGTTTCTTGAGGTAAATGTTCATTATTTCATCATTTTAAATTTTTTGGCTAACTCATTAATGCATTTTTCTTTTATTTAAATTGTATGTTTATATGGATTGTAATAATTAAAATCAAAATTTGAGATTAAAAGTATTATCGTGCTAATTTTGTAATTTTAATATATTTGTTCAACACATATACAGGGTGTCCGCTCTCAACGGTGTGCAATGGCTAATTCCTAAACCCTTAGTCATAGACATATAGTTCCAATTACAAAAATATTTTAAATCAGGCAAAGAAATATTTTAAAGCGATTTGGGTCAATAAAAAATTTTATTTAAAAATTACGAAAATTAAATTTTTATACGGTTCCCTGGTCCTATAAGTTATATTTAGTAAAATTTTCCTTTTACACTGACAAGTTATAAAAAAAGTCCGGTTATTCCACGATTAAAATTGAACGAGTAATAGCTGTAGTAGGAGCATATTTTTTGCAGCAAATTGGGGGTCAATCAAAAATTTAGTCAAAAAATAATTTCGTCAGATATATTAAAAAATGGTTGAGAGTAAAATTAGCATTGCAATATAAATTTGAAATCTTTAATCATTCTGACATATTAATGCAAAATATACAATTTGCAATAAACATTTAAGAAGAAAGATAAAACAGAATTTTTGTTAAATAAAATGATGCCACTGACAGCCTCAATTCTTTACAAAATGACACGTATTTTAAAATATTATTAGATTACACTAGCCTGCAAAAGTTGGGTTATGTCATGTTTTTTAGCTTTTGATGATTGATTATTATGTATTCTGTACAGCTGAATCCGAAATTGACCTTCATTTTTAACCATCACATCAGGATTTTTCGCAAATTGTAAATTTCAAAGTTAAAAAGTTCAAAGTTAAAATTGAACCTCCTCCCCCATCTCATCGGACCACTGAGCTATTTAGCTGTAAGAATCCCAGGATAAGCAAAAATATTGAATAAATTATTGAATAAAAAAAATAAATTAAATAAATTAAAAAAAGTTTTACATATGTTTTATAGTATGAGATTTTCGCTATATTTTAACTTACAAATTTACGATTTGCAAAAAAATTCTACTGTGATGGTTAAAAAGGAAGGTCATTTTCATATTCGGCGCGAAAAAGTACGTAAAAATCAATTATCAAAAGTTAAAAAACACAGTCATCTCCTCTACTTTATAGTATCCGATTTTTGTTAATCTTTAACTTTGACAGTTTATGATTTGCGAAATATCCTGACATGATTGTTAAAAATTAAGGTAATTTTCGGATTCAATGCTAAAAAATACATAAAAGTTAAAAAATCCAACAATCGCAGTTTTGTATTATCCAATTTAAAACTTTTTCTTAAACCTCTTGGCGGTAATCTATCCGAAATTTTTTGTTATCCTGTAAAATAAGTATAAATGGTAACCACCGAAAATTATAATAATATTATGTTGCTATCGGATTTGCGCCAGTATGTAAAATGTAATCTCGATCGGATATTTGAAAGTGAGTTATAGTTCGAGTACAAATTTTTAACTGGAAAAACATACATACGATCGTCGAAGTAACATAAAAACTTAAACAAAATAACATAATTTTTGTTAAAAGAAATCATAAAAGAAACAGTCTCAAATCCTGACAAAATAAAACATATGTTATTTTAGCCAGTCTGAAACTTAATAAATGTTAACTTAATCGTAATATTTGTACGATTTCTTTCAAAGCACAGATACACATGAAATAAGATCTTTGAATACTTTAAGCACTTGGTATGTGACCCCTCAAAGCCAGCCGAACTCATTTGTTTTCAGAGCAGAAAAGTGTCATTAGTCATGCATTTTTAAAGTTTCAGAACTCGTTCAATTTTAGCGTTATATGAATGGGGCTTTCTTTTGTTGTTGTTGTTTTACTTGTCAGTGTAATAGCAAAATTTTACTAAATATAACTTATGGGACCGGGAGACCGTATAAAAATTTTAACTTCGTAATTTTTTAATAAATGTTTTTATTTACCCAAATCGCTTTTTAAATATTTCTTTACCTGATTTAAAACATTTTTGTAATTGGAACTATATGTCTATGACTAACGGTTTAGAAATTAGCCATTGGATACCGTTGAGAGCGAACACACTGGATAGTATTATTTGCTGTGATGTGGATAACTCTAAAATGATTTTCTTATATCTATTTTTTTTTTTCAAGATAAAATGAATAATGCAGTAATATTGTATTAATTATAAAATGCTGGATTAAGAATTTAAATAACAATTTTTGAACAAATATATTTGTGTGTAAATGAACTACACTGTAAAAAAAAAGACGTAAATCTTCAAAACTACACACTAAGAAATGGATACTCAGATTTCACGAAATTTTCTTTGCTTTTGACGAAACCGTTTCTTGGGAAATACGCCGAGCGAACATTTCATCAAATTGAGGAAATTACTTTCTTCGCTTGTTTGAGGATACAAATTTCGTACGAAATGCTTGTTCTAAAAGTGCAATAAGATGGTTGGTGGTGCCATTTATTGAACAGTTTAGAAGCATCTGTATTTATTGAGAGGGGAAAAAATAATATCTTCGGGGTGATTCAAACTCAAGAGGAGTTTGTTAGTCTGACTATCTTGCCAATGGGCCCTCGCATAGATGTCGTTTTAGATGCTTGTAATGGATTCTACTGTATGTTTATATTTTTATAAGGTTGATTGTAAGTTTATCGATACTCTTATAATTCTTGAAAATTTTAACTAATAAGGCTAATTTATTATCAAAGCTTTCCAATTGTTAAGGAATAATTATAATATGGCTTGATTAATATAATTTATTAGAGAAATTTTCTTTGCTCAATGAATGATTAGAATATGGTCTGGTTAATTTGTCGCTCAGAAATAACGAACTTTGAAGTGCATATTGGGGGAGATTTTCTCCCTTTGAGTGGGTGGTTAAGATTTTAACTTCTGTTTATAAAAAGGAGAGGGATCAAATATGCATGTTTTTAATTTGATTGTTATATGAATATATTACTGAAATGAAAAATAGATCCTGGAATTTTGAAATTTTATTGACCAAATTTTCTTTTTGAACGATTTTGTAGAACACAGTAAATTTATTCTTTTCTAATTAAACCATAACGAACAACAGAAAAATAAATAAATAAATAAATAAAAATAATAATAAACATTCCTAAAAACTTTAACAGTTAAAAAAAAACCAATGTAGAAACAATAACTACTATATTTTAGTATTTTCTGAAAAGCGCTAAAAAGTACTGTTTTTTTTTTTAAATAAATTGTGACAGAAATAACGTAAACAAACATATATCTACTTTCTAAAATCGCAGAGAAAACAGCTACTATAACTGTTTCCTTCTGCATTTAGTCTGCCTGGGAGTAAGGAAACACTTTCATCAAATATTTGAGAGTTTGCGTTTCGTTAAAAGTCACTTGATTTTGATACGAAATGATCGTCAAAAGCGACGAAATAAAGTTCAAGGATTGTTGAATCGTCAAAAATGAGAGTTTGATTTCTGAGAGTGTAGTTTTTTTAAAAGCTTCAGAAATCTGTATGTTTACTAAAATTTTATCTGTACACTGTAAAGAAATAAACGGTCAAGTGCGAGTGTTACTCGCGCTGAGAGGGTTCTTTACAATAAATATATAAATTATTAACTGTATTATTAAGAAATTCGTTAATAAAAGAACTAGTCGGATGTACCAATCCCAAAACATTCTTCTATCTCATACATGTTAATACTTCAAGATTCGCTATCACACTGCCAAAATTAGTAAAATGCAACCTAGAAGCGCCACCTATTGGGTGATTTACACGAAAACCTAATCAGCAACAACTTATGTCAACGACTAACTAAACCTGAAGTTTGCGGAAAATCCGTGTATTAGTTTTTGAGATAGAGCTATTGCGAGTATCGTTTCCCCCAATTCGAACTTTCCACGTTCCGTAGTTTAAGACTAAAATGGCTGACAGACAGGGGGACACAGGGGTGATCTTATAATGGTTCCGTTTTTACTTCTTAAGTACGGAACCCTAAAAAGATGTAAATCTGCAATACTAAGTTTCTAAAGCTACAGAAATTTGTATGCTTGCTAAAATTTTATCTGTAATCTTTTTTTTTTTTTTTTTAATTACATGAATTGTTTTTGGTGCAGTTGCATAAAAGTTCTAGGTACCCCAGTTTCCTAAAATTCTTAGTAACCTGTGTAGCAAATTAACACCTTGTAATAATATACTAATTTCAAATGCTAAAAGGTGTAAATTAAATCTTTAAAAATTAAATCCAGTAAAAATACGTTCATTTCGACTGTTGACATGTTTAGACTCACCCGGAGTCATTTTCAAAACAAAGAAATAAAACTATTCTGAATTTACACGGTCTATGAAATGCCATCATTCAGTTTTCCACGTATTCTTTCATATTATGCACATTATTTGTTATTTTACTTGGACGTTTATTTTATTTTTATTTTCATAACCACTGAGTAGCTGGAAGCATTATTGTTATATCAATTGTAATGCGCAAAAAATCAACATGTAACGATGCAGTGTCATTTCCCTTACCAAAAATATGGCTCGAGCTACTCAATGGTTATGAAAATAAAAATAAAATGAACATCCGAGTAAAATTAAAAATAACGTGCATAATATGAAAGAATACGTGGAAAACTGAATGATGTGCCGTTTCATAAACTGTGCTAATTTAGAATATTTTTATTTATTTGTTTTGAAAATGACTTGGGGTGAGTCGAAACATGTCAACAGTCGAAATAAACGCATTTTCACAGGTTTAAAGTTTTAATTTACAATTTACACCTTCTAGCATTTGAAATCAATATATTCTTAGTAACCTTATAGTTTTTTTTTTTTTACAGTGTATATATAAAAATAATTACTTCTCTTTTCGTATCCACCAAATAATTAAAAAATCAAATAAATAAATAAAAATTAAGTCAAGAATGTGTTCCTTCTCTCTTATTTTTTCTTGCTTTATGTAATGTGTATCTTGTGTTTCTGTGATTTTCTTTTTAAATTCGCGATCCTAATTCTATTTTAGAGTCGCTTGATTCTTCTATTTTATTTATCAAGAATTTTGCTCTCCAAATTTTCTGGAAACTTTTAAAATTTCTCTATTTAAAATTAAAAAAAAATAATAATAACAACAATTATAATAATATTTAATAATATTTATTTTGCAACATGACCCGATTTTCAATAACAACATTTTCGATAACAAATAAGCGAACTTGGTTAGTATCTTCCCTAATATCTTCATGATCCAAAATGACAGGATCTTATTTTCCTGCTTATACTGTGTTCATTGTCGCAACTTTGTATAATATTATCATTATTATTTTTTGTCTGTTTATTGTCACATTTATTTGCATATTGTGTACACCACTCTCACCTTCTGTCGCGCTTATTGGCCGGCTTTGGCTGATTTCTTTTTTCTTCTTTTTTTTTATAAGATTTCAATAAAGAGGACCGGGAGAGACTCATCTATGCTCCACAGACATTATTTTTAGCCTGAGCAGTTTCTTTCGGGCAGTAAAAGTAAAAAAAAAAATACAGTTTTCATGAGTATTACTAGTCACTAAATTAGCCCCTCCCCCTTTTCTCTTTGTGTACTGAGAGCACTTTTTAGAATAAACTATAATTTCGGCGTTTTTGTGTGTGGGGGGGGGGGGACGAAATAACGTTCTTTAAAAGCATTTCTCAGTAAAATGTTATGCTCTTCTGCATTGAGAATTGGTTTTAAGCACAGAAAATAGAAAACTTTTTATAAAGGTTATTTCTAAATTTTCCTCCTAGAAATATTTCCAAAAGTGTTTCAGGCTAGGAAATGAGATAGGGATAGTTTAAATAAGTTTATCCGAACAAAATTTTTTACTTCATAAAAAAAAAAGTTTAGACATTTACTTTTATATTGTAATATTTCTTTATTTTATTCTTTATTTAATAATAATTTTGTATTTATTTTACTTGAATTCTGAAAAAATTCTTCTTTTGGTGAGAATTTATCTTTTATTTTATTCCTCTCGCATCGAATTTGCGAACTTGGAATTTATGGAGAAAAGAGTAAAGGCTACCTCATATTTAGAAAATAAAAAATCTATCTTTTAGAATAAATATAAACTTTTTACTTTCTCTTTTTTAAATTTCAATGGTTTAAATTTGAAAATATATATATATAACTTTCTCTTTAAACGTTTCGATAAATCTTTTATCTACTGTTTAAAACATTAATTTTTAAAATCTTAAATCAACGCAATTTGAACTATTCTATCATTATTAATTTTTATGTATTACTCATTCATTGATGAATACATTTTTATTAAAATTTATTATTTATTTCTATAAACTTCCTACTGGTCAAAATCCCTTCATGCTTTACACTTAAAAAACCATTTTCTCAATAGTTGAAGTTACGCAAAACTACACTGTAAAAAAAAAATCTATAAGGTTACTAAGAATTTTCTAGGAAACTGGAATTCTTAGAACTTTTTATGTAACGGCAACACCAAAAATTCATGTAACAGATACACTTTGGCACCGTAACTCAAAAAATCTGTAAGTTTAGTCAGAATTTTTTAGGAAACTGGGATTCCTAGAACTTTTTATGTAATGGCAACACAGGTTACAGATAAAATTTTAGCAAGATTACTGTAATTTTAGTAGATTCATTTGTAAAGCTACAGATTTCTGTAGATTTACAAAAACTAGTTTGTAAATTTATATCTTTTTTTTTACAGTGTACAGATAAAATTTTAGAAAGCGTACAGATTTCTGTAACTTTACATCTGTACAATTCCAGATTTTTTTTTTTTTTTTTTTTTTTTACAATGCTGTAAAATTGAATTAAAATTTACAAAAATATGAAAATTATAGTATTAGTACATTTTTCATTACGACGCTAAAATAAATCAATAGGTAAATTTAAAATTTCAAAGTATTTCGAATTGTAATAATTGCTTAAAGTAAAATTAACTAATACATTTATTAAAAATTCCACTAATAGATAAATTATAAATTTATCTATGAAATTTGTTTTTCATTTGCATATGTTAGTTGCTTTCATATAGTTGAATGGAATGGAGAAACATAACTTCGGAAATAGAAAAGAGAAACTTTCATTCTGATTATATCGCCTTTTCACATTACAGATTCCTTAATATAACTGCTTCATTCGATGTTGGATTTTAGTTCGAAATTGTAACAACATTCAAATTCATCCACCGAAATTGTGATTAAGTTATTAAAAGATAGAATCTCAACAGACTAAATAACTTTCATTAACTTTGATCTTTCTTTTTTATCAGATGTGTACAAAACAAACTGTTACAGAAATATCAAAGTAAACAGATTAAAATTTTCATCTACGGTGGGTTTTCATACGAAGTAAGTAAAAGTGATTAATTCCTATAAAAGTAAGCGAATGGAAAATACTGAAACAGGTATCAATTGATTGTATATTTAATGAGCTGTATATATAAAAAGTACTTTTATATGCGCAGTATGTACAAAAGGAGCGATAATTAAATTCATAGGTAAACATATTTGCTTCCTGAGAAACATTACTTCTAACATGAAATGTGTATGCCTGTAGGTCATAAAATAAGAGATAATTATATTTAAAAGGCATAAATGAATGATAAATGATGAAAACATCAATAGATAGCATTTTTGCCCGTACTGTTGATTTTCATTCTGTATATGGTATGTAGAAAATAAATGCTAGTTACAAATAAACTGTAAACATGACATGACAGAAATGTGTATTTCTTAAATAAATAATGACTAGATTTAGACGTTTAGAATCGGTGTTTTGAGAAACTTTTCTATAGGAGAAACAAAATTGTATTTTATTTAATTCATGCAGTAAATATTTAGATTTCGTTTTTTTTTTAATACGCGTGTAATAAAATGTTCAACGTATGTCAATATTAAATTAATAAATTGCTTTTTACAGATTATATTTAAAAGGCATAAATGAATGATAAATGATGAAAACATTAATAGATAGCATTTTTGCCCGTACCGTTGTCGTATGTTGATTTTCATTCTGTATATGGTAGGTAGAAAATAAATGCTAGTTACAAATAAACTCTAAACATGACATGACAGAAATGTGTATTTCTTAAATAAATAATGACTAGATTTAGACGTTTAGAATCGGTGTTTTGAGAAACTTTTCTATAGGAGAAACAAAATTGTATTTTATTTAATTCATGCAGTAAATATTTAGATTTCGTTTCTTTGAATACACGTGTAATAAAATGTTCAACGTATGTCAATATTAAATTAATAAATTGCTTTTTACAGATTTAACTTAACGTTTATAAGCTTAAAAGTAATTTTAAATTATAGAAATAGAGCAGTATAGCCAGTATGTTTAGGCACTGAACCGAAAGCCACGAAATTAAATCAGAACTCAAAATATGTTTAGAGCTCTACCATTAGCACCATATACAGATATCTACACAGTTAAGCATTTGTTTGCAGGTCTATCGAACACATTGTATAAATCTTAATTTTGCACTTTAAACTTTATTAATCGCTTTGATCTATGTGAGAGGTGAGTATGCATAGAAAATAAAACCTGCAAACTATCATTATATTGTGAGTAGACCAAAATTGGTATGTGGTTTTATATTCTCAACATTTCCGCAAATATCGTCAATCTTCGTAACTTTTGGAGCAAGAATGAATGAATTGACATCCATAACGATGCCTGCATGCAAGTAAACTATTAGAGTATATGTCGTTTATATGTCAGTATAGAAAATTGTGCTTCTTAAAAAGAAAACTAAATTAAGATCGTAAGAATACCATACTAATAAAAATGTTGTGTATCAAATAGTCACATAATACATTTAATCTTGCTGAACATTTTAAAATTCTCACATTTAAAAAAACATCATTTGAAGCTAAATGATTTACTTAAAAATAATTTAAAAAATTAATTAAAAAAACATAAATCTTTACTACTAGTGAAAGACAGGATGAAAATTTTGTTTGAAATTTAAAAAATATTTAGCTTACAGATAATTTATTAAACAATTTCCTTTTAATTTATATTTATTTTTAAAAAAAGTTAATAAATAAATCAATCCAAATGAAGGTCTAACCTTATGAAATCAAAATCTTATTGAATTAAAGCGCAAAAAATATTTTCGCAATCCACATGTTTTGAGGAAGAGGAATGCATATGAATTATTAAAAATATGATATGTATAAGCTGTATAAAGTCCAACAACTGCATTAAATTCATCAAAATTAGCGTTTGTTTAATTTTTGTTAAAAAAAACTGTATAAATTTCTTTGAGAACGTTTTTTTACGTAAAAGCAAAAATGTTGTAAATTCCACTTATCGTATTTATTTATTTATTAAATATGAAATCTCGAATGATAAAACATCTTTTTTTATACCTTTCCAATTTATGAATAGTATGATTGGCTGTCAAAAGGCAACATCTAATGAAATTTATTTCTTTAATCTTTACTGATATGAATAATATATGTTTGATGCAAAAAGCAGAGAGAGTATCCAAGAAAATTTATTTTCTGTGGATTTCAGTAATATATTCCTATGAGAAATCATATTTCACGTATTTGCTGCAACGGTTTTAGAGATTTTTTTTCAGTGTAAAATATTTTGACTGAATTCTATATACATATAAAATTCAAATGTAGTGCTTAACATTTAAATTGGTGAGTAAACAAGAACACCACACATATATATATATAATATACCAGAAACATTACAAAAAGAATACTGCTTACGGTTGTCTTTTATGTAACTTTTAAATATGCATTTTATACAAAATATAAAGCACGAGGTACAACTCGTCGAATTTCGACGAAAGAAAATGTTTAAAAGGTAACTTTTACATTGAAGTTATAAAAGCCTACAAAGTTACAATAAAAAATTCATCTAAAGTTGGTTAGTCCAACTCTTAAAACGAATATTATACTTACCAAAATATTAAACTCCAATTTTTCAACTTACTAAAGAATTAAACTTTATTCTCATTCGTAACCAGTAGCTTATAATCAAGATAAGTAATTATGATGAAGTTATCAATTGAGGCTCTTACGCTTGGTATTCTGGGATAAAATATCAACCAAAAGGATTTCACTTAGACAGAATGATAGAATTTTTTCCCCATGAAATCTAAATCTAAATACCGTCTTTTCACCGACTAAAAAATTGCATACGCACTTCTCACAATCATATTCGTCACTTAAAAAATTATTAATTAATATACTTCCAAACTTGCAGTTCGTTTGTCAGCTAAAACTTTTCAAGTGTACATTCGCACTTTTGACTTGCGGTATTAATCTCAGTAACGTCGAATAAAAGTTCCAGAAATCTATGTCTTTTAGACGCATTATTGGTAAAATATTTAGTTTTATTAAAGAAAACGATCGTTTTCTTTTAAATATAACGTCATTTTCAGTCACTGAAGAATTTCCCGTAGCGTCTCAAATTCAGTATCAGCGGAATGAAAAATAATTGAAATGTAACAGCTTTATGAGAGAAAATGTGTGTTTCTTAACGCGTGATGGCATTTTCTAATAATAATTTTAAAGTAAGTCTCTTTTTATTGCAATGATACACTAGCATCAATATGGATATAATCGCTGCAGCAATGGAAGTAATTCGATTGTCAACATTTTGAAGAAATTTTATAGAAAAACCTTTAAAATTAAAAATAACATTAAAATATAAAAACAAAAGTATTTAAAAAAGGAGCTAGCGCGGGTACATCTACAAACGAACAACTTTCAATAAAAATTATAATTTATTCAGTAGAAATCTCAGAGCAAATGACTGTACAAACAGCCTTGCCTTTTAAATATATAGATGATGAAAAATAAAGTGGCGAATAAAAACTCATTAATATGATCTCTTTAAAAATATAGGATAAGAGAAACAAATATGTCAACTATTTCCTATTTTAATGCATTTATAAGCACAAAAATATTTCTAAAAATTGAATTTTACAACGATATAAAATGATCAGAGGTGTACTACCTATGTGTCAATAAAACTTATAAGTGGATTTGGAAAGGATTTATTCCTTTTTTATTATTATCTCCATAGAAATTTAATATTGTCGATTTTTTTTTATTAGAAATTAATTTAATATTTTATATTTAAACACTATTTATTGTAAACTTTTTAAACAAGTGGGTAAGTGTGATCATACATCGCACAAAGGGTTTCGTTTAATATTCCTTTCAAAACACTTTCTTTCAAAACGCCCAGTACATTTATCGCCATGAAATACCTTCTAAATTTTGGCAAACACACCCTGAACTATGTTAAAGTTTCAAACATATTCGCCTTGTTATATTTCCTAATTTTGTTCGCCCCCCCCCCCCAAAATGCTACGATATATTACCTGACGGGTATCTGCCAAATTTAGAAAAGTGCCCCCCTTGGGGGGGCAGATGGTAACCATGATTTTTGACGCGGCCTGATTTTAAAAATTTATGTTATGTTTTATAAGCCATATTAAAGTTTCAAACAGATCGTCCAGTTATATTTCCTAATTTTGTTCGCGCACCTCCCTCAACCCCCCCCCCCTCCTCGAAATGCGACGCGCCCTTCTTCTTTATAATTTATTATCGTGTGCTATAAAGTATCTTAAAGTTTAAAACAGATTGAATTGTTAGATTTCCTACTTTAAATGAAATCGCGGTCTATTAATTCCACATTCCACCACCAGGGAGCGCACTGTATTCTTAACAAAAGCGTATCTGAACGAAACTCCTTTACACAACCCATTAGTAGATATGTTACTCGAGGGGGTGGCGGTCTTCAGCAAGAATTTAAGATAATTGTTGAAATTACTATTCGGAAATAGTGGTAATTTAACTTTTGACATATTTATATTTAATAAGTATAAGTAGCATGTATCTGAGGACTCCATCAAAAAACGCACCTGAAACGGTATGAAACAAAAAAGAAATATTTTGCCCCTCCCCCTCTCCCCACCTTCCCGAAATTTCACGCGCCATTTTTTATGAACTTTTTCTAATGTGTTATAAACTATCGTAAAATTTCAAACAGATCGCCTTGTTATATTTCCTAATTTTAACAAAAATGTTAGTTCCATATTCCACCACCAGGGAGCGCACTCTATTCTTAACAAAACTGTATCGGAAGGAAACTCCGTTAAACAACCTATAAGTAGATATGTTACTCGAGGTGGTGGCGGTCTTAATAAGAAATTAAGATATTTGCTGAAATTACTATTAGGAAATAGTGGTAACTAAACTTTAGACAATTTTATATTAAATAAGTAGCATATATCTCAGGACTCCCTCAAAAAGTCACCTAAAGCGGTCAGAAACGCTAATTTTTTAAATAGAAATCTAGCGCCCCCCCCCCCCCTCCCGGAATTTCGCGTGTCATTCTTTCTTACACTTTATCTTATGTGTTATAAAATATCTTAAAGTTTCAAACAGATCGACTTGTTAGATTTCCTAATTTTAACAAAATCGCGTTATGTTAGTTCCACATTCCACCACCAGGGAATGCACTCTATTCTTAACAAAAGCATATCTGAACGAAACTCCTTTACGCAATCTTTCCGTAGATAGATGGGTCGGGATGGTGGCGGTCTTAAACAAGAATTTAAAATATTTGCTGCGGTAACAAACGCTAAGATTTTAAAAATAATTCTAGCCCCCCCCCCCCCCCTCCTCGAAACATCACACTCCATTCTTTTTTACACTTTTTTCTATGTGTTATAAACTATCTTAAAGTTTCAAACAGACTGAGTGGCGGTCTTAATCAATAATTCAAAATATTTCCTGAAATTACTATTAGAAAATATTGGTATGAAGTAAACTTTCTCATGATGAATGAGTTATACTTATCTCATATCGCTGTTCAAAAAGCCCAGGCAAATTATTAGATTTCCTAATTTAAGTTAATTCGTGGTTAAATAAGCGCGTCTCTTCATTTTAATAGACGCATTTGATAGCAATAAACCGATTAATTAAATAATAATTAATATTTCAGCTTGTAATTAAGATAGGACTTAGATACGGGTATCAATGAAATCAGCGAGAAATTTGACATCGGGATGCCAAAAAATTTAATCAAAAAATTTAATATTTAAAAAGTTAAAATTTCGTATTAAAATATGCTATTATGGAAAACCGCAGCGTCGTCATGTCTACCTGCTTTCCCACCGAATTGAAATCTTTTTATTTCCTTGTCTTTCCAATTAAAGAAATTAAATTTTTATCGATCGATTTTTAGTGGATATTTTAACTTATACACATCCCAGAATTGTGAACTTTATACCAAATGAAAGTAGATTTTTTTCTGCGTCTGTCTATTCCATTTACAAATTTCTCGGACCAATATTTTCTGATATACGATTTCGCTTTAAAATCTCCACTTCATTTTTCGGCTTAATTTCCTCCGTGGTAACCGTGCATTCGGCTGATTTTACTGGCAACCCTTAGGAGAAACACGGATGATTTCGAGAAAGTCAGTTTGAATTTGCATTAAAAACGTGGATTTTAGAAGTTAATTAGCCCGTAATTCGGTTAATTACCAACTTTTTCAAAATTTTATGATTTGTTGTTTCATGTGAGGTGTTCAGCTATAAGTACCCAAAATTTCAAGTCTCTAACATGTATAGTTTCTGAGAACGGGCTCTGTGACGGACAGACGGGCAGACAGATAGACAGACAGACAGACAGACAAAGGAGCGAGACGAATAGGGTTTCGTGAGATGAACGAAACCCTAAAAAGCATACTAGTGGATTCTCAAAAAGTCTTATTTTTCCATTACTAATTGTTTGACGTAAGAAAGTAAATCCTTTTCCTACATGCATCATCAAACATCTATTTTCTTGTAAATGCCAGCATCTATTGCTTTTCATTAAGCCATCTATTTAAAATTTAATCTCACTATTTTTAACAATGTTACTTTGACATATTTGGAATATATTTTATTTAAAATTTTCAGAGCATTGCAAAACATTTTTTGTGTAACATAGAAATTTACTTAAGGTGGAAAGATACTATTTTGTCAGTCTTAAAAATCAATTACTTTTTCTTAACACATTCCTAACAGCGACACTCTAAAACATACTTGGTAAGAAATTCCCAAGCAATTTATAGAATTTCGTTAATAGCACCGTGATTCGAAATCGACAAAAATGTGAAATCAACGTGACTGAAATGCAGCTCTTATTTTCCACATTGGCTCTTACGCTTAGTACTCTGGACTAAACGATCAACCAAAAGATTTCACTTTGACACAATAATAGAATATTTTCCCCATGAAATCTAAATCTAAATACCGTCTTTTCACCGTCTAAAAAATTGCATGCGCACTGCTCACATTCATATTTGTCATTTAAAAAATTATTAATTAATATACTTCCGAACTTGAAGTTCGTTTGCCAGCTACAACTTTTTTATTGCACATTCCCACTTTTGACTTGCGGTATTAATCTCAGTAACGTCGAGTAAAAGTTCCAGAAATCTAAGTCTTTTAGACACATTCTTAGTAAAATTTTTAGTTTTATCAAAGAAAATGATTGTTTTCTTTTAAATATGACGTCATTTTCAATCACTGAAGAATTTCCCATAGCGTCTCAAATTCATTATCAGCGGAATGAAAAATAATTGAAATGTAACAGCTTTATGAGAGAAAATGCGTGTTTCTTAACGCGTGATGTATTTTCTAATAATATTCTTAAAGTAAGTTTTTTTTTTTTAATTGCAATGATACACTGGCATAAATATGGATATAATCGCTGCAAGAATGGAAGTAATCCTATTGTCAACATTTTGAAGAAATTTTATTGAAAAACCTTTAAAATTAAAAAAAAACATTAAAATATAAAAACAAAAATATTTAAAAAAGGTGCTAGTGCGTGTACATCTACAAACGAACAACTTTCAATAAAAACAATAATTATTATAATTTATTCAGTAGAAATCTCATGGCAAATGACTGTACAAACAGCTTTGTCTTTTAAGTATACTAGGGGATCGTACCCGGGCTTCCCGGGTAAAAGAATATAAGTGAAAACATTTTTTTTTTATTGAAAACTAACAATTTTTTTTTATGCAATAAATTTTTTAGATTAGCCACTTACATTAAAAAAGCATTTTTCATATGGAAAATACGAATTACACAATCAAATACATTTTCGAAATTTATCAAAAGCGATATTTTCTTATTAGCCGCATGCTAAGAGTTATTTGCCAAGATTTTACTACTTATGATATCCTTTTATATTCTGATAATTTCAGAGCTTATACATGTCTGGTAAATTTGTGTTTTATTTATGTTATTTAATTTATTTATTCATAGGGAAGTTTTTTTTAATGGAAATTAGCCATAAGAAAATGATGAACTCTTTATTTTGTTTTATGGGCAAACGGATTAATCTTTCGTAATCGAGCTCCGCGCGATATAGATAAATTAAAACATTTCATGCTTTAAAATTGTTTTTAAAACCATAGACAATCAGTAAACTGAGATGAACTTTGCAAACAAATTCCATTTGAAAAAAAAATCTTACTTGGTGATCTAAAAATTTAAATTGTACGATTACAAATATGTTAGATTTGTTTGTTTTTTTCAATATTATTCTTTTATTTGTTTATAAAAGAAGTATTAATTTCGTTAATATGTCTTTCACAAATATGTTAGTTTTGTGGGGTTTTTTAATATTATTCTTTTATTTGCTTATAAAGGAAGTATTAATTTCATTATGCAAAAATAGACTGAAACAAATGCTGAAAAATGTTTGTTGCTTTATATGCAAAATGTTTATTATTTTATGTATTGAAACCGGCACGTGATAAGCTAAACTTTAAAAAAAATCATGCTTAAAAATTATTTTAGAAAATATAATACATCAGACAATGAATACAGTTTTCAAACAAATTGCATTTGAAAGTACATTTATTTCCCGATGCGACAAAAATTGAAAATGTATGATGGTCAGAAGATTGAAAAAATGCAGGAGCGAAAATTTCAAGACCGAAATTTGATCGTGAAGTATTGCCATTCCCAAAATGACGTCAGCGTTACGCACAGATACGTTTGTTCTTTATAATATATATACATAATCAGTAAAATATAATAAAGGTCAGTTATTAGGATGTGGTTATCAATTGAGGCTCTTATGCTTGGATTTCCGGAATGAAATCAGCAATTTTCACCTTCTCAAAATTTGCATACGCACTTCTCATCAGGGCTGCGGAGTCGGTAGGAAAAATGACCGACTCCGACTCCTGGATTTCTGAAACATGCGACTCCGACTCCGACTCCGACTCTTCGACTCCGACTCCGGCATACACACAGGGTTTCTCAAAAAGATTGAAATGCGCTTTAAATTTTTTACCTGTTGGAGATATATAGATAATGCAAATTGAAAAAGTGTTAAAAATTAAATAGTTATTAAGATTAACGATCGACCGAAACCGAATTTCGGTAATATTTCTATTTTCGGTCGAAAATTTCGTTCGATTAGTTCTAAATACAGTAATGAAAACAATTATATTTATTACTTTTTATGGGATGCCATTACTGGAATAAAGGGTGTTCATTACTGGAACAAAGGGTGTCCATTAGTGGCATTTTAGGTGTTTTGATATATTTCTGCTATTTACAATTAAATTTTGATTCATATTGGGAAATGAAACTATGGGAATAGTTAAATATTGTTGATAAATTAATATAATATTGAAAAAACTGGAATATAATACACATAACTATTACTTAAAAAAAAACAATTTTTAGAGAAATTCCTTAAGGGTGTCCATTACTGCACATCTACCCTATTTATAAATATATAGATATATAACCCAATATTCAAACTAGCAGGATCTCCTGCCAAGCATTAGAGATCAGCACGGGCCGGCCCGAAGCTCGAAGCCCGAGTCCGGCCCAGCTCGCAGGCCGGGCTCGGGTATATCACAGCATTAGTACTCGCCACTCGTCGAGTAACACTTAAAACGTGACGATTATAACTTTATTGTCCTCACTCGCCAAACTTAATGGGCACCACTCGCCAAACGTGATAGTTTAAAGATGTATCGATGCCAGGGGGGAAAAGGGTGAATTTCGTTCGGAATTTACGGCGTACAGATCGGTGATTCTCCCGAACGTAAAAAAAGAAAGTAACAGGAGCGATTCTGTTCCGAATTTTCTGAAAATTTAAGGCATTCGGTTCCGAAAATTAAAAAAAAATCGGTCATCACTCCGAAAATTCGGACATTAAAAAAAATCGCTAATTTCGACATGTAACCAAAAAAAATCAATTTTGTCAGTCGCTCGCAGAAAAAAATCACCAATTTCGTCAAAAAAGCGCGAAAAAAAAGGCGAATTTCGTCAAGGATCTCGAAAAAACGCGAATTTCGTCCTAGGATCACGTAAAAAAACCACAAAATGCTTCAAAGGATGGCGAAAAAACGCAAATTTCATCAACAGATCGCGAAAAAACGCAAATTTCGTCAACAGATCGCGAAAAAACGCAAATTTCGTCAAAAAATCGCGAAAACAAACGAAAATTTCGTCAAACGATGGCGAAAAAACCCCACAATTTTCGTCAAAAGATCGTGAAAAATCCCAAATTTCGTCAAAAGATCGCGGGTAAACACGCAAATTTCGTCAAAGAATCGCGGAAAAAACCGCACGAATTTTGTCACAATATCGCGGAAAAACGCAAATATTGTCAAAAGATCGCGAAAAAAACGCAAATACTGTCAAAAGATTGCTAAAAAAACCGCAAATTTCGTCAAAAGATCGCCGAAGGAACGCAAATTTCGTCAAAAATTGCAGAGAAACGCAAATTTCGTCAAATAATCGCGGAAAGAAACCCCTACAAATTTCTTCAAAAGAACCGCAAAAAACGCAATTTTCGTCAAAGGATTGCGAAAACAAACGAAAATTTCGTCAAACGATGGCGAAAAAATCCCACAATTTTCGTCAAAAGATCGTGAAAAATCCCAAATTTCGTCGAAGGATCGCGGGTAAACACGCAAATTTCGTACAAGGATCACGTAAAAAACGCGAATTTCGTCAAAGAATTGAGAAATACACGCGAATTCCGCCAAAGAATCGCGGAAAAAACCGCACGAATTTTGTCACAATATCACAGAAGAACGCAAATATTTTCAAAAGATCGCGAAAAAAGTGCAAATTTCGTCAACAGATCGCGGAAAAACGCAAATTTCGTAAAAAAATCGCGAAAACAAACGAAAATTTCGTCAAACGATGGCGAAAAAACCCCGCAATTTTCGTCAAAAGATCGTGAAAAATCCCAAATTTCGTCAAAAGATCGCGGGTAAACACGCAAATTTCGTCAAAGAATCGCGAAAAAAACGCGAATTCCGCCAAAGAATCGCGGAAAAAATCGCACGAATTTTGTCCCAATATCGCGAAAAAACGCAAATATTGTCAAAAGATCGCGAAAAAAACGCAAATACTGTCAAAAGATCGCGAAAAAAACGCAAATTTCGTCAAAAAATCGCGAAAAAACGCAAATTTCGTCAAATAATCGCGAAAAGAAACCCCCACAAATTTCGTCAAAAGAACCGCAAAAAAACACAATTTTCGTCAAAGGATCGCGGAAAAAACGCGAATTTCGTCACAATTTTGTTTGAAATGTTCATAACTTTGTTACTGGCCAGTGGTTAAAAAAACCGGGCCAGTGAAAAACATCAGTGTACTAGACAGTGGCCATTGGGCAAAAATGTTAATTTTGACCTATAGGCTCGGGTCGATTTTTATTTACGGCACGCGGGCCGGGCCGGTTTGGTCTCCACTCTTTTCGGGCCGGGCCTAACCTATTTTTCCTGTACATGCCCGGGTCTGTTTTCATTCCTAGTTTTCACGGGCCAGAATTTTTAGTCCTAGTTTTGACCCATCCCGAATGAAAATCATTGTCTCAGCATGGCCTTGTCCATTCAAAGGTCAGTAAAATTAGGCCTGGTCCACAAATTTTTGCAAAAAATGCATACATTTTTAAATCGACATTATTCTACACTTAAACATTAAAATTTCTTCTTTTTTGAGAATAGTATATTTCTATGCTTATTAAAATATAGCTAAATTAAAATGTAGTAAAACATGTGAAAAAGAACTTGCCTTTGACAGAACCTTGTTTTAAACTGAAAACGTGTTGATCCATGCAAAATTTATGTACTATTACGAATACGTAAGAAAAGAATATATATATATATATTACATTTACACTTGCTAAGAAGGGAACTTGTCTATAACGCATTTCTTTTTCCTATGCAACTCCGTCTAAGAAGATTTTACTGTATAGCATTTTTCAGATTTTTAACACTTCAATATACCTGGAATATGGATTAACAATATTAATGATAACTGAAACATTTACATACAAAAAATAGAGATTCATTAAAAAAAATAAATATTGCTGCCTGCGGCACTTCTATAATAATGAAGATTATAAACATAAAAAAAAAGTTAAGATAAATATCTTTGGTCAGAACTCCTCGTACGAGACAAATTTTTAACCAAATCGACGTAAAAATCAATGTTTTGTAGAAATTCACTCGGGCTGGGCCGGGCTCTGGCCAAGATTTTAACATTTTAACATTTTAAGATTTTAACTTTTAAGTTTTTTACCGGGCCGGACCAGGCCAATATTTTTTTTCTACGGGCCGGGCTCGGGCCGAATTTTTTTTGTATGAGTCGGGCCGGGCCCGGGCCTGGAAATTGAGGCCCGTGCAGACCGCTACCAAGCATCATAGACAGTTTAACGCTTTTAAAAAAATAATAAATTGTTCAGTTGTCACCAGTTTTTTGAAATAATAATTTTCCCCTTACTTGAAGAATGATGTATTTGATGAAAGGAATATTACTCTTAAAGTGCCGAGTAATTATCCTCATATTATAAAAATGTAGTTATCTACATTTGAGATTGTAATACCTGTATTTATAATTTACAGTTTATATACCAATTTCAGACATTAATTCATACTTTAAAGACAATTTTAATCAATGTAATATATACAGGTCTGTTTCCATAAAATACATTTAAAAAATATATATTAGACGCCACATTAAAAAAAAATTTGGTTTTTTAAATGTGATGTCAAATATATATTTTTTAAATGTTACATCAAATATATTTTATAGAAACAGACCTGTATATATCATGTTAAAAATAATAGAATGATAATTATAGAATTAAAAAATAAAATAATAATTCAGTTCATAAATTTAAAATTAAGCCTAATTGATTTTATTTTTTATTTCACTTCAAACTGTTCAACAAAAAGTTTGGAGTCGGAGTCGGAGTCGGCATATTTTTAGCGACTCCGACTCCGACTCTTTTCACCGAAAAATCACACCGACTCCGACTCCGACTCCACGACTCCGACTCCGACTCCGCAGCCCTGCTTCTCATATCCATATTCATCATTTTAAAAAAAAATTGCATTTTGTTTGATCATTTAAAAATCATTTTAACTCAAAACTTGAAGTCAATATTGCCAGCAACATCTTTTATGTGAACAGACGCACTCTTTATTTGAGATTCTAATCTCAATTTTGGAGAGTAAATATTTCCGTAATTTATGGTTTTTAGACGCATTTGTGTTAAAAGGCTTAGTTTTATCTAACAAAATGATCGTTTTCTTTTAAATATGACTTCATTTTCACTTAAATAAGCATTTCGCCTAGTGTCTGAAACTTAGTATCAGTACACATGCAGAAGGAAAATCACTATAGAAAATTTACGAGGAAAAATGCGTGTTTTCAAAAGCAGTATGCCATTTTCCGTTATTATGCCCCTAATATAATATTCTGCTCCTAATGGGATTTTGCGCCACTAAACCCTATACAACAATTTTTATAAACAATTTTGAATTTTTATCAGAAAATAGCATGAATAAAGTTTAAAATACCTCATTATATCTCTCTTGTCTGCAGCAATGAAAGCTATCTAATTTTCATCATTTTGAAGGAATTTCATAAAATGCTTTTAAAATTAAAATATAAAAGTGTAATAATATTTAAATAAAAACTGATAGCGTGACCACATCTACAAAGGAAGAGCTTTAAATATATATATATATGTAAAATTGGTTCAGCAAAAAGATCAGGACAGATGACTAAAAAACACACTTGTGTTTTAAATATATAGGTTATATAAAATTAGGAAAAATTAAATTAAGCAAATTATGTTATTTTGATAAAATTATAGTAGAATGTCCTAAAGAACAGCATTAAAATTTTATTATTCGAGAGAATTTTCTACAAAAACTTCAGCAACACGATATTATTTTAATCCACGAATTATTTGTTTGCTTGTCTAACTCGGCGAAGCAAATCCATCCAGGCGAGAATCATCAATTTGTGTAATATAAATCGCTATTATTTGCATGTCACCTCTCTTTTATGAAGACACTCTACATTTTTGTAAAACATTGCGTTTGTCAGTGTGTGTTTTCCATTACATTATTTTCAAAAGTGAAGCATTTTGACCTGTGAAGAATTTCAAAGCAGCTGGGCTGTAAAAATGACGCACTTCTACAAAACATAATTCAGGTTTAAGAATTAAAATACACGCTTTTTTATAAAATGACGTCATTTGCATCCGCTAAAGCAATCTACTTTTCCAACCCAGTCTTAAACTTCGTATATAGAAAAGTGTGCATATGACGTCATTATCACGGAATAACAGACAATATTCTTGACATAGCCCATATTTTATTTTCAACTATTTTTTCAAGTTTCATGGGAAAATGGCAACAAAAAGATACAGTATCTCCTATTTTCAACTATTTTCCGTTTACTTTTAATGATATTCAATAGAAATGAGGTACTTTTGTTGCCACGATAAGAAAAATGGTATTAAAAACTGCAAAAAAATTAATATCTCAAAAATTAATTCAGATACAGCTTTCAAGCAAATTGCATTTAAAAGAGCCTTTTTTTCCTTATACGACGGTGCAAAAATTTAAAATGTGCGATGTTTAGAAGTTTAAAAATTTTCCAGTAGAGAAAATTGCAAAACCAAAATTTCATTTCAAATTTCAAAGTGTTGCCATTCGCAAAATGACGTATGCGTTACGCACAGATATGTTTGTCCTTTATAATACAGATAAATAGATGATGAACAAGTATGTTGTGGCCATTACAAAACTTTCTTCTATCTCATACTTGTCAATACTTCAAAATTCATTATCACAGTGCATCTATGCTCATCATGAGGATTCTAAAAAGATGAAATTCCGTGCATTAGTTCTTGACATATTACTGTCCATGAAATCGTGTAAATCCATCAAAATGCAGCATAGCAGCGCCACCTATTGGGTGATTTACACCAGAACCTAATTATCATCAACATATGTCAATGTCTAACTGAATATGAAGTTTGGGGAAAATCCGTGCATTAGTTTCTAAGATAGAGCTATTGCGCAAATCATGACAAATGCAGCATAACAGCGTCACCTGTTGAGTGATTTATACAACCACATAATCAGTATCAACATTTATCAAGGTGTACTTGAATCTGAAGTTTGATGAAAATTCGTGCATTAGTTCTTGAGATAGAGTTATTGAGGAAATAGTGCAAAATGCAGCATAGCAGCGCCACCTATTGGGCGATATTCACCAACACGTAGTCAGCATCATTTCATATCAAAAAGTAACTGAATCTGAAGTTTGATGAAAATATGTCCATTAGTTCTTGAGATACAGCGATTGCAGAAATCGTGAAAAATGTTGTAAAGCAGCACCACCTGTTGAGCGATTTACACCAAAATGTACAAAATGTCAATTCATATCAAGGATTAACGGATTCTGAAGTTTAGTGAAAATTGTTGCATTAGCTCTTCAGATACCGCTATAATGGAAATTCTGAAAAGTGCAGCATAGCAACGCCACCTGTTGAGCGATTTTCACCAAAACACAAACAGCACTAATTCATATCAAAGTATACATGAATCTGAAGTTTCATGAAAATCCGTGCATTAGTTCTTGAGATAGAGCCATTGTGGAAATCATAAAAAAATGCAGCATAGCAGCGCCACCTGTTGAGCGATTTACACCATACTGTACAAAACATCAATCCATGTCAAGGATTAACTGAATCTGAAGTTTGATGAAAATCCGTGCATTAGTACTTGAGATAGAGCCACTGCGGAAATTGTAAAAAATGCAGCATAGGAGCGCCACCTGTTGAGCGATTTGCACCAACACGTAATCAGCATCAAGTCTTATCAAGGACTAACTGAATCTAAAGTTCCATGAAAATCCGTGCATTAGTTCTTGAGATAGAGCCATTTCGGAAATCATAAAAAATGCAGCATAGCAGCGCCACCTGTTGAGCGATTTGCACCAAAAACTAATCAGAAACAATTTGTATCACGGACTAACTGAATATGAATTTTTATTAAATTCCGTGCATTAGTTCTTGAGATAGAGCCATTTCGGAAATCATAAAAAATGCAGCATAGCAGCGCCACCTGTTGAGCGATTTGCACCAAAAACTAATCAGAAACAATTTGTATCAGGGACTAACTGAATATGAATTTTTATTAAATTCCGTGCATTAGTTCTTGAGATAGACCGCCCACAAAATTTATGTCACACACAGACAGACGGACAGACAGACAGACAGACTCACAGACAGACATTTTGTAAAAACATGTTTTTCGGGTTCTCTGACCTCTAAAACGTGTAAATCCGTCGAAAACCGGAATTCGAAAATTTTCATGAATCCAATACTTTCTTCTTGTAAAGATAGAAGAAAGAAAAAATAAAGTGGCGAATAAAAACTCATTAATATTCTCTCTTTAAAAATATAGGATAAGAGAAACAAATATTTCAACTATTTCATATTTTAATGTATTTATAAGCACAAAGATACTTCTATAAACTGAATTATATAATGATCAGAGGTGTATTACCAATGGGTTGGGAAGGATTTATTCTTTTTTATTATTCTCTCCGTAGAAAAATTAACATTGCCGATTTTTTTTATTAATTCAATTTTTATATTTAAACACTATTAACTGTAAACAGTTTTAAAATGTACACTAGTGGATTCACAAAAAGCCTTTGTTTTTCATTAATAATTGTTCTACGAAAAATAGTAAATCCTTTTCCTATATGCATTATCAATCATCTATTTTCTTGTCAATGGCAGCCTCTATTGCTTTTCATTAACCCATTTGCTGGGCAACATATAACAATGATATGTTCCCGCACCATGTTGGTTAAATCAAAGTAAAATTGCGTAATTTGTTATTTCTGTTTGTATAAATATTTTTTTATAAAATATAATTATGAGTGTAAAATTATAATGTTTATATATTTAAGTAAAATAGGAGTGTAAGTTCATACAAAAATTATTAAGTTGATTTTAAATATTAAATATATATTTTTTAAAAAATTGTTGTATTGTAAAAGAATGTCTAATGTTGAATAGAGTTCGGATCTCAGATAACAACAATAGCCAGACGCCATGGTGTCGTTTTATGACAAGCCAATGGAAAGTGGTGTATAATTAGAAATCGTAAAATAATAAAAATGTTGGAATAAATTTATGGCCTTAATAAAAGTGTTGGGATAAATTTATGGCTTTTCAGACCACCCAAACTTTAAGGCATATAATAATATTAAAGTATATGTAAGGGGCCATTTGCAGACTGTTAGCTAATAGGCCTATCGAAGGATAATGCAAAATCTTCTCACATCCAATAAGGGTGAACTAGACAAATAGTTCCACCCACTGCAAGAGTTGGTGTGCCAGAAGAATAAGGTTTGAAAAAGAGAGTCTGAAAAAAGATGTAGAGGACGCAGGAGCTCTCCTGAAAGCCCGTGCAATGAATCCAAAAAGCCCTAGTAATGCCCAGGCGAGATGGACATATCGGAGTGAGCCTAAGCAAGCCTAATTGAGGATGTCTTCCTGATGTTAAAATAAAGTGGATTGTTCTACAGAGGTCCGTAGCTATGCATCCTGCCATCCCGATATCGCCGCTCTGATAAGACGCAGATTCCTGATGACATATGGATATGATCCTTAGCAACGCGACAACTCTGAATTTGATGAATAAAGGCCACCATCCCGTATATGAAATGAGGTACTACCTTAAACTTTTTCTTTTTACCACTTGAAATCATATGAGAAATTATAAATATCCTTTTCTGATATTTTATGGTAGAGAGCAATCTGAGATCCGACCAAACCAATAATTAAATATAATTAAGGTAATTTAAAAATGAAAGAGAATTATTCTTTTAGCAAAAAGAAAAATATATAATAATAAGAGTAAATGAAAGTATTGTCTTTTCTTTTTAAAGATTAAATATACATAAAATAATGAGAAGCAAACAAAAGTGTTGCTTTCTTTTTTTTTTTTTTGAATTAATATTATGTATTTCTGTATATAGTGGTGTCCAATGTAAATAAAATATTTAATCAAGTTTTAAAAAGTTTCTGTAATTATTTAATTGATAATGTTTAAGGTGTGTCAATTTATTTTTACAGCTTAAAGTTTAGTTTAATTCATAAGTGGAAGAGTTCGTCTAAATAATTCACAACGCAAACTCTTAATTTTATTCGTAATTAATTAAATTTAATAATTACATTTTGACGCGGATTATAATTTAATTTTATTAATGCTTCGCGTTGCTCTTCTACTAGAATTATGTAATTACGATCACTTAAGTTATCTGAAGTTATCTAAGGTATATATAAAAATTATATACCAATTTACTATGAGGTTGCTTGGATGATTTGGACCAATTAACAACTTTGGATGTAAATTAAATAGAAAATAAACAGGTGTAATTATCTGTCCACCATACCCCCCCCCCCCCTTCATAGTAAAATGGTGCTATGACTCAGGAACGTTCATCTGAGGTCATTAGAAATAATAATAATAATAATAATAATAATAATAATAATAATAATAATAATAATAATAAAGGAAAATAAATTTAAATATTATTTTAATGTCACAATTTTAAAGATATTGTAGGTACGTAAATTTAATTGATTAAAATTTTATTAAAATTAATTTTATTATTGTAACAATAATGACACACATATAATAATTTAAATAAATAAAATGAATAATATATGTTAGCAATAAAGAAAAAAAAAGAGAAATGAAAAAAATAATTATGGGATTTATAATAGGTAAATTTAGGAATTACAATTTTTTTTTTCCTATCTCTTTTCTCTTGTGGTTGGATCTCAGTTACCATTGAGAAATAATGGCATTCATATCACAGATGACACATTTGTAAAAATAATTTTTTTTATATACTGTATAAATAAGAATAATAAGTAAAATTTTATAATATGACTGGTATAAAAATGATCGAAATGTCAATAGATCATGATTTTTGAAATTGTATCAAGGTGATACAAAAGAAAATTTATGAGTCGTACTACGAAGTAGTAGTACAATATTTACGTATAAAAAAAATTAAAATAAGATTGTTGTTTCTGTAGAAAAAGACAGATATTTTTCTGTTAAATGAAATTATGTTGTTTTTTATATATACGTGTATTATAAACATTTTAGGGGTATTTATGTGTGTAAAAGAATAATCTACAAAACAACTTCATCTGCTAAGAATTTTTTTTTTTTTTTTTTAATTTTAGTGCTGTTGTTTTTATGTATTTATGCAATTTAGAATATTTTCATACATATGTTGTAATATAGAGAAAATAGTATGAGATGCAAAATATTATTTTAAGAGGTATAGGATCTATTTTGAATTGATATTTTGAAAAAGTATACATTGATTACTAATATTTGTTAAAAATGACTCAGACGCTGGATGTAGATACACGTATTAAGTTAGTGTCACCATTTGATAATAAAAAGAACAAAAACATTATATTTTTCTTAGATGAATTTGATAATATTTTGAATTCGAAAGATATACAGGAAGAAACTAAATTATTAATTTTAAAGGCTAAAATTACTGGGGACGCAAAACATATTTTAAGTAAACAGATTGAAAAATATAATGAGACCAATTATAATTTATTTAAAAATAATTTGGTGGAGTTATTTGGTAAAAAACTAAGCTTCCTTAATGCTCAGAGCAATTTCCTAAATTTAAAACAGGCCGCAAGTCAAACGATAGAGGATTTCATTTTGGAGTTTAAAAAGGGTGTAAAATCTTATATCGAAATTGCAGGCGAAAATGTGGATAATAAGGAAGAGAATTTTATCGAAATCTTAAAAATATCGAATATTTTAAATGAAATTAGACAGGATATTGCACTAGATATTCGTAAAAATGCGCACAGGTCCTTCAAAGAGGCATACGAAAAAGTAAAGGATTTAAATTTGGGTCAAACAGTATATTTAAAATGTATTGGAAAACCAGGCGCATTAGAGCCAAAATTTCAAGGACCCTACGAAGTTACTAAAAAGTTTAGAAACTTTAATTATTTATTACAATATGTTCCAGATAAATCAATAGAGCCGATCAAACGACATATGGATCAGCTGTACGCTCCGAAATATGCAACAGGTCATACAGAGGCGGAAATTACGAATTTACAGGGGTCTCAGAAAAAAATTAAGGGTGATAAAAATTACAAAAATAAATGTGACATTTGTCAGAGAAAATCACACTCAACTGAAAATTGTTGGTTTGAATTAGATGAAAATACGAGTCAAAAGGGTGACAAAGTTACTAAAAAGTATTATAAAAAAAAATAATAAACATTCTGAGAATGTAGACCCATATTTAAAGTATTAAACAGATTACGATTATAAAAATATGTTGTTATATGGTTATACACCATATACAAACTTATACGGGGATGTTATACAAGATCATTACCTTTTCCCCCCTCCCCAGTATTATCCATGGGATATGAATTGGTATTAAAAATAAAACAAAATACATAATTAATCGAATTTAAAAATTTAAAAATTTTCAAAATTTAAAAATAACTTTTTCTCTTTTAGGTAAAAAAATTGAAACAAAATTAATAACTTGCCTTTTTAAAATTCAAAATAATAATAAGAAAGAATAGGAACATGGGAACGCCAATTTGTCTCAGGGTTACAATATTGAGCAAATGTGCAGGGCGCACCCGAAAACATACTTATAAAATTATGAAATGTGCTTCACAAAACTTCACTGGAGCAGTGAAATATTTATCTCCAGGCAAAAGTTATATATATTTTTTTTTCTTTTCGAATATGAATTAGAAAATATAAAATCTTAACAAAGCCAAATAACATTAAAACTTAATTAATTTAATAGTGAATAATGTTGGAGTAATTAAAAAAAAAAAAAAAAAAAAAAAAAAAAAAAAAAAAAAAAAAGATAATTTTTTCTGTCTTCTATAAGGGTAGCCTTTGCTAATAGCCTTACAATTTAGATGACAGAATTTCAGAATTACTCTTTAAAATGAGTAGGTGTAAGCTTTAGGTTCAGGGTAGTTAGAACAGCTTTATAGCATGCTCATATATATTTTTTTTTCTTATATAAATATATGGGTTGACAAGGAATAAATTATTAGTACACTCGATATTAGGATAGCGGTCAGCTATAAGCCTAAATATAATAAAATATACAAAAAGTGCTAAGATTTATTCCGGTAGTTCAATTACAACTTATATGCTAAAGTCTAGAATTTAGACAACAGGGATAGGTTTTATGAACAAAAGTGTTATAAAAAAAATAATTTAAAAAAAAAAAAAAAAAAGGATTTTGGTGTAGCACATTGGTTTAAAAAAAAACATATATATAGATGACAATGGACAAGGCAAGTTATTTCAATATGATTGCACACAAAATTATAGTAAAAAAATACACAAATAAATAATTGAAGTAAAATTAAAATTTTCTCACAAAAGGCTTTCTGTATAGGGTGCAATTTTGGCCTACGGCTGGGTATGCACCAACACCAACTAAATATTTGTAGAAAACTTATTCATCAAGGTAATTCAAGGTCATCACTTAGTTATAAACTTCAGGATTCTTGGCTGAAAAAGGAATCGAAGAAAAAATTAAGTATGGTATAATTACTAGATGTTATGCTCAGAAACAATAAAATTAGTAATATTATATTGTAAAAAGCAGCATTTTGAGTTTTATTTAGGAAAACTTTTGATTTTTAGGTTTTACACATTTATGGAGTGTCTAGCTCAGTGTATAGTTCCTAGATTTAATAAAAAATAATAAATAAAAATATAAGTTGGTGTTGTTTTCAAAATAAATAACAAAAGGTATAGCAATTAGCATTTACAGTTAAAATTTATGGAATTTTCAGCAAAATTAACATTAGACAAACATAGTTTATATTATATTTAACTTGATAAGCTAATTTACTTTTATTAACGGTATTCAATTAGAATTAAAGTAGGCTTAAATACAAGTTAAATTAATTAATAACATTGTTATAGTGTAAAATTTTAGGTAAGACTATTATATTTTTATTGTATATATATAAATATGCGAATTTAATAATTAATAAAATGTATTAGCAAAATTATTTAATATAAATATTAAATGACATCTTACTGAAATCAGCTAGAAATTAGATTTTTTTTTTTAAATAAAATATTTTATAAATTTATGTTATTTTAGAATTTAAGCATTTTTTTTTCTCTTTACTTTCCCTTAGAATTAAATGCAATTCTAAATTTAACACATATAAATATACATAGGATTGATAAATTTGAGTGTGTGAGTTCATAAAATTTTTTTTATATAATTTGGCCAATTTAACATAAGGAAACAAAATAAATAAATAAATATATTTATATATATTGGCCTTATTTTTATTAAAATAGGTAGTATGGCTTAATAAATTTATTTACTTAATTTTTTTATAGTACGTACAGTAATTATTTTAAAAACTTGATCTATAAAAAAATTGGATGTGGTTGTTTGGGAGTATACAAAGATTTTTTCTGCTGGCAGAAGTTCTTTGGTCCGGCCGGGTACTCATAGATGGCTGCATACGATTTTACGTAGTAATTATCATTTGCTTTTGGATTTTTAAAATTATACAAGTGTATTAATTACATTTTTTTATAATTAAATAATAATTATTAATGTTTGATTAATAATAATAATTTATTATCTTTTATTTTTAAACATATCATTAAATTTTAGACAGTAGAATTCACATACGGAATGTTAATGATAAATAAATAAATAAATAAATAAATAAATAAATATGAAAATTTAACAATATTTTAAGATAGAATTGTTGGCTAAATAAATAATAATTAAAGACAAAAAAATTGTTCTCTTCTTCGTCAATGGCATTTTCTGACAACACTATTTAATAGTATTAAATGAAGGTGCATTTTTAAGGTCAGCGTAATGCATATTTTGCATTTTGAGAGGCCGTAGAAGTCATATTTCCGTGTTGTTTACATTGTAATAGTAAACAATATCCTGAATCAAAATTTGTGTTTGTTAGAAAGGTCTAAAAATATACAATGTAATCAGTTAAAGAAAATTATATTCATTTTTTCTTAAATCCTGAAAGGCAATTTTGTTTAGATTTGAACCTGACAGCATAAATGCGCGCTCGCTTCAGTTGCAGTATGAGGCAGGAGAATTCAAATGCTAGAATCGCCATTTTCCCCTGCAAAATAATAAAAAAAGCAGAAGGTTTACATTAGATATGATACAAATACATACACTGTTTATGCATAGATTATGTTAAAAATTACATACAGGCATGCACAGTTAGTTAAGAAGAAAGTATTTCAAGAAATTATACTAATTAATAAGGTAATTACAAGCATGAAATGGTTTTAAATACATACTTTTGGAAGTCGTAAAATTTTGTCACAGCACAAATCACCTCGCAGAAAGTGATCAGTAGCTTGACCAACCCCTCGTTTCGGGAGGATGGGGGACGGTCAAAAACTGGTTTTATTCTCTTCTCCTTCTTCTTTTTTTTCTCTAACCTGTGTTGATTCTCGTATCGGGTAAAGTTGGAGAACATTACGTAATGATATATTAAAGGAGATGAAATAGCTTGTATATTTTGACATATCATACATGTTAGAAGTAACAAATAAATAAATAAAATAATGTAACCAGTTTGTATACAATATTTTTCTGATTATAATTTGAATACATCAGATTAATTATGTGAAAATATAACATGTCATACGACAAGCATTGTATTTACTTTTATTCAGTATAAAATGTGTTTTAAATGAAACACTGTGTCATAAGGTTATATGTGATGAAATAATATGTCAAATGTGTATGCCATTATTTTTCTTGTAATTAGGTTTATTTCGGCATATTAGTTTCATACAAAATTATAGCTTTGAATGTATTTTGGGCACTTAAACTGTAAAGTTACAAAATTATTAAACATGTGTGTGGTAAAGAAAAAAGGCTTCGAGAAAGATGTCAGATTTTCAGTACAGAGGTCTTCTATAAATGTGAATGTCAACAGACAACTATGCTATCATGTGTTGAACTTTCTGTTATGAAAAAATAGAAGAACTTCTTATAAAATATACCAGAACCATTGATAATTGAACTTTACAGACTTAGCTCAAAAACTGTGTAGATACACATTCATATGGACACGTACATTCTTTTATGCTTTACAAAAAAAAAAAAAAAAAAAAAAAAAAAAAAAACAGCAATCAGTTTTTATTTTTTTTTTCTGACGACCGGGAGAGATGCTGGGCAACATATAACAATGATATGTTCCCGCACCATGTTGGTTAAATCAAAGTAAAATTGCGTAATTTGTTATTTCGGTTTGTATAAATATTTTTTTATAAAATATAATTATGAGTGTAAAATTATAATGTTTATATATTTAAGTAAAATAGGAGTGTAAGTTCATACAAAAATTATTAAGTTGATTTTAAATATTAAATATATATTTTTTAAAAAATTGTTGTATTGTAAAAGAATGTATAATGTTGAATAGAGTTCGGATCTCAGATAACAACAATAGCCAGACGCCATGGTGTCGTTTTATGACAAGCCAATGGAAAGTGGTGTATAATTAGAAATCGTAAAATAATAAAAATGTTGGAATAAATTTATGGCCTTAATAAAAGTGTTGGGATAAATTTATGGCTTTTCAGACCACCCAAACTTTAAGGCATATAATAATATTAAAGTATATGTAAGGGGCCATTTGCAGACTGTTAGCTAATAGGCCTATCGAAGGATAATGCAAAATCTTCTCACATCCAATAAGGGTGAACTAGACAAATAGTTCCACCCACTGCAAGAGTTGGTGTGTCAGAAGAATAAGGTTTGAAAAAGAGAGTCTGAAAAAAGATGTAGAGGACACAGGAGCTCTCCTGAAAGCCCGTGCAATGAATCCAAAAAGCCCTAGTAATGCCCAGGCGAGATGGACATATCGGAGTGAGCCTAAGCAAGCCTAATTGAGGATGTCTTCCTGATGTTAAAATAAAGTGGATTGTTCTACTGAGGTCCGTAGCTATGCATCCTGCCATCCCGATATCGCCGCTCTGATAAGACGCAGATTCCTGATGACATATGGATATGATCCTTAGCAACGCGACAACTCTGAATTTGATGAATAAAGGCCACCATCCCGTATATGAAATGAGGTACTACCTTAAACTTTTTCTTTTTACCACTTGAAATCATATGAGAAATTATAAATATCCTTTTCTGATATTTTATGGTAGAGAGCAATCTGAGATCCGACCAAACCAATAATTAAATATAATTAAGGTAATTTAAAAATGAAAGAGAATTATTCTTTTAGCAAAAAGAAAAATATATAATAATAAGAGTAAATGAAAATATTGTCTTTTTTTTAAAAAGATTAAATATACATAAAATAATGAGAAGCAAACAAAAGTGTTGCTTTCTTTTTTTTGAATTAATATTATGTATTTCTGTATATAGTGGTGTTCAATGTACATAAAATATTTAATCAAGTTTTAAAAAGTTTCTGTAATTATTTAATTGATAATGTTTAAGGTGTGTCAATTTATTTTTACAGCTTAAAGTTTAGGTTAATTCATAAGTGGAAGAGTTCGTCTAAATAATTCACAACGCAAACTCTTAATTTTATTCGTAATTAATTAAATTTAATAATTACATTTTGACGCGGATTATAATTTAATTTTATTAATGCTTCGCGTTGCTCTTCTACTAGAATTATGTAATTACGATCACTTAAGTTATTTGAAGTTATCTAAGGTATATATAAAAATTATATACCAATTTACTATGAGGTTGCTTGGATGATTTGGACCAATTAACCACTTTGGATGTAAATTAAATAGAAAATAAACAGGTGTAATTATCTGTCCAGCACCATTTAAAATTTAATCTCACTGTTTTTAACAATGTTACCATTATTTATTCTGAATATATTTTATTTAAAATTTTCTGGGCAATGAAAAACATTTTTTGTGTATCATAGAAGTTTACTTAAGTTGCAAAGATACGATTTTGTCAGTCTTAAAAATCAATCACTTTCTCTTAACACATTCCTTATAGCAACACTCTAAAACATACTTGGTAAAAATTTCACATCGCAATTTATATGATTTCGTTAAAAGCACCGTGATTCGAAACCGACCAAAAAGTGAAATCAACGTGGCCGAATTGCCACTCTTACTTTCCCCATAGCCGTCAAATAACATAGAAAATGTGTCATTGGGACTTGTGAATTCTGTATGTTCAGTTTCTTAAGGATATACATTTGACTCAAAAAAGGGTGGGTCACCTAGACTTCATAGTGATTTCACAGTGGAGACATGAAATGACGGTCTTCTGAAAGTCATAATGTGACGAATTAAAAGCGTCACCATTGCGACTGTGACATTTATGACCATTTGTGATGCCACAATGAAGTCAACTGGCTGTGCCATCAGGGTAAGTAGGTTGTATCGTGTCAAGTGATTGTACTTCTTGTAGAATAATACAGAATATAATTTTAGGTAGGTTTCGTAATAAATACTACCTATTGCAGTCGTTACTATGGTGCGACTTTTGAAAAATTCCTTCATAACTTTTCATTATAGGACCCCAGGATCCCAAAACCACCCCCACCTATATATGTATGTACTAAATTTTGTCCGCACGATAAAAGTCGCAATTATGCACGGATTGTCCTCAAACTCGCCAACAACTTTGATATGGCTAATATCTCGGCGGGGATTGAAAATGGGCGAAATCGGTCCAAGAGGGTGGAAATGGGAAGGGTTCAAAATTTTGAATACTGTCTTAACATGATTCTGATAAAACCAGCTCTTACACAACAATGGCAGAAAAAAAATAAACGTTTTTCGTTATAGCAGTTGCCAACAATTAAAAAAAAAAAAATAAAATTCTCACCAACACAATTACTTTTCTAATGCAAAATTTTCACGTGTAAAATTAAATAGTTTGACAAATTGAAAACAAATTGAATATTACGTCATAAGTTTTTTAGAGCAAGATTTCAGCATGAAAACTCAAAATAAAATAAATAGTTTGACGAATTAAAAAAATATGTATATTGCGTCATATTGGAAATATAATGGACCTCAGCAGGTGAATATTTAACGTCATGTGAGTTTGAAGAAACGTATTAAAACATGATAAAAACCCGACTATGGAAATATTAACATATTTTAACACTTTAAGGTTCTCTGAATTTTTTGTAGCCATTTTTTAAACCTATCCCATATACATGTGTGTGTGTATTCGTGTATATTATAATTTTCACAAAAAGTTTAGCTCCATACAGCTCACTCTTTGTGAAGAAACTGGGTTTATCTCTAATCTTGATTTAAGTTTTGTTGGAGAATTTAGTACTTAACTTCGAAATCTACCTCCGCCTGTAGGCCCGAGCCGGCAGGGATTTTTTTCCTCTGAAGTTCTTTTTTTATTTTAGCTTTTGAGAGTACCTTTTTATGCGATTGACATAATATTTTGCTTCAAATTTAGATATTTCTGTCCACACTTTACACAAGATTATTTTTATAATAACTTATTTTAAAAAGTCTTTTTTTCATAACTTTCTTTTATGCGCAATATACACTACACACTCAAATATGTAACTATGTCACTCAAACATTGTTAGTAATTTTTCATTACCGTATGCTTTATGTGAACACAGCTAAAGATAATAAATTTGGCTATATATATCGTATCAGACATTTTTTCGAATCTTCGGAAGATTCAACCAATCAGATATTCATTGGCATTACACATTCTCTATTTACACTTTCTTCATCCAGTCACCTTACATCTTTTCTAATTCTAAACAAAATGTTTGTATTTTAATTCAAAAAAGTAGTTCTTTCTTGTGACAATGTTTTATTATGTATAAAAACAAAAGCCTCATTTTACAAAGTCAACAATGTAGAACTCGCATTTAATCTTTTCCGGTAAGATTTAATCGTGCAAAATTGGATGTGTAAAAAGCATTTTTTTATATAAACAATATGTTTCAATTTATGATTCCTATTACATGTTGTTAATCAAAAATAATATATAGTTTAAATTTAATCATAATTAAAATTATTTTTAATTAGGCATTGATGAAATCTTTTGGAAGTAAAAACTTTTTTGAGTTACTTTAGTCTCATGGCGTATGCAGCTCCTTATATTAAAGTTTGGCAAGCACAATTAGTACCGTTCATAATTAGTAATAATTGATCAACTTATAAAAAAGACAAATTTTAGCTTTTTTGTATCTTTTCTCGAGCTTTGGCCAATTTTGTAAAAAATAATTAAAATGAACAGGTCCTTTAACTTAAATCATTTCCAGGTCACAAAGAATATCTCAAATGTAGACGGAAATTCTTCCCACTACCTCTTGTTCAATCGTTTACATAATAATATCTAGAAAAGATGGCGAGTTCATAACTATTATTTATGCACTATTTCTCTACATGGAAAACTGAATTCACATAATCTACCTTAACTTATTTGTTGAGTATGTATTCCAGAATAACTTGAAATAAGCCAAATAAGTTACACAGGAGTTAAATAATTGTAAATATCAACCAGAACTTTAACTTATAGGAAAATATTTTTTTTAAGACAATTTCCAGGCAAGTACCACTTTTCTAAAAAGAATTTAAAGTACTTTAAAAAATAAAAGAAAATTAGTTAAAAATTTCATTTTTAGAAAAAGGAGATTGTAATTGAATGCAGCAAGATAATACTTGAGAGAAAAGAATTTATAAAAAAAATCTTAAAAATTTAGTTTTCAACTTTAAAATTACATTTTATGTTTTCTTTCCTTTCATATTTGAATAAAATAAAATAAAATAATAAAAAAAAATTTTTGAAAAAATTATTCTTTCATAGTAGAAATCAAAAGATGGTAATCAAGTATTTTGAAATTTTTCAAAGAATTTAATTTAACAGTTTCCAGTGGTAAGATATAAAAATAAATCTCCTGTAAGTAAAAATTCTTCTCTCTTAAATAAAAATGAGATATGGATCTTTTCAAAGTTTTATTACATTTTATTTAATTTTAAAACGATAGGATTCTTACTCTTACAAAAGAATTCCGTCTTATGATACTTCTAAAATAAATTGCAGCTCAGTGAAAGATTGGCATAAAAGCACAAAAAATAAGTGTAAAAGAAGATATGTAAACTTTCGATACTCTTTTTTAGAGTAATTTAATTCGAAGATCTTATATTGATAGATTGTTTTCGACTCTGTAAGTCTAGCGTATAATTAGTTAAGTTAAATTAAGTTCAAAAATAATCACATGTTTAAATTTGATTTTATGAGGGCTTTAATGAAAGTAGTAGTATTAACGTAGTTTAAGTTTTTAAAGCAAACTTTCATTTTTTTATAATTAAAAAATGTACAAGAATACTTTTTAAACTCTTACTATACTATAGCTATTCCCAGACAAAATATAAGGTGACCGTAATTAAACAGAAAATACTCAACGTGTTCTGTAACAAGATCCGATTGCGAGAATGGAATCAAAATTTGTAGAGTGGTTAAGCAAGGGGTACGAAGGATTCCGCGAGAAAAAAGAGTACCATTAGTCTTAGCGTTGACTTTTGGGACTAATTATTTTCTTTAGAATCCTTCGTCCCCCCCCCCTTTTTTTTAATCATCCTACAAAACTTAGTTCCATTCTCGCAATTAGATCGCGCTACAGAAGACGTTGAGTATTGCCAGTTTAATTATACTCACTTTTGTGAAGAGGATATTTTGATGGCTTCTCATTCTCCCAATAATTGTTGTTTCCCGTAAGGCATGGTGACGTCACGGCGACGTCGTTATGAAGTCACACTGTGATTTTGTGACCGCCGATGTGACGTCACGTGACGTCGATGTGACGTCATAGTGACTAGAATGCGAGGTCGTTATGGCCGTTTTAGAGGTCGTTTGTGACGTCACATTGTGACCACTCTGTGAAGTCACGGTGTGACAAATTTGTGAAAAGTGTGTCATTTGTGACTATTTTGGCATTAACTTTGTGACGAACCTGTGACGACAGCGACAATGCTTTGACGTCACACTGTGACTAATTTGTGAAATATGTGTCATTTGTGACGAACTTGTCATAAACAATGTGATGATTTCAAATGAAAATCAAATTTCAAATTAATTGCTTAAAAGGGCAAAGGCCAACATAGAGAAAATATTCCAAGCCGGGACTCGAATCGGGGTCATCAGTGTAGCGCACTGACATTCTACCGACTAAACCACATGGAACGAGACCCAGCCTGGAAAATTTCTTACTAGTACATGTTTGCAAGACTACAAACGCAGCACAAGATGGAATATTTATCGTGAGCCGCCAACATCGGGTAAACACGAAACTTAATTAAATCCAGCATCGATTCAAACTATATAAATACTTGGAAATTTTTCCATAGAGAACCATTCGCCTTGCATACAATATTTCAAATGAAAATCAAATTTCAAATTAATTGCTTAAAATGCAATTTTAATTGGAAATTTGATTTTCATTTGAAATATGCAAGGCGAATGTTTCTCTCTGGAAAAATTTCCAAGTATTTGTATAGTTTGAATCACTGCTGGATTTAATTAAGTGTCGTGTTTGCCCCATGTCGGTGGCTCATGATAAATATTCCATCTTCTGCTTAGATTGTAGCCTTGCCAAAATGTAATAGTAAGACATTTTCCAGGCTGGGTCTCGTTCCATGTGGTTTAGTCGGTAGAATGTCAGTGCGCTATACTGATGGCCCGGATTCAAGTACCGTTATGGAATTTTTTTCACTATGTTGGCTTTTGCGCCTTTTAAGCAATCAATTTGAAATTTGATTTCCATTTGAAATATTGTTTGCAAGGCGAATGTTTCTCTCTGGAAAAATTTCCAATCATTAATACTGTGATAATTCTTGTTATAAACACTGTGATGAATTTTAAAATAAAGTTTTGTTTGAAATATACAATATTATCTTTTTACCGTACTTTTTAGCAAAGTATCGCTATTTTGGAGTCCTATTCTTCTAAAATACTTTTAATTTTTACACTGAAAAAAAAACAATGCTTATCAACTGGCATCCTTTTTTATTAAGTTCTAAGCTTGATCTTGAGTTCAAGCTTTAGATTAAGAATGTGTAAGTTTTTATGTGTTGTGATTTGTTATTATTTTATTAAATACGAACATGGAGTCTAACGGATATTAATATATTTCCTATTTAAAGAAGAATAAGATAAGCCATATTTATTTAAATTTTTTATTCCCGTGTATATTGTATTTTGTTAATATGAGCTAAATAGATTTGGTACGATTTATAGGAAATGACTGATCTGGGAAATAGAAAAAACAAGTAAAAAAAATCATGCGTTAAGCATAGATTAGCACTTTCCAACGCTTCCTGAATGCTTTAACTAGACATCGTAATTTAAGGAAATAACGTAAATAAGATAACTAAGTAAATATTTTAGAAAACGCATAAAACATTTGAAAAACTGATTTCAGCAGTTACTGTCCATGGCCAAATATGTTTTCCAATTCTTTTGAATAGCCCTGTAATTAATCCGTAGGTTGATATATACTAGTATATAATGTGAAAATTTAGTTTAGCAAGAAAACGCATAACAGGTGGAAATTCTCATTCAGCAATTTATACTAATATATGAATACATACCTGGATACTTTTGTACAACCCTGTAGTTTACCTAGAATCTTTATTACACGCCACTATTTAGTTAAAATTTAATTCAAATTAAAACACTCTTAAAACTGCTGAAATCACATTTCCAGAAATTATAATTTATAGACGGCCATATATCCATTTCCTTGCGTGACCCTGTGTATCATTTTATCCATATTCTATAAACATTTCTTTATAAATTAAATGCAGTTCAACATAAAAATCCATAACTCATCTACAAAACACCTTTAAGCAATTTGCGCCCATACCCCTTAACTCTTACACACAAGGTATACTCTTGTGTAGCCCTGTATATGAATTATAGCTTTTATATACACCATATACTATGCATAAATATAGAGAATCATAAAAGCGCATATTATAATTAAAAATGCATTTCCAGCAATTATCGCTAATGAACAGTACAATATCAACTTTTTATAAATATCATAAATTATAAATATTTTTTTATAAATATTATAAATATCAAATTTTAAAAAGTATAATAAAGCAGTTTAATCTATAAACTTGTTATCAGGCATAAAAAACACTTTATTTCAATGCTTAAATATCATATTTTATTTTTTAATGCGAAGTATCGAACGTGTATGTATAATGTTAATTTCTAATCTGAAAAACAATCCCAGATCAGTCTCTTTCTATAGGTATAATATAAAACTATTTAACTCATCTCACCAAATATACAAAACAGGAATAAACAATTTAAATTAAATAAGACCTACATTTTAAGCTCCATAAATTAATTATTAATATCCGTGTGTATCCGAAAATGGCGACGTCTTTTTCTTCCATTAAAAAAAGCACACGCAAAAACTTACATTTTAGACTAGTAACTTACCGCATCTGTTAGAACAAAAAGTTATCTGTTTACCCTGCGGTATCGTGGCAGAAGATTTTGGGCAGGCGTTAGTTTATTTGCTTTTATATAAACGGATTTGGAACTTACATGTGCAATCATTTTATGAGACTGTTTGTATTTAAATTTTTGTATTTGAAGAATTTTCCAATGTATTTTACCTTTTCTTTTTATCAGTTTTAACACCCCCCCCCCTCCCTTTTTCTAAGTAAAGATTGTTTCACACATAATAAATACAAAATATCTTCCTAAAAAATAATAAGATATAAATAAATATCGAGGATAAAAAAATTTTCTTTGTCAATCGTCATTCTTTTCATGTTAATTTCCTGTAGAATAAAATAATTCGTAAAATAATTTTTTTTTAGAGTCATATCTCTAAAACACAAATTTGAAATACGAATAATAAATTATATCATGGGTTTTGCATAATTTTTTTTTTTTTTTTTTTTTTTTTTTTTTTTTTTTTTATTCTGAAAATGCTAATTTTATTTTAAAAGTCTGAAAGAAGTAGAATTTTTTTAAAAAATAGTTACTTAAAATAGGTACACTAACAGGAAAAAATATGACTTGAATGCAAATTATAAAGCAAGAAATGTATGTATGACTAAACTCTGAAGACTCTTTCTACGTGCTCATTAAAAGCTGCAGACTTAACTCTAATAGAAATTTTTTAGTTTGAAGCCACAAAAGTGTTTCGAATACCAGTGGTCGGTAAAAATAAATGAAAAAATTTCCTTCCTGCAAACTAAATATGTAAAGTGTATATATTTAATATTCCTAATTCTAAATATGTTATCCAAATTGCTCCAGCACGTACCATTTTTCCGAGATACACTTTTATAATAATAAGAATAAGAGAAGGATTATTATATTAAATTGCAATACCAGATAAAATTGAAATCAGGAAAAAAGTATACTTTCACTCTCTTAGATATCAAATTGATAAAATATAGCATGAAAATCTAGTTTGTTGATACTTGTACCGTGCATTTTCCTTTATATGCCCCCCCCCCCCATCCCCCACCATCTTTTAGTGTCTGAATTTACTATTTGCTATCCACTAATATATTTTCACTCCTTATGCCGCTGTAACTCGGGCCTTTTTAAAATATTTCTCTTCATTTTGAAAGATTTTTTGAAGCTCATATTTTTCTCACACTGTGACTTACAATATGGGGGGGGGGGATGTTGTGAGTGTGACGTGACCTACGTTACATGCAGTGACATAACAATTCTTTTTTATTGCCAGAAAAATAAAATTTTCAGTAACAACATGTTTTGAAGAATTTTTGTAATTTTTTAAAGTTTTCTAAGAAGTTCACATCTCAGTCACAATGTGATATCACTGAGTGGTGGCATTTCGGTCACAGATGTGACGTGACCACACTGACTCACAGTGACGTCACAACGACGTCACTGTGACCATGCATGCTCTGAAGGTTACTCTCTTTAGTTCAATCGGTGGATTCAGAAATGTTGGCTATCGAACAGCGATCATCTCTTGCATGTTTTCAGGCGAAAAGGTAGCTTTTGAAATCCTTCAGATGCATTTTGAAACCTATTGCAGAAAGACATGAAAGAAATGCATGTGTACGAATTTCTCAAACGCTTCTGTAAAGGTCGGAGAAGTTTTGAAGATGTTTGCAGGTATTCTGGTGGAAGCCTTTTTACTTCCAACTCGAATGAAAACAATTCTCTCTGCCGGCACATTATCAGACAGATATTTAACAACCAGTGAAATTACATCTCACATATAAAGATGTCATTCAAAATAGTAACGTAATAGTTGATGGCACTAAAGATATAGATATTTGAAAGATATTTTGAAGATAAGTATCCTTGCAAACAATATTTTTTCACCTAAAATAAATTCAATGAGATAGAGGATTCTAATTAAAAATAGTTCAGATTCTTTATACATGTAAAGTTTAGCTACACTCTCAGAAAAAAACTATAAATTTATTAGCGTTTGCCCTTCAGTTTTCACGGGCAACAGCCTTATTTGATGAAAAATGGTCTGATCCACTAAATAAGCTGCCTTATCCCTTTACTTAGAAAATTAAGGGCAATCCACATATTCTTACAGTTCTGGTCCATCTGTTACCAAAAAAAAGTACGACTCCATACATTTTCCTCCGCTAGTGTGTAGCCCTTCATTTTAATCGTGTTTCGAAAAATAATGTCACTTAACCGTGTCGTAACGTACTTTTTAACCCGCCAAAAAAGCGATTCTGTGATGATTATCTAACGTGCTACGTGCTACGGGGCAGTAAGTAAAGTGTTATTATTGTGTCTTAAAGTGCATTATATCCCTAAAATTACGGGCTTCACAAAATGATGGGCATGGATTTTTTTTTTTTTTACGGGGTATGACTGGAATCTCTGTTGCCGTCCTCTGCCCGTAATTTTACAGGGATATTTTTAACAGTGTACTGCTGCTTTGAATAATTCAACTGTATTTTATTTTATTACATAATTTGTCAGCAATACATATTTTAGCTTAGTATTTATGGATATTTTAAATACACTTGTTAACATAACTTAAGTAAAGTTTTTTAGAACATCATAATAACATTGCTCTCATAATTTATTACTTATTATGATTTTTTAATATCTGTATTTATTTATTTTCATATTCTGGTAAATGATTTTAAAATTCAATACACCTATTCAAAATTGTGTATATAAGTATTATATATATGTATTATATATGTATATTATATATGTATATATAAGTATAAGTATACACTTATATAATCTGTATCGAAATATGAAATAAATAAATAATACTATCTTGCCATGCATCAAAATAAATTTTATTATGTAAAATAAAATAACCTTTAAAAATATTTTTTATTTCCCATTCTAATTTCTTTTCATAAAAAAATTATCTAAATATAATTTACTGGGAAAAATATTTTTCATCTGAGTTAATCAAGTTTCAATCCTCAATTCATTATATAATTCATAAGTATCAATTCATATTTTTTATAACTTATGCAACAAGTTTGAAAGAAACAAATATTTTATGTTTACTTATAAAAAAAAAAGGGAGAAGAAAAAAAAATATTAGAAATTGTAATATCTTATCTCATTCTGTAACTTTTATTTTTATATCGATGCGTGAAAATTTTTTATCTATGTTTTACTTTTGTACTTCTTAGTTTTATTTTTGCTGCATTAAGATGTCATTGTTGATGTCAAAGGACAATTTTGGAAGCGTGAGAATTACTGTGACAAGAGCAATGTTTTCATAATATATTATTCTTTCATTTTCGAAACATGTCAATATTATGCAGAATTACGTTTTAAATTTCTTGTAAGTTGTTCATGTGATTAGCTGCTAGCCATTACCTGAATATCTAGCTAAAAAAAAACAATTAATAACTATACAATCTCGGACATGGCGTCAACGATACGCAATAGATATTATAAGGGCAACCATGTCCGTGCGGCCCTCTGAATATCTAGGCCTGAACACTGGCTCAAAAATGGCGGCTGACTAAGACGGATATTTTTCAGCGTGTTTTCGCTTGAATTTTAGCACCAATAATTTAAAAAAGATTTTCAGCTTTGTTTTTCTGAAATTAAACAAGTCAAAGAAATCTTTAATAAAATACCAGAGTCTAAATTTAGGAGACCGTATTTACGTTAAAAAAAAAACCGTTTACGGCGGCTGTAATTTTTGTGTCAGCTCTCAGGACTAGTATTCAGGGGGGAGGGGGGTGTCGCGTGTTTTGCTGCCGTCATTTTGAGTTTGGAAACACCTGGAAATTTAATTTTGGTTTTGAAAGTTTCACTGATGCATTTGTTTAAAAATCTAAACAGCGCACATTTTCAATGTTTAAATCATCGTACAGATAAAAAATCAATTTCAATTGCAATTTGTTTGAAAACAGTATCGTAACTTTGTGATTTAGTGTGGTTTTGAAAATAATTTTCAAGCATATTTTTTTTCCAAATCAATCTCCTTCAAGCGAAATCTCTATTACAGAAGAATCTTAACCCATTTCCACTTATCTACCCTATATATATATATCTACCCTATATATATAAAATCCTAATGAATCGAATTGAAACGACTTTATGTAACGATTCTATGAAACGACTGATTAAACAACTTATTACGTTTCACGGCGATTTCTCCTAAAATATGGAATACTTTGCGATGAAATTAACACCAAAAATCCGTATTGATCCACAGATCTCAAAACTGATATTAGAATTTAAAAATTAGAATTAGTTTTCGAAATATTAATTTTTTCGAATTTTAAATACTTTTTTTCTAATGATGGCAACTCAAATTTTAATCATAACAGATTTTTTTTTTTCATATTTTAGAAAAGATTATTTTAAATTAATTTGGCGACGAGTTTGGCCTCCTTTAAATGTATGCTAAGAAATTCATCATGTTACTTTTATTCAGAATTCAATTTGTATTTCATTATCATTTTATTTAATACAAAACTTTCATTTAAAATTGAAACCTTTAAAATAAATGGCTTTTACTTCATTCTTTTTTTAAACGAAACGAAAAGAAAAATATTAGACACAGATGTCATATACACAACGGGGTACCTAATTGGCGCCAAAATGGCGTTATTGTGCCTGACATGGTAACCCGGTTATTGTTGCTTATTTATTAATAAATGTTTATTTGAATTTATTTTCTTTTTATTTACAAAATATGTTATAAATTGTTTTTTTCTATAGTTATTAATTATTTATTGTTATTTCATTTTAAAAATAACAGAAAATAATTTAAAAATACATATGTAACAGGTATTTGAAAACGAGGTTTTCGCCAAATTGCCGTAAAAAAAATCACGCCAAACCCGGTGCGTATGTGACAATGCAACAAATCATGAGATTTAATTTCCACTTCAAAGCAACGTTTTAATGTTATTACTTCTCCCGTCCACCAATTTCGCCAAATTATATAAATAGCCAAATTATACAAATTGACATATTTTTTTATTTTAAATAACAAAAGAACAAATAAATTAGTATAACATTAATAAAAATACAAATAAAACGTCGAAATAAAAATCACTTGATGGCGTGAACATGTGTAACTTTCTTAAAGTCAAAGTGAATGTGACATTTACGATCAACCATTATTAGCATTTAATCTTATAGTTTGGCGACAGATTTTTGGTCGATGGGATAACCAAGTAGCACCGCTTTAATTTACCACTCGAAAAATAAAAAAATGCTAACTGGCGAGTTAAAAAAAGCTATTGGCGAGATTTTCACCCGGCTAACATAAAAGTACCAGGAATTCTTTGTGATCATGGCAACTTTTATGTAGTTGTATTCGAAAAAATAATTTTGATTCTTTAATCAAAATGGAAACCTTTCTTATGAAAAGCGAAGGAATCAGCCTGTTGTTTATGGCAGTTACATGACTTGGACTATTATAATATAAACGAAATATGGGGATAGAATAATATTCGGCGACTTATCACACCTGTGGCTGGCTGACATTAAAGTACCAAAATGGCCGACTGGAATATAAAAAGCGAAGGGATCCGCCTGAAGCTGTTGATGATAGTCACATGACTTAGGCTATTATTATAGAGATTGTTTTCAATTTTAAAAACAGCGCAAAGAATAATATTTCCTAACGATTAAAAATTTATTTTCATGTGACTATTAAAAACAGAAAAAAAAACCTTTAAAATTACTATTAAATGATTACGTGTTAAAGGCAGGAAAATATTGAAAATTATGTCCTGAAAATTATGTCCTGAAAATTGTATTTACACGTGAATATTCAAAGGGAAAGGAAACTTTAAAATAATAAATACATTAATATGCGTTTAACCCTTTCACGGACAAGGCACTTCTATTCGTAAAATCTTGAAATCAGTGAATGGCACCAGAATTTACAAACAAATTTCGAAATACAAAAATGCTTTTGTTCACTTACTTAATAAAAGGGAAATTTTCATCCCAATATTCTGATGCTAATGTGGCAAATAAGAATTAAAATTAAGTGGTCCAAAAATGAACCACCGCCCTTGAAGGGGTTAAAGCAGCAAATTTTAGTAATTGTATTGTGTCAATCGTTTTTAAATCGCTGTTAAAAAATACCGAGAGACAAAGACTCTGTTTACTTAATTCATTTTATTTTAGCTTCTTTTCAAATGTTTAACTGATCTTCTTCAACCAAACAGGACAACAACCATTGGATGTCTTAACAGCAACTCATTCTACCTTAAATTTTTGCAATAAAAGGGAATTGAATGGAAACCCCTTTACAGGGAGATCGCTACAGGTTTTTTCGTATAATTCAATCTTCTCTAATCTTTTTAAAACCGATCAGATTAGCGTGCTTTTAGATTCTACAGTGTCTGAACGAGGGTTGGCGAGCGTAGCTTGCAGGGGGCAGAGCCCCCTAGTAACAATATAAAACATAAACAATTCAACATACGTCTCTGGCTAATTTTCAATAACGAAATTCGTAATATCGTTTTTAACTAATTACAAAACTTCATTTGAATAGATTATAAATATTTTTAATATAGAATGCTCTTTGGTGTTGTTAATGGGAAATCTAAAAAATATATAGTAAATGTAAAAACTCTGTTATAGTTATAAAAAAAAAAAATATCGCGATTCTATAACTCGTAAACTACATGTTGGATGACCTAGTTTTGACTTATATGTAAAATTGTTTCAGAATAAAGTAACTGAAATATGAAAGTTCTTAGATGTAACCATTTTATACAATTATTGGTGTATGACTTGTACATTCATGAAATATTTTAGATGCATCATGAACATGGTGATGACATTTCATTTATAAGTGGCCGTAGTTAACGATCTCATTGATTGAAAACAATGAGGATCAAATGTTGAAAATTTTTTCAGACGTAAGTTTCAGAAGCGGGGAGATCAATTTTGAATTAAATAATTGCAAAAATCGTCAACAAGAGTTTGTTACTAATATGGTTCGTAGGGTTATTTTAACGTAGTAGAAAAAAGCTTATTTTCAAGACATAGTAAACATTTTTTTTTTTTTTTTTTTTTTTTTTTTTTTACGAAATAAGAATTAGATTTCAATAAGTTTCCCCTCACAACTGATACTTGGTTCATTTAGGTTTGCAGACTCAGCCTGTACTTGTTCATCTTTACCGTCAAACTGGATTTGTTTTATGGACAGTTTGGCATACTATCTGATTCTAAAGATCTGTCTGAAGTAGAAGTAAAGATACATTCAATGCATTAAAGCTAATATGCTACATCCATATCCTAGACAAACCATATATTTTAAATACCCCACAAACAAAATCAAATAGGAGAAGATACGGCAAACGGGATTACTGTCTTAGTAATAAACATGCGACTAATATTTATAGCTTCAGTGCAATTCTGAAATAGAAGCTGCAGTATTGTACTAGTTTCTCTCCTATTTCGAATAAAGAATTTTGTATAAAGATTTACTCCACTTACAGTAACTGGTGATGTTGCCTCAGGGAATTTTGTTATCAAATTTCCCGGACCCCAAACCTATGTTCTTGAAATTAAATTTTTTTTCTGTTCAAATAACTCATACATAATTACGTCCACGCTACATCTCAATACTTCATAAAACATGTGTCAAGTTACAGCACAAAAAAGTAGTTTTGATCTTGAATAAAATCGTATTGCGAAAGCAATTCAAATATTTCGATCCTACCGTATTTCATAAAATCAATCAATAAATAAACACCAAATTTTCCGAATCTTAGTATTTGTCTAAAAAAAGAAATTTAATTCTTCATTATTTTTTATAAAACCAATTATATATCTTTAATTTCAGAATGAAACAGGAGAAGTTCTCTGAGTATTACATGCTTAGATTTTGTTCAGATTTTGTGAGCTTTCGACGCTTGCTGAAACAACTAGATTTCCACAACTTCCGAAATTATTTCAACTTTCAAAATAACCAAGCATCTGAATGCCATATAAATATTTATTCAGTGTTCGAACATGAATACGATGTTTCTCAAAAACGAATTTACTTTAATTTCAAAAACATCTTTTAACACAATCAATTTATAAATTCTACTTCGAAAAAATTAATTATTGCCTAAACATCAATAGACCAGTTATAACATCAAACAACATCAGTTACTAAAATTAATTAAATTTTATATATTACATATTGTGCATATTTCTACATAAATCAATAATATTATAAGTAAATATTGATAAATATGTTTATTGCATTAAAATCCAATTTTAAGAAGATAAACGTTTCTCTCTCTCTAAAAAAAAAAAGATGTGGTATACCAATATATATTTAGAAAAGCATTCACCTCCTACACTAATGACCGATCAATTGCTTTTCTGGAAAAATCGGTTGCGAAATCTTTTCAGTAAGTAATTCAATCGGTTATTTTTGACAGACATACAACTAAAATTTAGATTTCATTTTCTACATATCTACTTTTATTTTTTATTTTGCGTTTATAACGGAAAGATGGAAAAATAGAATATATTGCAACATTCTTACATGTTATCTAAAATTAGTTGCTTGTATAACGTTTACGCCTCAATGAAAACAGTAATAATAAAAGATGATAAAATGAAAAAATATGTTATTATATTGACGAGAACAAAATATAAAGTGAGAAAAAATACCAAAGTAAAACGTATAAATTTTTTATTATTTTTTTTTTAAGTTAAGCTATGAATTTTTTCACAAAAATCGATTTTTAGAAGCTTCAAATATATTAATACAAAATTACAGTTCATTACATAAAGTAGGTTCTGGGTTATGTTTAAAAAGCAACCCGCATTGCAATATTTTTATGCAACGACTACAAATGGCTTTAATACTAGGAGTTTCAAAGTGTAAAGCTCCATAATTCCTAAACTATGCGAACGAATGACTTCCTTTTTGGTATCCTATGGTAAAATTTACCGTAAAAGCCAAATATTGTATCACAAGATGTTTGTACTGAAAATTTTAGAGTTGGGTACAACTCCACTATGAAGCCGATCCCTTAACTTTTTTTATTATATATCCTTTTCGTTTTGTGTGTATGCGTTACAATTTGGAGAATAAAATGTGCGAAGTGTTAATATTATTTTTTTTTTTTTTTTTGGCCGAATTTATTTTACAGTATTAATATGACAGAAAAGCACTTTTGCTTACTCTCATAAAACAAAAACATAAAACAGTCTTTGGCTTACATAAAAAACGTTCGATTATAACAAAAACTATACTAATAATGACTTTACATCTATCATCATAGTCGATGAATCTGTCATGGCTCGTCAATCTGTATACTCCATTGAGTTGAGATGTCGTCTCCCTTTTCTGATGCACACACGCACGCACACGTTTATTTTTCCCTAAAAAATAGAATTTATAATAGAAATAATTTTACAGAGTATTTTTTTTTTCTATTTCATTAAAACATGGGATTGGAGTGCGTCGTGTTTTAAATTGACTTAACATAGAAATTTCGATCATGGTTCATACATATGACTCCTGAATCAAATTGAGTGACCAAATTTACCCCGAAACTATCGTGACTCGCGTCGAGATTAATGACCACATATTGTATATTTGAATATAAATGAGTAGGGAAGAATGTGGATAAAAGGGACACTCAAAGTTTTAGGAAGAAAATAAAATGTAGGAAGCATAAATTTTGGCTCAATAGACAGTTATAATTTGTTCTATCTCAATAATCTTTATGACCAACGTCAGCCAGTTTAGATTTCTAGGTAATGAAAGCAAAACCTGCTTTTTATATAAAAAAGTAAGTTTAAATGCTTCTTTTCTTTTTCTTTCTATTAATAAAGTAAAATTGCGTTTATCATTATAAGATTTATGTTATTTAGTACTGTAAAGTATCCATTTTGTGGGAATAGCAATATATTTTGTTATCTAAAATACTGTCATGCATGAATACATTTTTAATTTTGCTAGGTGTGTATAGTTTTGACAGGGACAGTAATTGAGGGGTTAAAAGGGACATGTCCCTTTCAACCCCATCTTGTTTATAATTATTCTAACAAAACATTATTTACATTTCTTAAAATTTAGCTATGGTTTTTAGTTTTTTATGTAAAAATAATTGTATGCATTATCATTTAGAACAAAAATACACTATATGACCGGTCACTTGCGATTTTAGACGTTTTCTTAAATATCTAGAAAAATGCATGAGGAATTATCTTGAAACTCCAGGTGTGTAAACAGAATAGTGCAGGTCATATATTTCCGTGAATATTTTTTTTTCCCAAACCCCATAGGGGACCACCAACAAATTGAAAAAGAACGAATATCTTTTGGATAACCCTGTAAAATCTAGCGTAGCAAAAGCGTTCAACACAGTAGATTATGATTAAGTGTCTTATTGCAATAAACTGTGTTCATTTTTATGAGAACAGCATGTATATTTGTAGAGAAATTAAAGATTTTATAAAACGAGACCCAAATTTTGCCATGTTTTCACAAAATTGGCAATCTATCTTTACAAGAAAAAAGTATTGGATTCATGAAAATTTTCGAATTCCGGTTTTCGACGGATTTACACGTTTTAGAGGTCAGAGAACCCGAAAAACATGTTTTTACAAAATGTCTGTCTGTGAGTCTGTCTGTCTGTCCGTCCGTCTGTCTGTGTGTCTGTGTGTGACACAAATTTTGTGGGCGCTCTATCTCAAGAACTAATGCACGGAATTTAATAAAAATTCATATTCAATTAGTCCCTGATACAAATTAATGCTGATTAGTTTTTGGTGCAAATCGCTCAATAGGTGGCGCTGCTATGCTGCATTTTTATGATTTCCGAAATGGCTCTATCTCAAGACCTAATGCACGGATTTTCATGAAACTTCAGATTCAGTTAGTCCTTGATATGACTTGATGCTGCTTAGGTGTTGGTGTAAATCGCTCAACAGGTGGCGCTGCTATGCTGCATTTTTTTATGATTTCCACAATGGCTCTATCTCAAGAACTAATGCACGGATTTTCATGAAACTTCAGATTCAGTTAGTATTTGATATGACTTGATGCTGATTACGTGTTGGTGCAAATCGCTTAACAGGTGGCGCTGCTATGCTGCATTTTTTTACGATTTCCGCAATGGCTCTATCTCAAGAACTAATGCACGGATTTTCATCAAACTTCAGATTTAGTTAGTCCTTGATATGACTTGATGCGGATTACGTGTTGGTGTAAATCGCTCAACAGGTGGCGCTGCTGTGCTGCATTTTGCACGATTCCTGCAATAGCCCTATCTCAAAAACCAATGCACGAATTTTCATCTAATTTCAGATTTAGTTAGATGTTAACACAAGTTCTTGCTGATTAGGTTTTGGTGTTAATCGTCTTATAGGTGGCGCTGCTATGATGGCATTTTCATGATTTTCGCAATAACTCTATCTCAAAAACTAATGCACGGATTTTCCCCCAAACTTCAGATTCAGTTAGACTTTGACGTAAGTGGTTGCTTGGTAGTTTTGTTTAACATTGGTTTTGGTGTAAAGCACCCAATAGGTGGGGCTGCTAGGTTGAATTTTGCTGTATTTACCCGATTTCGTAGATAGCCATATCTCAAGAACTAATGCACGGAATTTCATATCTATAGAATCCTCATAATGGGCATAGATTTTCGTTTAATTTTGGTAGTGTGATAGCTAATTTTCAAATATTAACATGCATGAGATAGAAGAAAGTTTTGGGATTGGTATATCCGACTAGTTTGCTTATAATTTGTAGAGTTCTTAATATATAAAAAAAAAAGTTATTTTTAGAAAATATTACAAACATCATTGTGCACAATCAGAATTAAAAAATAATAAAAGATGAAAATTGAGCAGGTTTACTAAAAAATGTTTTACTGCGCATGCGCGAATGCAATCAAAATATAATGTGCGTAATGTATTAGCTAAGTTTATATGGCAACTTTTGTGAAAGCATCAAAATCATAGCTTAAAAATTCTGAAAATATTCGTTGATAGAATAAGCTCGAAATCCGTTGTTCCCAAAATGTAGCAAAAAGATGAGGGGTTGTATCCATATATCCATTAATTAGTGCCAATATAGCATACACAATATTGCACGTATTACTGTATTTGGATACAACCCCTCATATTTTTTTTGTGTGTGTAAGCACAGGTGACACTTTTATTACTGAACGATTATTGCCGCTTATCATGTTCAATGATACCGTATCAATAGTACAATTTTCAAATCTGCCTTTGAAGTATAATATTCAGTGAAAAGCCAGAGAATTATAGGAAAAAATATTTTCTTAATGTAATATACATTTGGTTGTTTATATTTAAAAATTTTCAGAATTCAATGAATGTAATATCTTAAAATCCTGAGTTATCTTGGGTTGTAATGTTTTGTTTCATAAGATTTTAATAAGTTAAATCGGGATTGGAAATCTTTTTCTCGATTGCGCAAAACATTAAAATGAACTTTTTTTTAATAGTTTGTGTTGCGGATAGTTGAATTTGGTTGAATAACTGATGTATAAGATATTTTAAAAAATTAGGTTATTTTAGAGTACATTGAAAGAATCATTAAGAATGATTAATGGGTCAAATTCGATTTTTCAGTTTTTCCCGAAATCTATTTTGCTAACATGCTTTTCATTTGGCTACTATTTTTATTTTCCATTAGCCAAATTGCTAACGTTTAAAGTCAGTAAGATCCCAGCATGGAAGTGTATGGTAACCAAATGTAATTTAGGTGCTCTATGCGCCTTATTCTAGAGGTTATATTTAATCCCGTGCTTCCAACTCTGGAATGGCGTTCGGTACTCCGCAGAGTTCTGAAAATTATACCTTTTGGACCATGCTTTGTTTCGAAATTTACCTTTATGTTCCCATTCATGTTCGTTGGAGGTTACGTGTGGCGGTGTTCATGCCGCGTTGGCACTCTGTTTGTCATGTCATTCAAAATTAGTAACTAAGTTTGAATGACATAGTTGTATATTTTAGTATACAGTATACAGTGCGTGAAAGAAAGTTATTTTAATAATGACTTTTTAAAATAAGTTATTAAAAAAATAATCTTGTCTAAAGTGTGGACAAAAACATCTAAATTTGAAGCAAAATTTTATGGTAACTGCATAAATAGTTAAGGTTAGTTGGGGTAACTGGACCCACGAGGTAACTGGACCATAGGCTGTTTTATATAAAAGCTATTGATGTTTTTAAGTTTTAGCTTTTGTGAACAATGCACCTTAATCTCTACTTCCTAAAACAACGTGTGTCAACTAAATCATAACTCTCACTTTGCTGTGATAGGTTGTCAAAAATTTACGATTCTTTTTTAAAAACAACGTCGATATGGTTGAACTTCCTCGGCTTTTTATTAAAATATAGAAAGTACTTTTATTAAACAATCTTTTTTTTTTTTTTTAAACAGGCATATAACTACATTAATATTATTCGGTATCCATACATATTTATTCCATGTTTCAAAATAAACCCGGTGTCCCAGTAACCCCATAAATTTTTCAAGACTGGGGTAACTGGGACATGTATCCGGGGTAACTGGACCATGCTGGATCCAGTTACCCCAATAGTTATAAATAATTTTTTTGAGTTTCTGTTACTACGGGAAATAAATTTATCCATTGTTTTTTGCTCACAGCAAAGAAAATTATAGAATACCTTATTAAAGTTACATAATAAAATGTTAAAGAAGCATATTGGGTGGTATCAAACCAAATTTATTGACCCCTTGAGAGGCGGTGATGCCGTTATGGCACCACATAATTTTAATCCCTAATTTCCACACTGTCACCGGAATATTATAATGAAAATTTTATCTTTATTAAGTACACGAAGATAGACTTTTACTTGTTTATATATATATTCTCTTGTAAATACTGGTGTCATTAATTTTTTCAATATTTAACGAATGCAAGTACCTTGTCCCTGAAAGCGAGATAGGCAAATCTTGAAATTGTACAGTACACAGGCGGCGCATTCTATAGGGAGACTTTTATTGTTCCTACCACTATTCCGAAAATAATATCTTCATCGCAACCTTTCTTTAGAATATGTTAAATAAAATGATCATGTAAGTAACTCATTAAGGGTTCTCGTAGGAACAATAAAATTTTCACTAATAATGCGACCCCTGAATACAAATAAAGTACTTAAGTACTTACGTAGCCGTTTGTTGATAGATTTACCTTGATACTTTTTTCCTTAAAATACCCATTTGAATTCTTTACTTATTACCTATACTAAAGTACATAAGTACTTACTTAATTTTTATGTTTTTGGTATAAATAAATCAAATATTTTCACTTTTAGTGCCTTTTTAGACACATTTGCAGCAAAGGTTTCCCTTACAAAGCTCTTTAGTTGACATATAATTTACATGATCTGCCTGGTTTAAATTTGTTTAAGTTGTTTACACTTTTTCAAACAGGACATGATATCCCATATGAAAAAAAAATAAATGTGTGTGGAACATAGACCCTCCTGGTCCACTTACCCCATTTTAATGGGGCAACTGGACCCATGAGGAAAGAAAGATGAAATATGCATATCTTTATATTTTTAAATATTAGAATGTATTTTTTAACATTTCTGTCGGATAGAGGGATCCTAACTGAACACATTTACAGAAGTTCAGACTTTAATTCAAATGAACATTAGCTTTTTGAAGCTGAATTGTCGGAAGCTCCAGAGTCACATTGTAAAATCATTTCCCAGTTGCCCCAACTAACCTTACTACCAAAAGCTAAAAAATAGAATTTCTGAGGGGAAAAAATTACATTCTGAATGATTATACAAGAAGTACAATTACTTGACACGATACAACTTACTTCCCCTAATTGCACATCTACTAGACGTGGCATCATTGTGATGTCATAAATGGTCACAAATGTCACAGTCACAATGGTGGCCAATACAGCTTTCAGGCTACCGTCATTCCATGACTCCACTGTGAAATCACTATGAAGTCAAGGGGACTGACCCTCTTTTGAGTCAAATGCATCTTCTTTCAAAATTGAACATGTAGAATTCACAGTGACGTCACAGTGAAGCATTTTCAATGTCATTTGACGGCAATGTGGAAAGTAATAGTTTCATTCTCGTGAAATTGCTTTAAATTTTGGTCAGTTTCGAATCACGGTGCTATTAATGGAAATCTATAAATTGCTATATGAAGTTTTTACTAAGTATTTTTCTGGATGTCGCTGTTAAGAATGTGAAAAGAAAAAGTAATCGAAATTTAAGCCTCATAAAATAGTAACTTTTCCTCTTAAGTACTTTCTATACTGCACAAAAACTGTTTTACATCCTTAAAAAAATTCTAAGTAAAATATTCCAAATAAATCAAAGTGACATTGTTAAAAATAATGAGAATAAAATTTTAATTTACGCTTGATGAAAAGCAATAGATCCTGGCACTGACAAGAAAATACATGATTGATGATGCATTTAAGAAACGGATATATTTTCTTACGTGGAAGAATTATTAATAAAAATCAAAGACTTTTTGCAAATCTACTAGTGTACATTAAAAAAAATGTTTACAGTAAGTACTGTTTAAATATAAAGTCTTGAATTAACTTATAAAAAAAAATCGACAATATTATATTATCTGTAGAGAAAATAATAAAAAAGGAATAAATCCTTTCCAACCCTCATATAAGTTTTACCAACATGTTGCTAATGCACCTCTGATCATTATATTTCATTCTAAAATTCAATATTTGGAAGTATTTTTGTGCATATGAATACATTAAAATATAAAATAGATGACATGTTTGTTTCTCTTATCCTACATTTTTAAAGACAGAATGTTAGTGAGATTTCACTCGCTAAATTATTGTTCATCATGTTTTATATTTTGTATAAAAAACTCTTTTGAAAGTTTTATAAAAATATACAGTATTCTTTATATAAAACTTCTGTTTCATACATATCGAAAACATACTTCTTTACTCATCAATTTAAAAGTTCAGTACTACTTTTGAATTTTATACTTATTGGAATTGAATCAAAATATTTTACACTGAAAATTTTTTTCTCTAAAACCGTTGCAGCAAATACATGAAATATGATTTCTCATACGAAGATATTACTGAAATCTACAGAAAATAAATTTTCTTAGATACTCTCACTCTGATTTTTGCTACAAACATATATTATTCATATCAGTAAAGATTAAAATCATAAATATCATTAGATGTTGTATTTTGACAAGCAATCATAATATTCAAACACTAGAAAAGTAAAAAGAAAACTGATATTATATTCTTTAAGATTTCATATTTAATAAATAAATAAATAAATAAATCGATAAGTGAAATTTAGAACGTTTTTTCTGTTATGAAAAACAAAATCTTTCTAAAATCAATGTGCACAAATTTTTTGATGAAAATAAAACAAACACTAAGATTTAAGCGCAGATTTTAAGACTTATACAGCTTATACATATCATATTTTTAATAATTCATAAGTATCCCGCTTCCTCAATAGATGCATATTGAGAAAATATTTCTTATTTTTTAATAAGATTTTTGTGTGTATAAGGTTAAACCTTCATTTGGATTTATTTATTCACTCCACACTGCAAATAAAGGCGTCTTAAATTAAGATACATATGTGACTGAAAAAGAATTTCAGACACTTAAGTGTCTGAATCTGAAAATTCAGTCACAATACATGTCTTAATTTAAAACACCTAAGTGTCTTACTATGATCATAGTGTACACGAACTGATAAAAGTGTCTAAAAAATCTGCAAGTGTCTAATTTTAAGACACTTTGTAACTCCGCTCCGCATTCACCAGGGGGCACTCTCAGTTGCGCATGCGTCTTCCTTTCGAACTCGATGTTCGTTTGTAATTCAAACTGAATGCTTGTTTTTATGTACGCGTACATTTTAACTAATAATTTATTTTGACTTGATTGTTTTTTGCGGAATGTGAAGTTCCGGGATTTAATTTCTATCGACATAGTGGTACTCCGTATTAATATTTATCTATAAAACTAGTACAGTGTTCTTCATCTCGTCAAATTTGTAAAGAGAACTGTTGTCTGGCGGCTATGTTTTCAGGATGGAAATTTTCCATCCTTTTAACAGAGCTAGCCGGATGTGCAAGGGGATTTTATTTTTTAAATATCCAAGTCTGCCTAACTAACGGATACTAACGTAGCCTCCAATCCGGACGTCCTCTGGGCGAATGTGCTTTTGGAATAATCAGACCTTTTCCCATGTAAGTGGTGTCTTAACTATGTATTTAAAACTCTCTGTGATTGTTTTCTCTTTAAATGAAGACCTCACACGAGTCTATAGCTTTATTAGTTCCTGAGTTATGCCAAAATATGTTCAAAGCATTTTGCCTGTGGTATTTCCATGTTAAAATTTTATTTTGCTAATATTTAAATTTCTACTCTGCAAATCATCTGCAATCATATTTCTGTATTATTTTCTATCCAATGTTATCTTTAAAATAAATTTTGGTGTCTCTGCATGGTGTATATTAGCGGTTACTTAATTTATTAATTTTACACCTTCCTAAGCCTTTTCTTATGTAGCCATTACTTTAAAAATCGCAGTGACATCGCCTGTTGATTGGCTCATACTTCTTAATTACCATCAAGACTACCTTAATAGTATTTTTTGGTGTAATTATTACTCTGAAGTACCCTTTTTAATTATCTATTTACGTATACAATATTTTTATAAGCATTTAATGCGGCAGCATTTGTAATGTTTACATCGATTTTTACATTTCTGATAGATTTATTATGTGTTATGTACTGGAATTCAAAAGCATTTATAGTAAACATTCCTGTTAATAGCTGCTTTTATTTATTATTTATGCTTTTCTTGTCTAATGAAGTTTTCTTCTGCCTCATAGTGTGTACATCATAAATTTTAAAAAAGAATATAGTTCGAACATCCTTCCATTCATTGATTCCCCCATATATTTAATACAGCGAATTACTTGTGTTCATTTATTTATTTTAAAATGTTTTGACTGATAAAACTCATTAAATCCGGTCATTCTAATTAAAAGATTCCCCTTTGCTATAATTTTAGTGCTTCCGAGTATTTTAGAAATATCCCATTTGCCATACTGAAAATAGTCAACATATAATCTTTTTATGATTCAAAAGTCAAAACCACAGCTTCACGATTTGATTGTTTGAACGGAAATTGACGTCACTAATGTAGACGTTGAATCAGAAAAAAAATTGTTGATGTCAACAAAGATTTAGCGAAAGGATCTCACTTTGTTAAATTTTAATGATTATTTTTAGATTCTTAAATTCATGTAATCATGTACCGTTAACGTAATTGTAAGAATGCGGTAAAAATATACAGATATATTTCATTTGAAATAATTATATAATATTAATTTTTTGATTACTTTTAGTTAAAAAGTAATTTGAAATTAAAAATGAATACAAAGTAAAGAGGTAGATTTTTATAAAATATTTATTTGCATATAGCTAGATTTTGCACTTAAAACTGACACGTACATTTATCGAATCATAATACAGGGTTGGACTTTTTCCAGAAGGAGGGCCTGATTAAAGCATGGGCAGACACCCCCCCCCCTACGATTTTACGTGCTCCAAATTCGAAATGGATTTTTTTTAAAGCTTATATTTTAAATGTGTTTCAACATTGTATTGATTATAATCAGCATTTTGAACTTTAAAAGTAGAATTAGATTAAAAACTAAATAAAAAAATAAATACAGTAAAAACTCTCAATCGCGGCCACCTCGCGAATTGAACGCGTTTTGGAACGTTGAATTTGCCTGCTATTCGATTGTGTTCGCTTTTATGAGGTAAAAAAAATGTATTTATCTTGAAAAAGGTCAGTGTTCGCTGAAGAAAATTGTCCTATGAAAGTTTTGTTGTAAAATCTCCATAACGGACACTCCTACATAGAGGACACAACTATTTAAGAAGCACATTTTTTATTAACAACATGCACATATTTTATATTTTTTACCTCAGAAAAACAGACACTTCCGAATGGCGAACAAATTCCACGGTTCTAAGGTGCCTACTATTGAGAGGTTTTACTGTATTGTGACAAATATTTTAATTTTTAATCTTATTCTACTCTATAAATTCAAAATATTGATTATAATCAGTACAAAGTCGAAAAAGATTTCAATTATCAGCTTTATGAAAATTGCATACCATATTTTGGAGCCCCTAAAATTAGGCTTTTTTTTTGGGGGGGGGGAGAGTAGGGCAGAATAATGGCCATATACTTTTCCAGGATCAACGTGGTCAAACATGGCTACGTATAATGCTTTAAAAAAATGGCTGCGATTCAGACGTTTGAAGTGTCTAAAATTCAGACGGAAAAAGTGTCTGAAAAAATTCAGACATTTTAAAATGTCTGAAAATTGAACACTCCGTTTCAGACACTTAAGTGTCTGAATTTAAGACATTTCGATTTAGAGTGCAGAAATTTTAATCACATAATTAGAAGGAAATTATTTAATAAATTATTTTTAACCAAACATTTTTAAAATTTTAAACAAAATTTCCATTCTATTTTTCACTAGTAGTAACAATTTCTGTTTTTTTTAAAATTATTTTAAAATAATTTTATTGTTTAAGTAAATCATTTAGCTCAAAAGATATTTATTTCAATGTCCGAATTTTAAAATGTTCAGCAAAATAAAATGCATCATGTGAATATTTGATACACAACATTTTTATTAGTATGATATTCTTAAGATCTCAATTTACTTTTTCCTTTATAAAGCAGAATTTTCTACGCTGACAGATAAATGACATATATATATATATATATATACTAATAGTTTACTTGCAAGTAAGTATCGGCACGAACATGACTCATTCATTCTTGCTTAAAAAGTTGTGAACATTAGCATTATTTGTGGAAATGTCGAGAATATTTGTGGCAAAAATAAAACTCCATATCAATTTTGCGCACGTTATAATGATTGTTTGCAAGTTTTATTTTGTTTGCTTACTAATATGTGACAGATATCAAAGTGCTTTACAGTGAAAAATTAAGCTATATACAGCGAGTTCGATAAATGCGCAAACAAACGCTTAACTCAACAAATACCTATCTGTATATTGAGCTATTAGAGTCCTGCATCGGGTCGGGTTACCCGCTTTTACCCAACCCCGACCCGACACGCGTTTCGGATTGGGTCAGGTGAGCGCTATATTTTCCCATTGCGGCTTCGGTTCGGGTCGGGTTGATTTTAACTTTTTGTTGCGGGTCGGTTGGCTTTAGTTGTTTCGGGTTCGCATCGATTCGGGTTGGCTTTTAGACTCTTGCGAATCGGGTTGACCCGATTTTTTAAAAATAATGTCCAAATTAATTTTTTTACGTTAAAAGTCTCTATAAACCACAGATCAAAGTTTCACAAAAACAAAATGATGCCTGTCCATTTTGTCTAGTCATTTAGAATTCGTTTCTCGAAGTTTATTGTCTGAGCGAAGCGAAGGCTAATACTCAACGCAATATTACTTTCCAGGCACATACACCTACGATGGATATTAAAGCCATGGCGTACTAAAGTAAAAGCCTAATAAAAACCTTTCGTCAAGCATAACACAAAAAATATTTGTCGGATTTCGTTTCTGATTGCACCAGAAGGTACCTATGAGTGTAGCCTACTGAATGTACCTACTATGAAAAATAAGTTCCAAACCGTTTTAAAATTATATTTCAAAAACAGATAAAAAGCACAATTTTTCTACATACGTCAGTGAAATTTAAAGTATGTCATTTTCATCAGCGGAAAAAACTATTCATCGACATCAAATTTAGAGCGCATGCAGCAAAAATATTGTGCGCGTGAACTTTTTTCCAATGAAAAGTAAATCTTTTTTTTTTTTTTCAATTTGGAAAAAATAAATAAATAACTTATTTTTATGTAATAATATTACAGATGTCATATGGATACAGATGGCATAGTATATTGGCGCGATTTTTTTTTAATTTGGCGAAAACCTCGTTTTTGAATACCAGTTGCATACATATATTTAAAAAGGGGAATAACAAAAAATAAATAAAAAAAAGTTTGATTAATAAATATAGAACAAAACATTTATATAATGGTACAGATGTCATATACGCACCATACTGGCGCGATATTTTTCTGATGCCAATGTCATGTACTCAACGGGTACTTAACTGGTGCCAAAGTGTCGATATTTTGCTTGATATGGTAACCCGGATATTGTTGTTTATGCTGTTGATGTTTTCGCGATATTGGCGTCAGAAAAAATTCGCGCCAATATGGGGCGTATATGACATCTGTGCAAAATGGAACGGGATAATCTTTCCTAAAATTTCGCCTGACTATCTTATACTACTATAATACAAGCAAAAATTGTGTGTGTGTGTATGTAAATTTTATTTTAAAAACCGCTCAAACGATTTTCACTAAATTTTGTATTTAACCATTTTCGGGCCCTAGAAGACCATTGGGCTAGGTCACATGTTCGAGAAAATTCGATTAGTGGGTCATTTTGGGTCATAATGGGTCGGGGTCAAGCTAATTATATCTAAAAACGGTTCAATCAATTTTGACTAAATTTTGTATCCAACCGTTTTTGGGCACGAGAAAACTATTGGGCTAGGTCACATGTTCGAGAAATTTTGATTAGTGGTTCACTTTTGGGTCTCTACGGGTCAAGCTAATTTTATCTAAAAAACGGATCTAACGATTTTGACTAAATTTTGTAATATATTGTTTTGGATTTTGAGAAGACCAATGGGCTAAGTCACATGTTAGAGAAAATTCGATTAGTGGGTCATTTTTGGGTCACTGTACGTCAAGCTAAGTTTATGTAGAAAACAGCTCTAATTTTGGGTCACAATGGGTCAAGTGTCAAGTTAACCGAATCTAAAAAAAGGCTCAAAACATTTTGAGAAAATTTTGTAATATACCGCTTTTGAGCATGAGTTGACCATTGGGCTAAGACACATGTTCGAGAAAAATCGATTAGAGGATCATTTTGGGTCACTGTGGGTCAAGCTAATTGTATCTGAAAACGGTTCAAACAATTTTGACAAAATTTTTTTACATCGTTTCCCAGCACGAGAAGACTTTTGGGATAGGTCCCATGTTCGATAAATTTAGATTAGTGGGTCACTTTTGGGTTACCGTGGGTCAAGTTAATTCTATCTATGAAACGACTTTAACGATTTTGACAAAATTTTGTATTCTATCGTTTTCGGGTTCAAGAAGAGTATTGGTTAGGTCGCATGCTTAAAAAAATTCGATTAGAGGGTCATTTTGGGTCACTGTGGGTCAAGCTAATTGTGTCTCAAAAATGAATCAAACGTTTTTTACAAAATTTTGTGTTATATCGTTTCTGGTCACGAGAATATTATTGGGCTAAGTCACATGTTCGAGAAAATTCGATTTGCGGGTCATTTTTGGGTCTTTGTGGTCAAGCTAATTGTATCTAAAAAACGACTCAAACCATTTTGACAAAATTTTGCAATATACCGTTTCTGGGCATGAGAAGACGCGTGGGCTAAGTCACATGTTCGAGAAAATTCGATTACTAGGTCATTTTTTGGGTCACTGACTGTCAGGCTAATGGCATCTAAAAAACGGCTCAAAACATTTTGACAAAATTTTGTATTATATCGTTTCTGAGCATGAGAAGACCATTGGGCTAAGTCACATGTTCGAGAAAATACGATTTGTGGGTCATTTTTGGGTAATTGTGGGTCAAGCTAATGGTATCTAAAAAACGGCTCAAAACATTTTGACAAAATTTTCTATTATATCGTTTCTGAGCATGAGAAGAAAGCATTGGGCGAAGTCACATGTTCGAGAAAATTCGATTAGTGGGTCATTTTTGGGTCATTGTGGGTCAAGCTAATTGTATCTAAAAACGGCTCAAACGATTTTGATAAAAAAGTTTTACATCGTTTCCCAGCACGAGAAGACTATTCGGATAGGTCACATGTTCGATAAATTTAGATTAGTTGGTCACTTTTGGATTACCGTGGGTCAAGTTAATTCTATCTATAAAACGACATTAACAATTTTGACAAAAAATTGTATTCTATCGTTTTCGGGTTCGAGAAGAGCATTGATTAGCTCGCATGTTTGAAAAAATTCGGTTAGTGGGTCATTTTGGGTCACTATGTCTCAGTATCATGCCAATTGTATCTAAACAGCAAGAATGATACAGTGAGAATAAAACATCGAATTGAACACAAGGCTAATTTTGACCGAGCTTAGCTCGGTCATTCCTGCTAGTTTATATAAAGTTACACACTTGGTGCTAAAATGCTTATGTTTGACGCCAACGTTGACTACCTACCCAATTGAGGAAGTATAGCCTAATTTAATATCTGTATATTGAAAATCCTACTGTACTATTACAAATACTATTGCAGATTTTGCATAAAATCTTAAAATCGGTTAAATTAAAAAATATATATACATATATATTCGAAAGTTAATTTTATCGAATATTGGTACTTACGTATTTCCGGGCCATGTCAGATACAACTGTGCCACGCATGGTGCCAATTATGCTAATTACAGTAACCCTTATTTTTTTAACAACTTCAGCATTATCACACGTGATAAAAGCTATAATATAATAATACGTAATATAGTTTATTTATTTATTATAGTTTATAGTTTATTTAATTATTATGGTTTATAGTTTTTTTAAATTTTGTTATAACATTTTATGGTACTTTTCGGTTAGACGGGCGCCAGTGTTATATATACATATATATATACATAAATATATGTATATATGCATTATTTATGTATGCATATGTTTTATATACACACACACATATATATGTATATACCGGGTGTCCCAAAAAGGACCGACTGATTTTAAAATTCAATAACTTCCAAATGGTGACAGATATTTAAAAAATTCTTGCAGGAGGGTTATGCATAAAGTCAAAAGTTTTTTTTGCAGTGATTTTCGATTTTAGTTCGAATTACAAACAATAGATGGCGCTGCGATCAATAGAGGCTAAATTCAGGCTCGATTTTTGGTACTTCGTGGCCCGGATAATACATTTCATTCTCCTTTTTCTGCATGGAACAACAGAAAGGATCAAAAATCGAGCCTGTATTTAGCGACTATTGCTTACAGCGCCATCTATTGTTTGTAATTCGAACTAAAATCGAAAATCACTGTAATAAAACTTTTGAATTTATGCATAACCCTCCTGCAAGAATTTTTTTAATATCTGTCACCGTTTGGAAGTTATTGAATTTTAAAATCAGTCAGTCCTTTTTGGGACACCCGGTAAATATGTATATATACATACCTGTATATATACACATTTATGTATGCATAACACTGGCGCCCGGCTAACCGAAAAGTACCCATTTTATTTATTTATTTGACGTTATTTACCATTTTTAACAGTGTTATGTATTAAATAATATTAAATTACTGTTTTAAAGACGATTTGAGACGGTAAACAAAATGGGCAATTGGCAACCACTTTTGGCGATCTATCTCATCGCCCGGATAATGCGTAAATACCGGATATTTCGTTATTTCTATGTTAACCGGCCGCCAATCTCGCTAAAAGCATCTATTTTTACTTTTTAACCTTTTGGAAAAATGATTATTGTTCTCGTCAAGGTAGGAAATCAAAAGCATCTCTGAAGGTTGTCATTGGTTTAATCCGCATTTTATTCGTTTTATGATTGGTCTATACAGTAATCTGTATATCCCTTTACTTTCAACAGAGATGGACAACAGAGTGTTGCCACTATGACAAAAAAGTAATAAAAACTACAAAAAAAAAATTAATAACTCAGAAACAAATTGAGATACAGCTTTTGAGCAAATTGCATTTACAAGTACATTTTTTTCTCTATACGGTGTAAAAAGTAATAATGTGTGATGTTTAGAAGTTTAAGAATGAAATTTCATTTAAAATATTTCGTCAGATTTCCAAGAAATCTGACGATGGAAAAGCCTTTTCCCGACCAGCCAATGAAATGCTTGGATAATACGTAAGTTTCAGGAAATCTGACGATTCGCAGGTGATTTTTGTCGCTTGCAATTTGTACGTGTAATAACACTATTAATGTTTAATTCATGGCGTACGTAATGTAGGATCAACTCCCTGCGATTTTTTATGTCTTAAATTTTAGTCTTTGAAAAAATCATTTTCCAAATGGTCGTTGTAATTTGTTAAATTACTTTTTCTTTTTTTCTTTGCAAATAGCAGTTTTTATTTTTCATGTGTGTAAATTAAAAACAGTGCTTTGAATTTGAAATAAAATGATTTAGTTTAGGATATTATTTATTATTGTTTATTATCATTATTATTATGTATTTTAAAGGAAATGCGTGAAATGCATGTATTTGAAATGTCTGTATTTTAACTGAAAGTTATGCATTTTAAATAAAGTAAGATATAAAGAGTTATGATATATATTTAATCGAAATTAATGCTATGTGAATGGCCCGGATGTTATTGGGAAGATCGGAAGATTAATATTGGGCGAATTATCAGTTACTTCCGGCTAACATAAAATTATCGCTTTTTCTCTATTGCTTATATGAAGATCTATATAAGGGCACAGATGTCATATAAGCCCCATATTGGTGCGAATTTTTTCTGACGTCAATGTCATATCCACAACGGGTACTTAACTGGCGCCAATGTGCCGTTATTTTGCTTGTTATGGTAACCCGGATGTTGTTGTTTATGCTGCTGATGTTTTCGTCAAATTGGCTTCAGAAAAAATCGCGCAATATGACATCTGTGCCTTATTTTTTAACATGTGACATATATAATGTTTATTAAATAAATATTTAAAACCCCTGTTTCCTGCCATTTTGAAAAATTTGGTAAGATGCTAAAAAGGCCTTTTGGCGCTATTATGAATTCCTTCGCCCATCGCGCCAATCGGAACAGGATACAGAAGTCTTCTCAAATTTTAATTTCAAATGTAAATATTTATCGCAAAGAAACAACTGTGAAATTAAATTTGCGTTAAGTCACGCTTACTAAAATACAGTATTTGCTACAAATCTGATTACAGATGGACTTTAAAAAAATCGTTGTTATAAAATCCCCTGGGTTTTTAAAATGTTTGGCGCAATTCAGGCTTAAAAAAATAAGATTCTTTACTAAATGATATATATATTGTGAAAAATATACTTATTAACGGTGCTTCTCTTTTTTATAGGAGCAATGGCATAACTCACAAGGAAGGTCTCCTTACTGGGCATACTCAGAATATTTTGAACAAAAAAATACCAATTAAACTACTTATGTATGTCATAAAGTATCAGTCAAATTTAGCGGCGGAATTACAGTAGAAAGTTTGTAAAAAAAAATAAAATACTTTCGAGTATTTGGCGCGAAAAGACGAAAGCGTCACGTTATTTGGCGAACAGTACTTCTCCTCGCCAAAAGCAAACGATTTTATTGCATCTAAAAATTGTTTGTTAATTGATTTTTAGAATGCGTCTAAAAAGTATTTAATGAATTTAAACATAAACAACGAGACAGTTTAGTAAATACATTTTTGTCGTATTACATTTTTATGTTGCTTGTTATTTAATTTTATTACTTTAAAAACAATTTCATATATAAAAAATACTTTCATATATTTAAGTGTATTCTAAAATACAGGCATGATTCATTTACCAGTTATTCATTTCAATATCAAAGAATTCGTCGTTTCCATAGCAACAAAATTGAATCGACAGTGCTCAGTTGAACTTAATTTTGAGGTATTGAAGCAATTTTAATTTATTTTAATTTTGTTTTAATTCATAAAATTTGATAGTTAACTTTCATTATAAGCATATATATATATATATATATATATATACATGACAAAACTACAGTTACATCAAACTAAAACTGTCAAAACTAAAGTTATTTACATTAAATTTATTTAAACAAGTTCAATGTGAAGCATTTTTATCTTAAAGAGTATTCGACATAAAGAAGCATTTTTCGAAATTTCATTTCATCGCCAACCGATGATAAATCGCCAAATAAACGAAATTTTAATTATTTTTTTGCGAATGTTCTATGGGGGGTTCCGCCAAATTTTTTTTTTATAAACATGTATCCACATGAGAAGAACACTCTGTAATTTTTTCAGATTTTTCTGAATATGCCCGTATGGAGACCTTCCTTGTCAGTCTTAAGAAATTACGATTTCAGCCGAAACATTATATAGTAAAGTGAGGACAGATGCCGCAGTTTTTCTTTTCTTCTTCTAAAATGTACAATAAAGCAAAAAACAACAAACTAAGTACCAGAAATCATTGATCAAACCCTTTAGAATCTAATTTCTATGTTAAACAAGTTAAAACCTTCTTAATAAAGTAGTCATAATTATTTTCCTAAAGGTCCTTTTTTAACATCATTTTTTAAGTGATGGATAAGATGCCGCATGGGATGTGGGACAGATGCCACATGGAGAAAAATGCTGGGCTGTTTATTTTTTTTAAGCAAATCACATTTTTATTTTCTCAAACTACTTAAAACGAAAATAAATAACAGTAAACTTACAAAAATTATATATATCACTAAATTGTGAAAAGTTTAACGAAATTGCAAAAGTGCAAGTGTGTCAAGAAATAACACTTAAGGCAAAAAAAGAAAAAAACATTTGACTGGAAACAATAGACAGCATAATTACAAAAAAAGGTATAAACCACTTGTTTATAGCCAGGCGACCATTGTAGTTTGCTCTTAAGGGGGTCCGGGACACATTTTCAAAAAAAAATTATTTAGTTAGTTAAAATTTTGAATTTTTTTGTGATGGTTAACCATGTCATTTGTAAACAAAATCTCATGATAAAATTTCTCATTTTTTTTTATTTAAAATCTAAATTTTGTTAAAAAAGTGGGGTAGTTTAAAGTCGTTATAACTCGAAATATTATTTATAGAATTTCATTTTTTTTTTCATTTAAATAAACAGAAATATATAAGTTTTAATTTAGATTCAGCTTTTTAAAAAAATTAATTAAAAAAAATTAAAAATATTTAAAATAAAAATTTGAGCAGGGTTATAAATATTGCACAAAATCCCTCTAAATTCAAATTTAATTAATCCTTCTAAATCCTTCAATCCTTCTAAAATTCTTCTAAAATTTATTAAATGATTATTTAAATCTTCTAATGTAGTTTAAACAATTCACGAAAAATGCTTTAGAAGATAAAATTTTCATGAATTTATAATTCAGTACATAAAGGGTTAAACAAATATTAGCTAAATAAAGAAATGCGCTGAATATACATTCATTTATATGCAAGTTCAACTGAAATTGTAGTGATGAATTTATTGAAACAAAAAACAATAATATATTTTGCGGCATCTGTCCTTCAACCTAAGTGAGGCATCTGTCCCACAGTGGCGGGTAAGATGCCGCACAACCATTTTGTGTCATTTGAATGGCGCGAGAGAAAGGCAAGCACATGTCTGTATTCTACGAGAATATAGTCTACAGTTACAATCGGTTTTGGAATTAAATATCTCTTTATTTGGCTTAAAATATAATAAAACTGTAATAAAACTTTATTAGAATAATTTTAGCAACTTACCACGCAGGTTTCAAGCATAAAAGCTGGCAGAAATATTTGAATACTAATAGTTAAGCAGTGGAAATGCATACAACACAACAGACAGCACTTAGGCACACAAAGAAATTCTTAATTTGGCCTAGGGAGCGCTAGTGTCGCCAATACAATCTCTGCGGCATCTGTCCGATCGCGGCGTCTGTCCTCACTTTACTATAAACAGTCACAAAAGTAAAATGGCGACTGGTGAGAAAAAGACTTCCTTATATAGCTCTTTTATGATATTTTATCAGATTATATAAAATATAAATAAGTTTTCTGAAAGTGCTTTTAAAAATCCAGCTTTTCACATTAAATTGGACCTTCCCATTCTATCTATTGCGCTAAGATCCCTATAACAAAAGAAGCCCGATGTATTACTATTTTTTTTATACATGTGTTTAAATTAAAGAATTGTTTCTGATTAAAAATATTAGACAATTTTTTTCTGTTTGTACATAAAAGCATATAAATAGCTTATGTACCTGAAATGGCACTTTTATGTTGGCCGAGTACAAATCGCGCCTACGACATTTTTTCATGCAATAACAGCTTTTATTTTACATGTATGTAAATAAAAACAATATTTTGAGGATGAATTTTGTTGGCTTTATGTTATGTTTTTTTATTTCTTGTTTCCTTATTTTCTATATTTTAATTGAAAGGAGTGAAAGGTATGTATTTTAAATTAAAGTTCTGTATTTGAAATAAAATGAGTGATTGGCATATATTTAAATTAAATGAATGCAGTGCGAATGATGACGATAGGAACAATATTTGGCGATTTATCACCTGCGCCTCGCTAACATAAATGGCATCATACATTATGCACACATGAGGCATACATGAATATTTTACTTAAAATTTCCAATGATTCCCTAATTCTCAAAGTATAATGATCAGATGTAGGTAAAATAACTCTTGCGTTTTCGAAATCTATTTTTAAATTCTGGCGTTGATTTAATCTGGAAAGTGCTGTAGACGGTCGGTTAAACTTGATATCTCTCATGTGCTCCCCCAATCTTTCTTTAAATTTTCGACCGTCTACAGCACTTTCCAGATTAAATCAACGCCAAAATTTAAAAATAGATTTCGAAAACGCAAGAGTTATTTTACTTACATCTGATCATTATACTTTGAGAATTAGGGGATCATTGGAAATTTTAAGTAAAGAAAATAATGTATGTAACGATGTTTTATCTTATGATATACCTGAAATCTGGTTTAACATTTTGAAAATATCTAACACTTCAGCATTGGAACGAAACAACATCTTAGACACCCCCAACAAATAATAGACTGACCCTTTTTTCCCAGACTGGTGTATAAATAGCTCAGTGAATGCGACATTCCAGTGAAAGTATCCTTTGAAAATGATCGCGTTAGCGATCGAAAGATCTCAGGAATCATCTTTTTCTGTTTCATTATGATTTTAACATCAATGGTTTTTAAGTTTTTAAAGACCAGTTCATTTTGTAACGGTAAATTTTTATGCACCTTTTTAGTAAACAGTTTATTTTTAGTTATTTTAACGCAAGGTGAATTTGTCATTCCACTTTGGGCTCATTTGAGTTCTATGTTTTTCAGTTAAATCAATACTATTATATAAATCTTCAAAATCATAAACATATAAACCTTTAACATTACTCAAACCCTTCAATCTATTAAGTAACTCAAAACTATTTTTTATAATACATGTGTAATTTTGTTTTAATGCCACTTCAAATAAACTCTGCAAAATATTCAAAAACTTTTTATTAGCAACTTCCAAATAAGTGCCGAAACCACATGTAATTGTACGAAAGGCAATGGGGTCCTTATGAAATTTAGGAACCAAAACCATATAAGGCAATTCTTTAGTACGTTGTGTGTATTTTAACTTTTTGTAAAAAGCATCAATTCTACTTTCTGTTTCTTTTACACTGGTATTTAATAACCTATAATTATGTGTATTATTATAACATTGTCTTAATTGATTACGGTATAGCTCTTTACAAATAATTGCAAAGTTTGTATTTGCCTTATCAATATATGTTACAATAAAGCTACTCTGCAAATCCTTAATAGAATCTTTTAATAAATTTTAATTATCTAACGAAATCCCCTCTGTTTTACGGTTGTAAATTGAACACAATTCTTTCAGTATGTTATGTTTCCATTCCAGAAAAGCTATTCCTGGTAAGCAAAATTTATTCATTAGTTTATGTATAAACATATCAACGTTGATTTTTAATCGTTTTTTTATAAAATCCTTAGTATTTAATCTTTTTAAACGAAATTTTGTACCAAATTGCATATAATCCCTCAATATCTTGTCCTTGACAATATCCAAATTTCCGGTCAATACATGACCGTGATCCACATCCACAAAATCACGATAACTTGGATCATAACAATGACATAAATTATTATCGTTGTTTCTACCAATTTCTTTTGAAAAATTATTATAGTTAAAAACCATACGTCCTAAAGGTTTATCATATCTAAAAACCTTGACAATTTCCATGTCCTTATCTGGAAGCAAATCATTGTATTTATTCAATACCTTTCCCATATTTATGCCATGTTTTTTTAATTTCTATATAATCCATTACAAAATACATTCTATTAACTAATTTATTGTTGTTATTGATTCTCCCCAGATATTCCTCCAAATGTTGTGATCTAATCCTATACCTCAAAATGTCCAAAGCCAAGTCAATATTGTAATTACTCTTATGTGAATACAATAAGTTTAACAAATCACCTATAAAACGTTTTTTCACATTGAATATAATAAATTTTATATTTCTGACTAATCCCTCAAAATCACTCCTAAGAATTAAACTTTTAATTTCATTGATATTATCATAACCCTTTACTAATGTCTTGTGGTCTAACTCCTTATTGAATTTATAATTCAAATGATGTTCAATACGATCGTATATTGAAACTTCTAATAAACTGTTTCTTAATTATTTCATAACGTTAGTTCCATTGAACATAACATTTAACCCGTAAGGGTATATTGTGCCGCATTTAATCATCATGTCACTTTCACTTATCAATCTTTCCTTTTTGTTAGGAACAATCTTTAAAATCGTTAATTCCATATTTTCTATACCATGCCTGTTGAAATGTCTAATTTCAATCTCTTGTTCTTCTTTATTAGTTTTACAATGCCTGATATCAGACTTATGGTTATTAAAACGCTTATTAATTGGGTCAGAAGTTTGACCAATATATGCCATACCACATATCTTACAACTAAGTTTATAAACACTGCTGTAAACCTTACATACTTTTAAATACCTCATGTCCTCGATAGTATTATACTCTGAGCCCACACTTGGGCAAACTTTACAACGTTTATCACTACATTTTCTTAATTTAAGATTACTGGAATTCATCTCCCTTTTTAAGTTTGAGTTATAAAACATTCTAGTTTTATATTTTACTTCGATATCACTACCTTCTCCTCCTTCGTAATTCTCATTAATTAAATCACTATTATAAATATATCTGGTATTATACCTGGTTGATTTCCTATTCCGTATACCTTCAACCTCCCCACTTTCCAAAAAAATATCAAACTCACAATTTTTTCTATAATTTTTTCCACAATTTTTATTATTTTTATACATTTTTTTATTTTTCTCAAAAACCAAACCTTGCATACGCATTTTAAAAAAGCTATCATCAACTCCTTTACTCCCGTAGCCAACAAAATCCAAATCAAATTGTAAATCATGGTTACTTTCTAACGATCCGTTCCTTACCATGCTATCAGGAACCGACCGAGCACAATGGTCTTCTAATGAATTCCATTTCTTGCCGGTATCTAAATTTCCATTTTTTGTAAATTTCATAATTATAAATCTATATACATACTTAATATAATTTTATATAAAACTGAACAAAATGAAAACTAATGAAAAACACTAACATTTTAAACAAAACTATAAAATTAAAAAATTAACATAAACAAAATCATATATAACAAAGTTGCACTGAATAAACTGTACTGAACTGTAAAAACTATAACAAAAATTAATAAACCAATTGGAAAAACTATGAAAGGAATAATTACAGCGTCACAATATGCCTGACTATTGCCTAAAACATATCTAACGTAAATCCAATCGATTCATAAAAACCATAATCTTAAACTGAACCACTTGAAGACGTAGCTATGCCATCGAACTTCAAAGGTTAATATAATACCAAAAACACATACTATACATCCAATCCCAAAACTACTGAACTACTGAGAAAAATTAACAAAATAACCATGGAAAATTCTTAGTAACAAAACCATGAACAAACAGAAAACATCCATTGGAGACAGATTGCAAGGCTAAAGACTTGCATGCTGGGTTTTACCGGTAATTACACATGCAACTTTCCCCATATCTGTCGAGACCATACTGACCAAAGAAAACTTTGAAACTGGCCATACAAAGCAGTAACCCAATTCGAAAAGAACGACACTTCCAAACTGAACTCCTTATAACGCCTACGAATTTTTGGCGATGCTTTTAATCGCCAAAAGCAAAACATCGCGGTAATCTTTATCCTTGACGAAATTGTTTGTCAAACTATTTAACAGTCTAATAGGATAATTCTGGACCATTGCATCCTGACAGAGATTTTTGATATCATTTATTATACTATCATGATTAGAATTTAACTTAGCAATCCTTATTAAACTATTGATAATGATATTTCTAAAAACGGAAATATGTACATTGGAATTAAAATTTAATACCTTTATTGTTTCAAAGTTGTAATCCCTTCTCTTATCATAAATGCAGGTCTTCAATCCACCACTCTCAATTTCGATAGTGAGATCCAAATAATTTACATGTTTTTCGTCATATGAAGTTTTCTTTAATGTCAAACCTTGTGGATAGTAGTCTAAATTTAAATCGCTATTGGAATCGTTAATCCTAACCATCAATACATCATCAATATATCTAAAACTTAAAAAATCCTTATTTAATGTCTCATTAACCTCGTATAAAAATAAATAAATATCTGCAAGTACCGAACTACAACTACCCCCATAGGTATACCCCTTATCTGTTGAAACACATGTTTACCATCGAGTAAATAATTTTCATTAACTACAAAATTAAATAAATTTGTTAAATGATCCAAATTTTTACCCAAAATATTGTACCGCTTAAAAAAGTCAAACATTTTATTTTTAAGATCAGCTAAATCAATACTATTATATAAATCTTCAAAATCATAAACATATAAACCTTTAATATTACTCAAACCCTTCAATCTATTAAGTAACTCAAAACTATTTTTTATAATACATGTGTAATTTTGTTTTAATGCCACTTCAAATAAACTCTGCAAAATATCCAAAAACTTTTTATTAGCAACTTCCAAGCAACTTCCATATATATATATATATATATGTGTGTGTGTGTGTGTCAATTTTGAACGGAGGGTGGTTTCGGGATCTGGGGGTCATGATCGATGAAAATATGCCAAAATTTTTTGAAATCGCTTTCCTCCGAACGGCTGCAATAGGTAGCTTTTTGTAATGAAAGCTACCTAATATCTCTCGAAATGCTGAAAATTTGAATTTAAAATAGAAATAAAACCTCAAAAAATGAGTAAAATTAAAAAAGTGAATGCAGTCTGCATACCGGGAACTTATAACGTATAAAATGATCTAAAAATGCATTAATTCCCATGTATACTTTTTGCTACTATAAAACTTTTTTAATGGAACGATTTTGCCCAACTTTAGCATTAAATATCTCTTAAAATAATCATTCGATTTGAAAACTGTCTACATCAGCATATTTATCAAACATTTCTCTATAATACCGCCGATTTTCATACTTTTGTATGCAGTATTTTTCTTAATATTACCGGAGAAAGACCTCCAGCCACAAAAAATTCAAAACCGGCGGCGGCGGTGACAGCGTAAGTTACATTTTTTTAGAATAGAGAGATACACATTTATATGATATGATATTAAGCATTTACATTTATGCGTTTTAAATACAATCTAACTCCTATTTTATGAAGTACAGATTTTTTTTTTTTTTACATCGAATGTACATAAATTAAAAATAACCCCTAAAAAGTTTAAATAGTAAACGAAAAAGTGAGGCGCTGTTTCTGTGTAATGAAAACATTTATGCGGTAGCTAGTCACACAGCATAAAAATAAGACAAATCAGGAACAGTTTGAGCTTCTGTGAAGATAAATAGAATCATTAACTAACAAAACTTCCCTTTATTCCAAAGAATGATCTAAAAAAACTCACCACGTTGCAGTCGCATTTTTCAAACCTTTCTAAGAATATTACTTGAAATAGTTTCCCCGGGAAACAAACTTTTTTTTCCACTGCATAGCGCATTTTCGTCACCATGAAAAATGAAATTCGAAGCACACACTTACAAAAAGAATTTAGCTAGAATTATTTTTGGGATAATGACACTTTATGAGAGTTAGATGTTTTCTAGTTTCATCATTAACAACTAAAAACTGTGAAAAAATGCAAATTTGCGTTATTCTTCGAAAAAAAAAGTATTTGAGGTATTTCATAAATAATAAAAAAAGCAGATAACAAAGTTAATGAATGTAAAAAAAATTATTATTTTATTTTTTAATTTCGAAGCTACTTTAACCCCTTAAAGGTCGCATTAAATTACGGTTTAAAAATTCAAATTGCTTATTGGCACCACTTTTTTGAAAAATAACTATTCACGTTATTAAATGACATGTAAAATGATACCATAATAAAGCCAATTACACTATTTTATGAAACTAGTGGGAATCAACCAATCTGAATAAAAGACACAGCCCGTGAATATCACGGCAGCGAGAATTAAGGGGTTAAGAGAAACTACATTAACACGTTCACGCCGGCGCGGTGGGTCACACTCGACGGTCTCAGAGTTGTCACGTCTCCGGCTTTTTGCACACCACTATTATTTTAGAGAAAATGTTGTTCCTTTAAATCGCCCAATTGTTCTAATTAAATAAAACAACATTTTCTGTATTAAAATACTGGTATCCGAAAAGTCGGAGACTTTTCAGCTCTGAGACTGTCGAGTATGACCCACCGAGTCGGCGTGAACGTGTTAAGCTCGCTGAAAATTATTTAAACTCGTTTCAATAATAATAATAAATAATGGTTGATCGGAAATGTCAGATTCACTTGACTTTAAGCAAGTTACAAGTGTTTACGTCAACAAGGGATATTTATTTCGACGTTTTATTTGTACCTTTATTAATGTTATACTAATTTATTTGTTCTTTCGTCATTTAAAATAAAAATTATGTCAATTTGTATAATTTGGCGAGTGGTTTAGTGATTTATATAATTTGGCGAAATTGGTCGACGGGATAACTAAGTAGTACCATTTATTTAATATAAAAAAACTATTTATCCATTTTTATAAAGAAACAGAATTAATTTTTGCAGAGATGTCATATACACATCGGGTTTGGCGTGATTTTTTTCTGACGGCAATTTGGCAAAACTCTCGCTTTCAAATACCAGTTACATATATATTTTAAAATTATTTGCTATTATTTTGAAAAGGAAATAACAACAAAAAAAATGCAATTTAACAAATTAAAACGACCATTTGGAAAATGATTTTTTCAAAGACTAAAATTTAAGACATAAAAAATAGCTCGGAGTTGATCATACATTACATACGCCATGAATTAAACATTAATAGTGTTACTACACGTAAAAATCTCAAGCGACGGAAATCGCCTCCGACTCGTACCTATTATCCACCTGAAACTTATGTATTATCCAAGCATTTCATTGGCTGTTCGGGAAAAGACGTTTCCATCGTCAGATTTCCAAGAAATCTGACAACGCATTTTAAATGAAATTTCAGTCTTAAACTTCTAAACATCCCACAATATTACTTTTTACACCGTCGTATAGAGAAAAAAAATGTACTTTTAAATGCAATTTGTTTAAAAGCTGTATCTCAATTTGTTTCTGAGTTATTAATTTTTTTTGTAGTTTTTATTACTTTTTTGTCATAGTGGCAACAGATCTCTGTTTAAAGTAAAGGGAAATACATATTACTGTATAGACCAATCAGGAAACGAATAAAATGCGGATTAAACCAATAAAAACATTCAGATATGCTTTTGATTTTCCATCCTGACGAGAACAATAACCATTTTTCCAAATGGTTAAAAAACATAAATGTTATTTACGGTTGTTAATGGCCGCTTCAATCTACTTTTAACTCTTATGCACGAATTTTCCGAATTAGGAATGATGGAAATGTAATTAATCGTTTCAAAATTTATGTACTGTAACCTATAAAAGGTTTAACGGAAATCAATTTCTAGAAGCTTTAACACGTTAAGCGCCACGTCAGTCACTGGTGACTGGTATTGAACTTTCCACTTAGTCCGCGTCATTCACCGATTACTGACGGTCTAAAATCTATATATATAAAAGAAAGTCTGGATTTTGTATTAATCAACGCGCAGCCAAAACTACTGAACCTAAAATCTTGAAAATCGGGGTAAAAATACTTCTTATGATATAGAGTGCCGCTAAGAAAGGATTTTCCAAAATTCTACCCCTAAGGGGGGTAAAAAAGAGAACGAACTTTAAAAAAATTCCTTAAAAATCTGATTTTATAGTTATTTTTGAACTGATAGCATATTTTGGTGTATTTTTGTATGCTGAATCAAATGGTACTAACTAAATTCGTTTAAGCCCAATAGTTCGAGAGATATTTCATATTTTTCTAATTTGGCGCCAATTAACTTTGGCGCCAAAACCTGAATTTTTCTAGTGATAATTTCTAAAAACTCGTTCTTTTCATTCTGTTGCTATAGCAAGGGAAAAAATTCAAATTGAATAATTTTTTAACCAATCCTTTTGGTTAAATAAAAACAACTTCGTCAATTAGAAAAAAAAATTCAAACGCCTCAAAAACTAAACTAAAACTTAAAAAAAAAAAAAAAAAAAAAAAAAAACTGTGGTTCTTTTTCTTTCTAATTTTCGTCGCGATACCATGCCAAAATGTATGGTATCGCGCCATTTATTTCAACCCTAATCGTGCAAACAATTTTTATTGTAAACCGTGCCACACATTACCATTTGCTAATTATTGAACATGAATATTTTTATGCAGGAATTTTTAGTGATGGAATTTATTTTATTCCATCATAATCTCGCAAAACTTTTTGGTTGACATTTAATCTTATAGTTTGGCAATAGATTTTTGGTCGACGGAATAACCAAGTAGTACCATTATTTTTATTGATTTAAAAAAATGGTAGGTCAAAGTCTGTAATTTTCAAGAGTTATATTTTTTAAATGCTCATTTTTTTTATCAACAAAATAATTTTTTTTTCAAATGTATCATTTCATTTTTATGCCAACTATTACGCTTGGTGACAATGGTGTTGGCATAACAGTTAAACACGAAAACAGTTACTGATTTTATTTCAAATGTAAAGAAAAAAGGTTTAATGAGCAATAAATGTTGTAAATATGACTATAACTCAGATTCTACTGAACACAATTTTCTAGAATTTACACTGTTAAATAGTAAATTTGGTTTATAAATAGTTTAATGCAAAAACCATCATTCGAAGTTGCTACGGGAGTTTTAAAATTAGGTGAACTCGATTATGAAAGATTTCAAGTCAACTAATTAAATGCAGAGTAAGTTAGATAATATTTCAGAGATTTTTTCAATATTTATCATATCATTCTGTGTTGTTTAGTTACGGAGCTATACGGAAAAAGTTCTCAGTGGTACAGTAAAGAAAATTGGAAGATATACACTACAGAGATAGGGTATACTAGAGAGTATATATACAGTAGTTATGGAAGTTGAGCTGAGTTCCTTAAAAAATTCAGAAGTGATGCAGTATATACCTACCCCTACCTCCCAGAAAGTTCTATAATCAGGTTAACGCGATTATGAAAGTTATATTTAACTATCTCAATATATATATAATGCAAAGAGAAATTTCATTCCGGCTGCTTATATCTTGAGTTCTGCTGAATAGATTTTGACGGGACTTACGTTGTTAGTTAGATAATTTTCCAGAAAAGATGTTAGTATAAAACATAACGTTCTACGTTGCTTAGTTAAATAATTATGGGGAAAGTTCTAAATCAGATGAACCCAATTTTGAAGGATTTGCTTTTTTTAAATATTCCACTGAATGAATTTTTATGGGATTTAAACTGTTAATTAGATCATTTTTAGGGAAGGTTTCCGTATATTTTCCAGTTTAAAAGATTCTTCTAAGTGCATTTCGATGCAACTTGATCGGTTAGTTAATTTTTCAGTGAATGTTTTAGTATAAAACACATGTCATTTGCTGTTGCTTGGTTGTTAGGTTGCTTGATTGTAGAATTATAGATGAAAGTTCTAGAATCAGGTGAACCCAATTATTATGAACGATCAGCCTTTTCAATAAGTCCAATTAAAAGATTCTTATGAGACTTGCATTGATAATTTTTCATGAACGCTTTTAGTATATTACATATTGTTCTATTGTTTTTTACCGAATCCTACACTAACAGATCAACTAAAGAAATTGGTCCTTAACAGTCTAAATTTTGTATGATTCAATAAAAGATATAATAGCGTAATGACATTCATATTGCTTTCAGCAATTCGGATGGATACACCTGGTAAATGTCCATATTACTTTGAAACGCATGATCAAATTCACAGATATATTTTGTTTCATTCAAGATTTTCTTAGAAAAACCGACCAGCGTAGCGGGCGAAGGCGGGCTAGTATGATATAAAACTAAAAATAAATATATATTCTCTTAAGTAATTGCTGAAAATTTATTTAAAATTTACTCACCTTTTATTATTACAGGACTCATTCCATGAAATAGTTTTACAGTTGTGCTTATAAACTACTCAATTGCAATCTGTATACCAACGATTAAAAATGAATTTAACATTAGACTAAATAAAGACACATTCTTGCTTAATGGTATACAAAACAGAACTTTAATAAGCTAAAATTTAAATTCTACGTTTCGAGCTGTTTTTACAGCCGTCTTCAGGAAAAATATGATAGTTAAATGGCTAAAAAGCTCAGATATGAAAGTCTCCTGTGCGAGAGATAATTTGTCGAACACTGACTAAAAATATGAAAACAAAAATGTATTATCATATCTTTAGTCATTGTTCGACAAATTATCTCTCGCACAGGAAACCTTCATCTCTGAGCTTTTTAGCCATTTAACCATCATATTTTTCCTGAAGACGTCTGTAGAAACAGCTCGAAACGTAGAATTTAACTTTTAGCTTATTAAAGTTCGTGTTTAGTGTACCATTAAGCAAGATTGTGTCTTTATTATTTTTTATGGTGCAATTGTCCAGTACGTGTTATTAACATTAGAAGTTCAAAACTTTACATCTGTATAATTTCTAGACGATTTGACCAAATTACATCTAATTTGGCATTCGAAGGAGAAATTTAACAAAAAATGCCAATGTGTTTTAAAAACTATGCGTTATTATTGACAAGTTTGTTACAATTTCAATATTTAGAAGACTCCGATTAACAAATTAAGCACAGCATTAATTAGTAGATATTATTGCTAGCCTGTTGGTACCAGTGTCATTTTTATGCAGTTATTTGCGGCAAAATTGTCAGGGAGTGGTATTCTTTTTTCCCACTACTCTACAATATAAAGGTTAAAAATACTTTCGATTAAAAAATTAAATGTATTCCAAAAATATTTCGTAACATTTTTCGAACTACAGAATTTTTAGCTTGCAGAAATTTTTTGAAAATTCTGTACTAAAGTGATTATTTAAAACTACGCTTCGGATAATAAAATACTGATTACATATTAAAACCTTTACATAAGTATTTCTTGAATTTTATATTATATCTAACAATAAAACAATCCCTAACCTAACAAATAGATAAAGAAATAAATAAAAGAATGAACGAAAGAAAAATAAAAAAGGATGTGAGAGTAAATGGTTCTTAAATGGGTATCATTTGCAAGTATTTGCGTAATGCGCTGCAATAGTAGATAAAGCATATCATAATGATACAATACTGCGGCATAAAGTATTTTTAGAAGACAAAAAGTCAGGAAAATGTGCATAAGGAAATATCTTCTTTTTCCCGGTAATGCATAGAAAATAACTTCCTGCAATCCGACGCCTGTTATTTGCTTTCTGAAAAAACTTTAGAGATACCGAAACATTCTTTAAATGTATTTTAGATTGTTTTTCTTTATACATAAGCAAATGAAATTATACATTATTTTTATAACTGGATGGTACTATACTGTTTCACGGATGAACAATGTAAATTGTATTTGTTTGTTTTCATTCTTTTTTGAGCTTTTAAAATTTATTATTGACTTTTAAAACATAGAGATGTTATTTTTAAACAGTTAATTAAAATAGTTAAAAAAAAGTTTTTTTTTGTAGATAAATAATTTGGCCATACAGTAGAAAAAAAAAATCGGAAACAGACTAATGTTAAAGATGCGAATGCAGAATTTGCTACAAATGAGTTAGCCCTGATATGTTTAGAATACGTAGAGCTGAGTTAACATTTTAATAGGTCTGTAATTGTGTTTCTGAAATGTTGAATTCACACCGGAATTTTAAACGTAATTTATTTGAAAATTAAGAAATGCAATTTTTCCCTCCAAACTTATAAAAGTGAAATTTTATTAAAAGATTCTGGTGCAAATCTTGAATAAAATGAAGGGGTTATAATACATCCCAGCATCCACCGCTACACACCTCATATCCCCACCATACAGTGGGCTATAATATATCCCATTGTCCATCACGGGCTTAAGAAAAGAAAGAAATCGGAAAACAGACCGATGTTAGGGATACGTATGCATAATTTATTACGAAGTATTTATCTCTGCTATCTGCAGAATGTATACAGTTGAATAAAAAATGTAAGAAATCGGAAAACCAACTGATTATATGGATGCATGTCATAATTTCGCACTAATAAGTTATCTCTGCTACTTGTAGAATGTATAGAGTTTAATTAAAAAAAAGAAAGAAAAACATGTAGCATGGCAGCACCAACTAATCAATACCAATTCATGTCAAAATCTAACTGAATCTCAAGTTTGATGAATTTTCTTGAATTAGGTCTTGAGATAGTGCGACCATAAAAAAATGTGTTTCGTACAGACAAATACATACAAAGGTGGAGATACACACAACAGACTCACTGGCAGACATTTTCTAAAAGCAGTCATATCATGCCCAGGACTTTCTAAAATGCACATATCTGTCGAAAACCAGAAATTAAAATTTTTCATGCGTAAAATTCTTTCTTCCTGTAAAGAAGATAGGAGAAAGTAAAAAATCGAAAAACTAAATTTCGTATTTGCGATTTTGGAATGAGAAGAACTATCGTTTTAAAAAGGATTAAAAAATATAATTAATTTTAAAAAATAATTACATTTATTGAGCAACACATTAGATCTTAGACAATAAAAGCTTAATTAAATAATGCGCAATTTATGTTTCAATACTTGGAAGTATCTCATGGCTTTCCAACGCTTATGCCTTGTGGATACCATGGCGCCATTTGGAGAATCTTTTGGTACTCCTTAGAAAGTTTCTTGTTAGTAATTTTTTAAATTAAAAATTAATTTTAAAAGACTTGTAGATTTAAAATACCGCATATTTCGATGCATAACGAAATGACGTACACTCACAATTTGACATTTACAATTTTTTTTTTTTTTTTTTTTTTTTTGGTAATTTAACCATATTCCACACACTCCTTTCTTTGCAAAGAAAATTTTAGAGAAATCTATAACGAACATATAATAAAGAACATTAAATTACAGTAAGTAGTACAAACATATATAGAAAAAATAGCAAACGCGAAGCGGAATTGCACAATATTGCAAGTCCATATGTGTGCTTAAATCCCGCCGAGGCCTTTGGAATGCTTCCCTGGATGATCCAGCTGGATGAATACGATTACTTCAATCTTAAGATGTTTTTCTAAATAAGCTATTTAAAAGAATTTTAAGACAGTAGAGAAATACGTGTATGTTACAAAGGATAAGAAAGATTTACCAAGGGTGGACCAATGCGTCAAACGGCTATACAAATAATGTGGAGTTGGAAATAATGATATGGAATTAAATAAGGACAAAAGTAACTCAAAAGTAATTTTTAAAATGTTGTATATCCAATACTTTAGACACAACTGAATTTTCTTATAGATAAGTTTATCAAAGCGACACTGATGACGAGAATGAAACAAAAATCGATGATGTGCCAGAGAATATAACTTATGTAGAACGTGACAAACTTTCCTATATTATCTGATAGTGAACATTATATCTTAAGCTCATCTTTTCTTTATTTCTATATCTGGCATATAGAGCGCACCTGTAAATTTTGTTCAAACATTTTGTACCAAAAGTTTGGTTATTCTTTCACTTGTAGATTGCTTTTTTAGATAAAATGAACTATACAGAAACTTTTCATGAAATAAAATGGTACTTTTAAAAAAGTATCCGGATTCGATGTACGGGGCACATCAAGCAGATTGCTGATGTAAAATTTGTAGTTGTCGGTTTTGGTACCATATCAAAAATGTAGCGATCGCATATTCAGTTTTGTAATTTGGCATGAAAGCACTTTTAGGAATCTACATATGTTTAATGAAGCCAGGAAAAAATAAAAATGTATGAGTTGAAATAGCATGCGGGATTTCGGGAGTCGCAACTAAGCTGAGAAAGTCCCGTACTATAGAAAATGCTGTCCGGGATTCTCCCATCCTTTTAAATTCTTTCCTTCAGTGAGCTGGGATGATTCCCCTATTTTAATGCATGTAAGCCGGAATTTTCCTTTCTCTGGTCTCGTGACATGAATATTTCTGCGGTGTTGGCTAATTATGCACCGTAACCACTGATTTCAGTCGCAGCGCATATCGTCAATTATTTTCCTGTGACACATTAAATGAAAATATCTGAGCTGAACGATCTTTCATAATTTTTTTTATCATAATTAGCTATCTGTACTTCCGAAGAAAATTTTTCAGGCATAAAAGTATGAGATGAATAGATTTGTATATTTTTTAAAAGCATCATTAAAAAAACCAATATAAAAGATATAATATTTTCTTGAACCAAGAATCTTAGTTTGTTAACTATTTTTAAAACTATATAGAGAGTGGATGAAATTCATTTACCTAATTTCTACGCATTGTTGAATCTAATTCACTGATGATTCTTTCAATTAAACAAACGCTGTAACAAAATAATAATAATAAAAGGCAATGCTAGGCATTATATTTTACGTGTTTTAAGAAAGCATAGGATTTAAGAGCAATGTCCTGATTACTATAACAGTGATAGAACAGTGTAGTAGCAGACAGAATCAATTGACACCACAAAATTTTATTAGTATTCTTCATCTAACTTTAGGACAGTATTTTTGAGATTTTTTGAAGTCGAAGAATACTATAAAAAGTTAGTGGTGACAATCGCTCAACTGCTGCACCACTGTTCCATCCCTGCTATAAACAAACTATGTGACTCTAATAATTCTAATCAAGTTTTGGAATGTTAAGAACCTAAATTAGAAAAATGAAATTAAAAAAAGAGAAGAAAAAATATCTTCTTTAATTTTTACTACAGGATTTTCCCATCTAAAATTTAAAACCTATTTCAAAACCTCCAAAAACTCCCACAAAATTCGAGCAATCTTTGAAGATGACCCCTATATTAGCAACCTTTTCCTTTCAACGGTGAATATAAGCGCATTCGACAAATAACCCATACCAACAGACGTTTAACAGTCGCTGAATTTGCGTCGAAAGTTAGTTTAGCACATTTGAAAAGTCCCACAATCTATGATTCTTTGAACATGCGTCGTATTTGATCGCTTATTGTTCCTAAAATACCGTCCTGCGAGCAAAAGGAAGTTTTAGTTTCTTGTCTGTTATTTAATAAATACAGTAGCAGCTGTTTTGCATTTGCTTATTTCACTGAAAACGAAATTAAACGGGTAATGTCTGTGGAATCATAAGAACAGCATTAAAAAATCTAAGCACTTTCAAATATTTGATGCCAGATAAAGTTTTCAGCGGCTGCGAATATTGAGGCAGGTGTGTGAATGGCGGAGGAGAACGCTTCGAATGCAATGCAAGTTATATTTGTTTACTACCGATAAACGAATTTTTTAAGACACATTACAGTATCTTTCTTACTATACAATGCGAGTTTAGATTTGTTTACTTACTGAATGTCAGCTGTATTAATTCTATACTAGCTTATTGTTCATGCTTCGATTTTAAATACTTAGAGTATGTATTTATAATTTTTAGGTGAGTTCGTAATTACATAAATAGGTAGCACTTACAGTCGTCGTCTGGCCCGTCCGTCAATCCGCATATAATAGCGAGAAAAAAACTACACAACCGAATGGTTTGAAATTTAATATCTATAATCGTTGCAGAATGTTGTCAAATCATTTAAAATTTTTATGAAAATCGAATAAAAACTTAGGTTGCCATGGTTGTTACGTCAAATTTAAGATGGAGTCATATTATTTCCGTATTACTGAATTTAATATATATATATTTATATAAAATCCAAGTCTCTGTGTGTCCCTCACTATTCCGGTAGGACCGCCTCATTGAAATGAGTAATTATTGAAAAATATTAATGCAGGGTTACCACAGTACGCCAAATGTTAGCCAACTTGGTGATAGCTGGCTAATTTGGCGAAATTCCCATTTAAAACCATTAATCTTTCATAATGGAGGTCACCGAAATTTAATTTAAACTCCACTCTTTTAAGATATTTTTTCGAAATCTATGGGTGAGAATTTAAAGTACATCTTTACATCTTCCTCCCGATGCTACTAATGAAATAACCGCCAATAGACAACGGTGTACTGTGTGAGCTCCTAACTGCGCGATTTTAATGTGCTTTAGGTACTTTTCCAGTATAGGTGCCTTGGCGAAAAAGGAAATTTGGTAACATATTTTCCGGGAACCTATTCACTGTTTCATTTTATATACACATGCCTTTTTTCGATATTTATACGATTTATTTAACATTAAAAAGCCGTTTCTCTAATTTTATACAGAAACAGATGTAATTTGTACATAAAAACATCAATAATATACATATAAAACAAACAAAAACGCTCATCAAATTTGTTTTCATAGCTATTTATATGATTTGACAACAAATCTCGATATTTTTCCGTTACACTGACACCATGCCAAAATGTATGCTAATGCGCCAATTATTTCAAAATGCTAAAAGATATTTGTAATTTTATGCCAGCAGTTTAATATGAGTTTTATTTTATTGCTTTATTTTATAGCAGTTATTTGTTCACTTATTTTAAGTATATATTTGTGATTTGATGAAATAATTCGTAAAAGTCTGGAATTTTCAAATGTTATATTTTTTAAATGCTCACTTTAGTATCGACAATGGTTTTTCTTTTATTTTTAAAATGCTTCAATTCACGATTTTGCGCCAACTATTACACTTGGCGACAATGGTGTCCGCATAACGGAAAAGTACCCAAATCTCACTTTCTGATGCCCAAATTACACCAAGCTTTTTAAAAAAATTTTTGATTTTGATTTTTTGAAAAATTTTTGATTTTTTGAAAAAGTTTTGAAAATTTTTGAAAATTTATTATTTTGCGCTATCCATGTTATAGTTTGTACTATATGCAAGGGGAATGGAGCGAAGAGTTTAAACATTAAATGTTAAAGTTTCGGCACAGATGTCATATACGCCCCATATTGGCGCGATTTTTTTCTGACGCCAATGTCATATACACAACGGGTACTTAACTGGCGCCAAAGTGTCGTAATTTTGCTTGATATGGTAATCCGGATGTTGTTGTTTATGCTGTTGATGTTTTCGCCAAATTGGCGTCGGAAAAAAATCGCACCAATATATGATAACGTATATGACAACTGTGCCAAAGTTTCTATAAAACAGTATAAGACTACAAAATTAAGAATAAAATGAATGCAAAATAAGACTAAAGAAGAAAGAAAAATCATGCGTTAAGCATAGAATATGAAACACTTTCCAACGCATCCTGAATGCTTTAGCAAAACTTCGTTATTTAGGGAAATAAGGTAAATAAGATAACGTTACTTCTTAGATATCCCGTCGACCAATTTCGCCAAATTATATAAATCGCCAAATCAATAGTAAAACATTAACAAAAATACAAATAAAACGTCGAATTAATGGTTTTATTGGCCATTATTGGCATTTAATCTTACAATTAATTAATTAATGGCAACCATTATTGGCAATTAATCTTACAATTTGGCGACAGTAATTTGGTCGACGGGATAACTAAGAAGTACCAAGATAACTAAGTAAACATTGCCAAAAAAAATTTGCATTGGAAAAAAATCGCGCCAATATGTATATGACATCTGTGCCAAATTGTATACATATGGAAAAAATTGCTTGTGAGTATGAAGCCGTAAATAGATTGCCAGAAAATACGTTGGTAAACTTCTTTCTCGCCAAGAAACTTTTCTCCGAAGTATTGTACATAAGCAATGATTGCTAGAAATGCATTTTTAATTATGATATGCGCTTTTATGTTTCACTACATTTATTTATACTATACTGTGTGTATAAATGCTACAGTTCATATGCAGGGCTACACAAAAGAATTCGTAAGAGTTACTGAGTATGAGAGTAAATTGCTTAAAGGTGGTTTTTAAAGGAGTTATGCATTTTCACGCTGAACTGCATTTAGTTTCCTAAGAAATGTTTGTATAATATAGATAAAATGATATACATGGTCACGCAAAGAATTGGATACATAACCGTCTATGGATGATAATATCTGGAAATGTGATTTCAGTAGTTTTAAGAGTAGTTTAAATTAAATTTTAGCTAAATAGTGGCATGTAATAACGGTACTATTGGCTATGGACGGTAACTGCTGAAATCAATTTTTAAATTTTTTTATGCGTTTTCTAAAATGTTTACTTAGTTATCTTGGTACTTCTTAGTTATCCCGTCGACCAAATTACTGTCGCCAAATTGTAAGATTAATTGCCAATAATGGTTGCCATTAATTAATTAATTGTAAGATTAAATCCCAATAATGGCCAATAAAACCATTAATTCGACGTTTTATTTGTATTTTTGTTAATGTTTTACTATTGATTTGGCGATTTATATAATTTGGCGAAATTGGTCGACGGGATATCTAAGAAGTAACGTTATCTTATTTACCTTATTTCCCTAAATAACGAAGTTTTGTTAAAGCATTCAGAATGCGTTGGAAAGTGTTTCATATTCTATGCTTAACGCATGATTTTTCTTTCTTCTTTAGTCTTATTTTGCATTTATTTTATTCTTAATTTTGTAGTCTTATACTGTTTTATAGAAACTTTGGCACAGTTGTTATATACGTTATCATATATTGGCGCGATTTTTTCCGACGCCAATTTGGCGAAAACATCAACAGCATAAACAACAACATCCGGATTACCATATCAAGCAAAATTACGACACTTTGGCGCCAGTTAAGTACCCGTTGTGTATATGATATTGGCGTCAGAAAAAAATCGCGCCAATATGGGGCGTATATGCCATCTGTGCCTCATATACGCCCATATTGGCGTATATGACATCTGTGCCGACTTTATGTTTGACGCCGATGTCATATACGCACCGGGTACTTAACTGGCGCCAAAGTGTCGTTATTTTGCTTGTAATGGTAACCCGAATGTCGTTTATACTGTTGATGTTTTCGCCAAATTGGCGTCGGAAAAAAATCGCGCCAATATGTGACGTATATGACACCTGTGCCGACAATTTAATATAAAAAAGCTATTTACCCATTTTTATAAAGAAACAGAAGTAATTTTTGCACAGATGTCATATACGCATGGAGGTTGGCGTGATTTTTCTATGACGCCAATTTGGCAGAAATCTCGCTTTCGAATACCAGTTACTTATATATTTTTCAATTATTTGCTATCATTTTGAAAAGGAAATAACTATAAATAAATAAAAGTTTGAATAATAAATATAGAACAAAGCAGTTTATATAATTAAAAAACAGAAAATAAAAGTAAATAAACAATTTATTAATAAATAAAAAACGATAGCCGGGTTACCATAGCAGGCAAAATAACACCATTTTGGCGCCAGTTAGGTATCCCGGTTCGGTACAGATGTCATATTCGCCCCATATTGGCGCGATTTTTTTCTGTCGCCAATATCATATAGGCAACGGCTACTTAACTTGCGCCAAAGGGCTTGATGTGGTAACCCGGATTATGTTGTTTATGCTGTTGATGTTTTCGCCAAATTGGCAACCGAAAAAATCGCGCCAATATGGGGCGAATATGACATCTGTTCCCCCGGTTCATATCTGAAATCTGTGTCGTAATTTGTATATAAAAAAAATTACATATATTTAGAAACGATTTTTTTATGTATATAAGTGCATATATAAACAAAGATAAAAGTTCATTAGATTTGTTTTCATAGCTGTTTATATATTTTCGCAACATATCTCACTTTCCGATGCCCGTATCGCGGCAAGCTTTTTTTGAAAATGCGCTATAATGGAAAAGTACTTAAAAAAATAATTAACAGAAATAACAAATTATACAAACTAAAACTTTTTATTTCGAGATCAAAGCATTGTTTTTAATTTCGATAAAAAATACATATATCCTTGGATAACTTCAATTGAAATTACGTTCACAGCTTAATATCTCATTCCATAAACCTAAACAAACACAAGTGATCGAGATCAAAGCATTGTTTTTAATTTCGATTAAAAATGCATATATCCTTGGATAACTTGAATTAAAATTAGGTTCACAGCTTAATATCTCATTCCATAAACCTAAACAAACACAAGTGATTCATTCATCGTGAAACGTCAAAAATATTAAATCATTGAGGTAATCATTCACAAAGTAAGTTCTCCAACAATCAATGGGCAATATTCTAATGACGTCATAGTAGGTAAAATGGTGGCGGTATCGTTTGTTTATGGTTTTGTAATCACAAAGATTTAATTTTGCAATGTCTCTTAGTTACATTATTTTATTGTAATATTTATGAGCTCAGAACAAAAGCCTATTTTTTCATTATTTAGTTATTAAAGACGGAAAAAACCATAAATGCATGATTTGAAAATTTTAAATAATTTTCTTTCTTAATACTAAAAAATAACATCGGGAAGTAACAGCAGGTTTAAGTTAAATAAGTTTAACTGTTTAATTCTGTTGTAATATTCAAAATAACTGTATTTATTAGATTTTAGTACTGAACATCAGGGCCCGATTAAACTTTGAAGTTAGAGGAATTACAATGTCATTTCAGGACCGTTCTTTTGGAGAAGCTTTTCTAAATTCCATATATACATGGAAAATCTTCAGTGTTAGAAATATTATTCCTAGGACTGACATAACACGAGAACGGCCTGCAATTTTACACAAGTTTTTGAAAGCTACTTTATATCAGAAATTTTACTAAAAACTGGTTACTTTTTTGTTATAGCGGCCCACACTATTAGGATTATGACAAGTTGCAGCCATATTCGCCAACGTCGTAACCAAGATTGTGAAGCACACACATATAATACCATTTCATGAAATCGTATACGATAATTTAATAGTTTTTAACCTTACTCCAAGTGTGTTATTTATTTATTTTTAAGGCTCAACAATCTAAATTGTCCAATATATGAATTTAAAAAAATTTAAACAAAGATTGAATAGACATGACCGCAAAAAGCCTCAAATCTGCATAACACTTGAAACCAAACTGTGCAGATTAGTGGTCTTCTACTGTACACAGTTTTTCATAAATGTGTTTCGTTCTTAAAATGTGTTATTTTCAATAATCACTGCGGAACAAGCGAGAAAACTCATATTCTTGCCCATGAGTTGTATATATCTTTATATCTAAATTTCCGTCATTTTTGACGGGCTACCTTTCTAGTATATAATAGTAGTAGTTTTTTTATGTATGCATTTTTGCATAAGAATGCAACAGCTATTGCACCAAGATCTGAAAAAACTAGTTATAATACTAACGCACCTCATTTGCTATGCTTAACGTACAATCTCCGACTTTTTTTTTTTTTTTTTTTTTTTTTTGTATGTGTAAATATAAATCTCAGCAGTTTTATATAGCATTATCTATATGCTCAAAGAAAAAAGTAATATTAAAAAAATTAAATGTTAATATACATATATCTGCCAGCTTTTACTCTTTAATCTTACCACTATATTTTATTAGAAAATTTTATTTTATTTATTGATAGATTTTTTGCTATTAAAAAGAGCAAATTTCTTTTATTCAAGAAACAGAGGTGAAAAAATGTTCAAACTTAGCAGCTATATATGCATCATTGCAAAATATATACCGTTTGTACAGGGTGTCCTAAAAAGGACTGGCTGATTTTAAAATTCAATAACTTGCAAACGGTGACAGATATTAAAAAAATTCTTGCAGGAGGGTTATGCATAAGGTCAAAAGTTTTATTACAGTGATTTTCAATTTTAGTTCGAATTACAAACAATAGACGGCGCTGTAAGCAATAGTCGCTAAATACAGGCTCGATTTTTGATCCTTTCTCTTGTTCCATGCGGTAAAAGGAGATGGAAATGTATTGAGCGGGCCACGAAGTACCAAAAATCGAGCCTGAATTTAGCGTCTATTGATCGCAGCGCCATCCATTGTTTATAATTAGAACTAAAATCGAAAATCACTGTAAAAAATCTTTTGACCTTATGCATAACCCTCCTGCAAGAATTTTTTAAATATCTGTCACCGTTTACAAGTTATTCAATTTTAAAATCAGTCAGTCCTTTTTAGGACACCCAGTATGAATGTTATCTGTTTTCAAACTATAGCTCTAAATTAGATAATTTGTAAGAGCATTTTTAAAAGCCTTCTGTTAACATTAAGTATCCGAAAAAAAATATTTTAATGTGCAACTAGTAAAAAAATATGCCCTTTTCAATGAGAAATTTTTTAACATGCGGAATGTAAATGTTTTAAATGCTTTTAATGCTAATGGATACTCTAAAAACTTCAGATGCAAAACGTTAAGTTTATATTGCCAGTGGAATCAATGAGATTTTTCAGAAGAAGAAAAAAAGCGAAAGAGAGAAATGAGATAACAGAAAGAATTTTAATGCATTTTCTAAGAAGCATATAACCATCAAAACTCTCAAACAAATACTTAAATGAAACCCATTTAAATTCAATCCATCAAAAAATGTTAATTTATTACAATGAAAAAAAATGACACATTAAGCATCACTGTTTTTTAAGGTAGCTTTCATTTCAAAAAGAGGGAAAAAAATATGAAAGTTTTTTGCTGCATTGTTATTTAAATTAAAGTCACTTTGCTTTTGATATTTTAAAGCTGTTTTGCACATATTGTTATGTTAATAAATAAAATGTGAAACGAAACATTTTCAAAGAAAATATAAACATTTTTACAGTCATTAGCATATGTATTATTTAACATAACGGATTTCTCACATTCCTTGTTTAGAAATTGTATTTCTATTTGCAAATATGTTTACCTTCATTATAATAACTAGTTGCGTAGCAACTCGTTGCATTGCTTTTGAATTGCAGGAGATAATTCGATTATTTTGGGGAAAATGAAATCTAACTATTGTAAATTTAGAAAGCAATTATTCCATTAATTTCATTAAACACAATATTTCAAATAATAATTGATATTTACAATTTAAGTCACAAGCCTTCCCAATACAAATGCACATATTCTATAACTTTATTTATTAGAATCTTTTCGCTCTTCCAAGATTTGGCTTCGAATTTCGAACCTTGTAGAAATGATGTCATTTGGGTAAACTTATATAAAAATAACTTTGTTTTGATGAATGTATTCATAAGCATTTTGTATTTATGAATTAAAACAAACACTATGAGAAATATATTTTTTCTTGCTAAAACATTTTGTTTTTAGCAGCACGCTTCTGAAAAGTTTTAATCGCCATCTTATGGCAATAGTTGAAAATCTATTTTTCTACTTTAAATTAAATAAAAATAACTTACAATGTTTGTTTTTTTTCTTTTGGCGTCAACAGAATTTATCTTAATGTTCCAGTTGACAGGCGAATTTTCGCTTTCTAAAATAAACTGATTCTTGAAGCTTGAATATGTGAAAATAAGTTTGTATTTCTTTAAATTTTCTTGCAAAATACAATTCAATCACAATATTATATTTACTATTTATTCAAACAAAAGTTCATTTCAATTTAAAAATTATGTCAAAAAAGGACATCTCTAATTCCCATCATTTTCCTTTTTCTCTCTTTTATCCACTAAAAGGGAGCAATTTAGTTTCCAACGTTACAGAAATGTCGTTAAATAACGAAAAGAATTATAACTCGAAAACTTATTCAAATTTTAAAATTCTGCGACCACTTTTGACGTCCCCGGATCCATGCGGATAACTGGTGTTAATTTCATCATCCATTGTTCCATATTCTAAGAGGCGTAGTTGTGATATACAAACGGACAATCATCTTTTAACTCTTTTTCTACTGCATTATGATCTACTGCAATTTTTTTCATGTAATTTTTTTCAGTTACTACAATAAAAATTAAAGGATAAAGATAAAAAAAAAATACTCACCGGTGAAAAATTTAATTATTTAGAAATAATTAATTAAAGTGGTACTTTAAATTACCGTCAGTGCACTATGACAAAAATATCGTAATAGAAAACCCAGAAGGTATTTCAAATGGCACCAGAAAATATTTTCGATTTAATAAGTGTGTGAAATATAGGCTTTTTCATATTTAAAAATAAATCTTCTGGCATATTCGGATGCCAATCATTTATTTCAACACTTTAGAATTGAAAATACTTTGCCCCTGAAAGGGTTAAAAACATTTTTTTTAAGGTTTCGATCTTGTTAGCAGTACTTTAGTTATGCGACGTCTACATTCCAGGGACAACATGTTCTCTCGCATCTCCACATATGAAATATATGAATTTACGTATGCCATTTCTAGCATAACAAAAACGAGCCGGTGCCACAACTTTTTCGATTTCCTATAAAAAATAACAATGAAACAAACAAAAGAAATATGGGTGAAATCATTGCTACACTACATTTTAGTAATTGAATGTTAAAGCAGATGAAAATGATGGATAACTACACAGACGAAAAGTAAACAAGAAGTTTTTCTCCAACACCCAGTGTACTGACGGTACTTATAAGTACCACCGAGTAATTCAACTGTTAAATCAAATACATACACTGTTCACCTAAAATAGCTAGTCGAACTGTATTCTAAGATCATAATGAACATAAAAAAAATCCAACACTTATCTTATATCCTTTACTGTGTTTGCAGCAATAAAAAGACGAGCGTGACAATCTGTACAAAATGTCGGCACAAAACACATCGTCTGTGTCAGAGATAGCCTCCTTTCTAGCTAAAATAACAAAAACCACTGCTGCCATGTATCCGGATAAAGTGGAGTTAAAAGAGTGTTTTTGCAAAGTAACATTAGAATATTTGTAATATTCACTATGGGATGAAAGTTTAAAGTGAATGGTACTTATGAGTACCGTCAGTAGATAAAGAGTAAAAGATATTTGTGTGATTTTTTTCCCTCGTTTACTTAATTCGTATCAAAAAGCTGAGAGAATGCAATTTTATTAATCCGTGTGTAATAATATATTCTGAATTTTGAAAAAAAATATAAATGAATGATATCTGATAAAACATGGAGCTATTAGAACAAACAAATGAAGGCATGTGAATCATTAAACACCCAATTTGTTTTGCTGAGCTTCTTGAATGACGATACTCTTTTTTGCTGTGTTTGTGTATTATTCCGCGATAATGACGTCATATGCACACTTTTCTATAGATGTTGTTTAAGACTAGAACGGAAAAGTGGAATTATTTAACGGATGCAAATGACATCATTTTATAAATAAAGGCGTGTGCTTTAATTCTTAAAACTGAAATATATTTTGCAAAAGTGCCTCATTTCACCCAAGCGGCTTTGAAATTCTTCACAGGCAAAAATACTTCACTTTTGAAAATAATGTAATCGAAACCATACACTGATAAAATGCAATGTTTTACGAAAATTTAGAGTGTCTTTATAGAGGAGCAGTGCCATACGATGTGTATGGTCAGATCGGAAGTCTTTGTCCAAAAAATAGCAATTTATATAACAGAACTTGATGATTCTCGCCTGGATGAATTCGCTTCTCCGAGTTAACCCTTTCAGTGGCAGAGGAATTATGTTCATAAAATGATGAAATAATTGACTGACACCAGAATATTCAAACGAATTTCTTAGTAAATAACAAAACGCTATTTTGCACTTTAATTACAAAAGCAACATTTTATTAAAATATTCTTGGTGCCAGTAGTCAGTTTTGGAATTAAAATTAGGTGGCTAGACCCTCTAGCCAACGCCCTTGAAAGGGTTAAAGAAGCAAACAAAGAGGATCTTGGCAATAATTCGAGGTTTAAAATAATATCAGGTTCCCAAAGTTTTTGTCCAAAATTCTCTCGACTAATAAAATTTTATTGCTATTCTTTAAGACATTCTGCTATAATTTTATCAAAATAACATGATTTGCTTCATTTAATTTTTTCATAATTTTATATAATCTATATATTTAAAACACAAGGCTGTTTTTTAGAGATCTGGCCAGAGCTTTCTGCTGAACCAATTTTACTAATATTTTTTTTAATTAAAAGCTGTTATTTTTAACTGACAGCTGATGTGCTCGCACTAGGTGGGGTTTTTTTTTAATATTCCCATTTTTATATTTTAATTTTAATAGTATTTTTTTAAATTTCTTCAAAATTATGGTTATTAGATAGCTTTCAATATTACAGAGAAGAGAGAAATAATGACGTTCATGTCATCTATATAAATAAAAGTGTAAATGTTCGTTTGTTCAAAATCGCTAATCTCCGAAAGTTCTACACCGATTGCTTTGCAATAGCTTGAAAATGGAGTCATGAAGTGATAGGTATCTGAGCGTCATAATGTGGCGCATTTAAGAAGCCAGTGAAGTAGTCTGGGATGGATGCCAAGAAGCTCTGTATACTGGATAATTTCGTAAAGTTTTCTTCGCCTTTTCTAACCGGATAATTTCTGCGATTGAACAAAGCGAAGAAAACATTACGAAATTAGTGGTATTATGTAGAAGTTCACCCTGGCTACGTCACTGGAAGTCAACTTTCGGAAATCATTGTGACTGTAACCATTTTTGGCATCTTACTGCCCTCTCATCGACTGGCTATGTTGTTATCGCTGTTTAGTGCGATTTTGTCCAAGAAAGTTTGAGATGGAGTAAACAAAATTTAAGCGAAAAGCTTTAGTATAAATATTTAATAATACGAATATTGAAATTTCTTCATTTATTTTCGATTAAAAATACTACGCAGTAATAATAAACTATTACTGAGCTGTGTATGTTCTTTATATAAATATTTGGAGGATGAAAAGTGATATATTATACCAGAATAATAATTATTGGAATATCGTACTGGTCATATTAAATATAAATTCCAATTCTTGTATTTTCTATATGCATCGGCCTTTGTTAACGAGATTTCAAAGAAGCAGAGGGAAGAATGGTTTATTATATATTACGAGTATTAAGAGTCGTGAATACCACACTCGCATAATTTCATAACAAACGTTTTTAATAAATAAACATTCAATCTTGCTCAATGGTGCACAAAATACGAACTTTAATAAACTAACATTTAAAATCTACGTTTCGAGCAGTTTCTACAGCCGTCTTCGGGAAAATATGATGGTAAAATGGCTCAAAGAAGACGGCTGAAGAAACTGCTCGAAACGTAGATTTTAAATGTTAGTTTATTAAAGTTCGTATTTTGTGCACCATTGAGCAAGATTGTGTGTTTCTTTATTATATTTTATGGCGCAATTGTCCAATATGTGTTAACAAAAATTTTTACTTTGTGCATCCTATAAGAGCAGAATGAATAGGAAAATTGATTTTATTTTGCATGGTGCTAAAACTTTGGACATACTTAAAAGAAAAAGGTACACAAAGGTATTCCAAGGACGATAAGAAGGGTTTTGATTGCCCAAAAGGGACAGCTCAGACAAGGAAACCAAGTCTGTAGAGCATAGTGTCCCTCCCGGTCGCCTTTATTAAGGTCTTAGAAAAAATACAGTTTTCAGCCAGAGCTGAAGCCACCAGAATCAAGACAGTGGGGGGTATGCATATAAAATCTCGTTTCAGGGCCGCACCTGCCAGGCGAAAATAAAAACCTAACGCGTCAGGGAGCAGGTAAGGGAAGAACTGCGAGAAAAAAAAATACAAAACAAGATTCGTTCCGCTGAGGAACAGATCCCCTACACGACAAAGGGCGGATGAATGTGCGACAAAAGTTACCTGGCGACAAGGGGCAGCTGAAACTGTTGCATGCCCAAGCTACGTAGTTAGTATTGAAATTTCAAAAAGGTGTTTATGGATGTGTTTTAGTTTGTTTAGTAGGAGGGTGCATGTAAGTATATTATGGAGCCAGCCTTCTGGTGGAAATGCAGTGCGTGATGAGAATGATTATATTCTTATTACCTTTTTATTTTGAAAAGTCATTATTATTTTCTAATGTGGCTGATCGAGTGTACCTTTCTAAGATATGCAACCACAAGGACTTAGCAACATGGCGGGGTTAGACTTGGACCACGTACAAAGCGGAATTTTACGATTGCTCCGTAACTTCCGACAGAAGATTTAGTCTTTGACTAGTACTTGATGATTAATACCAGCGGTCTAATTACCCGCAGGGGCCGAAGTAAAATTTATATAAAATTAAATAAAACAAGAGTAGTAAATTTAGCAGCAGTGCAAAATTAGCAAAATAGTAGTAAATTAAATTGCAGCAGTAGAGTACTGGACGCAGGAGAAATTTTGTGATCCCTACCATCATCCCCGATGACGGCGTTACTTAGATAAAAAGACACTTCAAATAAATCTGTTGAAGTTTATTTGTAAAACTTGTGTTTTTTTTTTATGAATATGTGAGAAATATACATATGTGCATTGTTCTAAGGATATCTAAAGTGGAAAAAGTGCGTTTTAATCTCAATTAATTTTGTTCACAATTTGACGTGGTTATCTAAGATTGTAATTTTGAATAGCTAGGATAATGTGTAACGAGATTGTCTGAGAATGTCTGAGATTTAATTTTATTAATATCGCAATTTACGAACTTGCTCACATAGCAAGTGATGACGTTTATTAACGAACTTTTAATTTTTATAAATATTTTTTTTAATAAATTTTTATTATGTTTAATTTTAAGGGGGTCCGGGACACAAAAATCTCCAAATTTTCCGAAAAAAAACTTTTATTGCATTAAAAAATTCTCTGTGTTTTTCTGCTTAAAATGACGTTTAAATCATGTTTCTATTTTAATTAGAACAGGAAAAATTAAATGTTTCGCTTTGGTTTGTTTTCAAAATCCATCTTTCAAGCAATGGTTGTCATGAAAACGATTTCTTGTGAAAATGCGTTTTTCTCCGTGATGGCTTTTTTCACCATTTCTCGTATTTAAATCATTATAAGTCAAGAACCGTTAAAGATAAATTTGTAAAGCTTGGAACATGTCTTTTTCATTTGTTTTACTTTAATTTTGATTTGGCAAATTAGAATAAAATAGCGACTTTAAAAAATATGATTTTTTTTTTTTAAACTGACATCATTTTTTTTAATGTTTTTAGGGTTTTTTTAATTAATATTTTTTAAAATACTGAATCTAAATTAAAACTTATATATTTCTGTTTACTTTAATGGAAAAAAATCGAAATTTTACAAAAAATATTTCGAGTTATAATGATTTTAAATTACCCCACTTTTTTAAGGAATTTTAAAATTTAAATTTTTTATAAAAAGGTATGAGAAGTTTTATCATGTGATTTTGTTTACAAATAAATTGGTTAACCGCCAAAAAAAAAACATTCAAAATTTTAACTCAATAAATAAAAATTATTTTAAGATGTGTCCCGGACCCCCTTAAATGCTTCTATTTTTTGCATCATGTATTTTTAATATACGGCTAATTGCTGTTTATATTGCTGTAATATTTTAATTACTTAAAAGTAAAATTTTAATTCCTCATAAGTCAGGGCTTTCATCTAAAATCAAACAACACTTTGTATCATTAATGTTAAATAAATATATTAACTTTTGTTTATGTTATCTTTAAAGCTTTAAATAGCGGATATGTGATCATAAATTTAGAAATTCATAGTGCTAGGAAGATGTTTTGGAAATATGTAATATTCTATGTAGCCGATTATAAGAGTTCATTTTATTTCTAGTAGGTTATTTGTTATAACAAAAAGTGTTATATGATTTTTAAAAATTTTGTTAATTATGGAAATATTAAGCAATATAATATCACATATTTCTTTTTTTAAGAATATATTTGTCATTCGATATTTAGGATATTTAGGAAATTTTCAATTTATATGCAACAATAAACTTTGAAATTCTTCCTGGGTATCTGCATAAAAAAGCAATCATATACTAAATATGAAGAACTTCTAATACAAAATCCTTCACCATAACTTTGAAAACTAATGAAATCAATTATTCCCTGTAGTAAAAGAAAAACTTGAGTTATACGAGTTTCGTTTTCCGTTTGCTCTCCGGGGAATTATACATTGTTAAAGAGAATCAATTTTTAGTTTTTCATAAATAGAAACTAATATGTTGGGCCATAATTCATTTTCTCTAGCATGAATATTTAATATTTCATATAGAAATGACTCTTTGTTATTTAAGAAAATTATCGAGGTCATTTAATTCAACGGAAGATTTAGGACTTTTTTCTTAGATTTTTTGTTACAATGTTCATTGAACAAAGAAAGCAAATTGCGTATATTTACATTTAAATAAGCAATCAATTTTGGTGTTTAATTAAAACTTGTTTTGAGTTTTCAGAGCTTAGTAAGCTTGGTTATGGATTAAATCCTTTTTCGTTATTTTCGGATACTTGTTTTTGAAATTTATGGAATGTTTTCAGCAGCATTTAAAGCACATAAAACCCTTTTATCTTTATTTGTGTCAAATCACTTTTTAAGAAAAAATTAAAGAGTTTTTAAAAAGAGAAAAATATTTAAAAATTTTCTTTTTAAATTAAATTAATATTTATTTTTACAATTTCTTATGTGTGTAGTTGATGCTAAATGTACATATGTGTATACATCTACCCAGACTTGTATAAAACCAAAAACTGTCGGCGCACATAAATATTGGGTCAAAAACATTCTGTAAATGAATTTAAAATTTAATAAAATAATGTGTTATATTACTTTGATGGCATGAATTTTAAATAGTTTAAAATAATTACCATTTAATTTAAAAATTAATTAATATTAATTACAGAATAATTATGTTGTCTAAAAAAATAATAAAACCAAAAATCCATCATAATAAGGGGTGAATTCTTATCAGTTATTTTGTCAATGCATTTAGAAACAACCCAATATTGTAACCTATTCTTACAAAATGCCAGTCACTCTTTTCACAGAAATAATGGCCATTGCTTCTGAAACAACTGAATCACATTTTGTAAGGAAAGGTCCAATCATAGATATCATCATTAAAGAGGCCGATAAGTTTTTATTGCGGCTCTTTGTCGAAATTCTCGTTTCTTCCGCTATCATTTGGCGAAATTTCCGTTGTTCCGCGATTTTTTGACAAAATTTGCATTTTTTGCGATTCTTTGACGAAATTTGCATTTTTTCGTGATCTTTTGATGAAATTCACGCTTCTTATCGCGGCGTTTTGACGGAATTAGCGTTTTTTGACAAAATCTTTCTTTCATAGTTCTTTTGACAAAATTAGTGCTTATTCCGCTATGCTTTTACGAAAATTGCTTTTTCTCCCTGCGCTTTTTGGATGAAATTTGTTTTTTTCTGCGATTCTTTGATGAAATTCGCTCTTTTTCCGATCCTTTGACGTTATTCGCATTTTTTCTGTGGCTTTTTGACGAAATTTGCGTTTTTTTCCTTTGACGAAATGCGCGCTTTTCCGCAGCCTTATTACGAAATTTTTGTTTCTTTTGCGATCCCTTAACGAATTTAGTTTTTTTCCACGATACTTTTACGAAATTTGCGTTTTTTCGCGATCCTTTGACAAAATTCGCGCTTTTTCCGCTATGTTTTTACTAAATTCGTTTTTTTCCTGCGCTTTTTTGACGTAATTTGCGTTTTTTCTGCGATTCTTTGACAATTTTTTCCCACAATTCCTTAAAGAAATTCACGTTTTTTCCGCGGTCCTTTGACGAAATTCGCTTTTTTCCGTGATGCTTTGAGAAAATTAGTTATCTTTTCTGCGAACGATTGACGGAATTGGTTTATTTTCGGCGACCATTTGTTGAAATCCGCAGTATATTTCAGTGATATTTTTTTATGTCTGAATTTTTGGACTGATGGCCGATTTTTTTTTATTTTCGGAACTGAATGCCTTAAATTTTCGGAAAATTCGGAACAGAATCACCCCTGGCAAACAATAAATAAATAATACATAAAAATGGAGAACATTTTTAATTTTCCAATATAAAAAAAAAGAATACAATCACAAAAATTAAGTTTTTTTTTTCTGCAAAATTTCCCGCAAAATACCGACTTTCGCCAAAAATTTTCCACGCACGGCGTGCGGGCGTGCGTCTATATTATACATCTCTGCATCTGCCATATATATATTATAAAGGACAAACGTGTACGTCCATAACGCTGATGCAATTTTGCGAATGGCAACACCTGATGATTACATTTCGCTTTTACTGATAATTTTTAAACTTCTTAGGATCGCATATTTTTAATTTTTACACCATCTAATTGAGGAAAAAAAATGCACTTACAAATGCAATTTGTTTCAAATCTGACTTACAATTTCTTTGAAAACCGTATTAGAATTTACTCATATTTTATTGTTTTTTAAATAAATTTCAATCATTATTTTAAAAAAATCTATCTCTGTAGCATACAGATGATCATGAAAGATAAAACCGCTTGCAATTAACTTAATGTAAATAGTTCAACATTTGTTTCCGGCTGATATTCCATAACGAGCATAAAACTTCATCAATAAAATAAAATAATAAAATATTATAAATAAAACAAAAATTTAACGGACAAGTAATTAATTAGACTACGTGCTTAAAAGATTGAAATCATCAGAATTAAAAAGGAATGCTATCACTAACGGAATCTTTGGCAATTTCTTCGTCTTTTAACTCACTTAAGTATCGCTTTTAATTAATTTCAAAACTTTATTTGAATGAAAAATTGACACTTTTCAAGTAAAAATGCTTTTCGGTGTTGGTAGTGGGCAATCTAAAAAAATATATAAATATAAAAATATAGTTTCCTTTATATTCTGTATCCCGGGAGGTCCGGGTTGGATCTCCTAGTACATATAAAATCCTAATGAAACGATTTTATGAAACGACTGATTAAAGGGATATATGTTCAGTGCGGTACGTCACATTTTAGTAAGTTGTTACTATGACCTGCAGCATGTATTTCCTTGAAGAGGATTTACATAGAATTTATAGTTATTGTACAGGGTCACACAAAAGAATTAAATTACATTATTCTCTATGGGAGGTAATTATTCAAAATGCATTTTAGTGTCATTATGTTATTTGAAGCTCTACGAAATTTATATATGTTACTAAGACTTACTGAGCATATTCTCTGTTGAAAATATGGGATGCAACGATTAAAGCTCTTTTACTGGGTAATGCAAAGCAATACCGATGCATTGCATTTTATCGCCAAATACTGTTGAATTAGATTTATTCTAGTCTTGAAACAACTTTCCGAACGCATTTAAGCTCCCTTGCTACGAAAGAAAGCAACTCAAATTCTCAGAAAAAGCATCCGCCATTGTCAAATACTATATACACTGTAAAAAAAACGACATTTTTACAGTACAGAGTACTGTTCATCTCGCGCTCAAACTCGATCACGGTGAATGTGCTGTATCTTTCTTTGGTTTCCTGACTATATTAACATGGAAAATACAGTAGTTGCGTAAAATTAACAGCACAATGTGCTGGCAATTTGGACGCCAGCAGTTTGTGCTGTAAAAAAATGCGTCACAATTTTCTTTCATGTGTATAGCTTCTGTTCACGGGAAATTGGGTAACTAAACTTAAATAAAATTGACTTTTTATGTTTTTTAGAATACATTTCCAGTATAAGCACGGAGAAATTTATGTTTTGATAAAGCTTTTTAAATGATAGTATCTTTTTAAATTGATAGCGCCTTCATAAGGAATTACTTAACTACAACTTTAAATAGGTTATTTGTATGTTTTCTCTGATAACAACCATAACCCTAGTTAAAATTAGGTAAAACATATTATACAAAACTTTCTTTTGCGTTTATAGTGTATCTTTGGAGGAAATAGGGTAATCATACTTAAGTAAAAAGTTTTTCTTTTTTTATGTTTCACTGTATGATAGCTATATTGAAGTTAAAAGTAGGTGGTACGGAATCAGCACATTTTTCTTTTGTTTTTATAGCGTCTCCTGACAAAATTAGTATAACTAAATTTAAATAAAACAGACTTTTTGTGTATTTTTAATTATATTTTCAGAATAAACGTTTGATTGACAGAACCATCGGTTCTGTTTTTCTCTCCTTTTAAACGTGCCAAAAGGATTTTATAATATATTTCAGAAAATCTCCGTCCAGTAATTTTTTATAAAACATGAATTTAAATAATATCATTTTCAATGAAAAATAGATTGTAAATGAAATGTTTCTTAGTAAGCATAATTGATAAGACTGTTTGAACCAAAATTCTTTGACATATTTTCAAATTAAATAAAAAATGAAGTAATTGGTTTTCGAGAGTGCGGTTTAAACGGAAATACGTCTCATCATTTAAAGATCTGTTAAAAAGCAAATCAAATAATAAAAAATAACATCCAAAATTTGCTCATAGATAAAGCTGTACCTTTAAAGCTGCCAAACAAATATCTAAAATTCAAAATAAGTTGTTATAGATAATATTTTTACGCAATCTATTGCTATAATTCAACGCGTGGATTCATTTTGAGAAACGTTTGCATGGGGTTACAGTTAATTTCACTCATTAATAATGTTGGAGATGTTTAAAAAGAAATGGTCTGTAGGGCTTACCTTGATTTTTTTTTTCAGCTTTGAAAATACAGTGACCTCTATGGGCAAACTTTGGAAATAAAATTTAATTTTCTTTAACAAAACTTTCGAACGTGGGAAGAACTTTCGTACAAACTGCAATCTGGTACGCCATTTTGTTGTTTAATATTGTAAAAATTGAAAAGGACTTTTAGTCCATCTGTAAATATTTCCATGCTAATTTCTTTGCAAATGAATTTTTTATACAACTAGGGGCTTTGACCCCTAGGAGCTACTCTCGTACCCCCCACCCCTTTCGGGCACCGCAGACTCTAAAAACATGCTAATTTGATCGGCTTTAAAAATATTACTAGAGGTTGAATTATAGGGTAATTTCGGGATTTATGCCGCACATTTTTTTGAATTTGTGTATAGTAGTGACCATAAAATTAAAAAAATCATGCTGTGCTATTTAATGTTAAATATACAACGCGTGTACTGCGACAAAAAATCTGAAAACAAATTACCCCAACAGCAAGAGATATCGGCTAAAATTCGGCCTGTTATAAGAATAGTCGGCAAATAAGCGGTAGTCAAATAGAGAGATTAACGCGATGTTTTCTCCGCAATAACTGACGATTCCTCTAGTTATAGGTCAAATGCTAGCGTCGGCAGAATATCAAATTGATGCATGAAAGAAATTGATTGGCGCATACTGCAAATATAAAATCGGCCGATCTTGTCAGCCGACCATAATTGAATCATTTTACCAAGAGCGTCGGCGGTAACTCTACCCCCCCCCCCCCCCCCCGCAGTGAAATGTTTCACGTGACATAAACACACCAATATCTTTAGAGATCTTTATCTCGTATCCCCTCAAAATCCTCTATTCACGTTTCAAGGACAGACCAGACCCCACTTTTAAGCAAACAAATGAAGGGAATAGAAGTCAAAAATACTTCCGAAGAATTGTTTTTTGGTGAGAATAAATTCCTTATGCACAAATCAATAAACCTTAATCTGTTTAAAGTTTGCAGATTCTCCACGATATTTAGATAATAGACTGTAATCGAAATCTAACAACTTTTTAAAAAATTCTAATTTTCTCTTCTTTTTCTTTTTTATAGTTAAATATAGCCATTCATACTTAAAAATATACTTTGATAAGTATTATAACTTAAACTGATTAATAAATTAAATGAATTAAACTGATATATTTGTTAAATGTTAATAATAAGACCTGCCGTTTTTATTATTATTATTATTTAGATAAATACCTGAAAATATCTTAAATTAAAAACTACAAACTATTTGCTCTAAATGTATTTTTTAAATTATGAGTTTAAAAATTCTGAGTAAATAAAGGTATTTTTTTAGAAGTTAATTATATAAAATATTTCGAATAAAATACAACTCTAGAACAGTAATAGGAAAATACAACTCTAGAACTGTAATAAAATGAAAGATGATTGTAATGATGCATAAAAAATTTGAGAAAGTTTTTGAGATTTTTTTTCTAAATGTTATGATTTAAATTGTCTTACAGAGAAGTAAATCATCTTTTTTGTTCCAGATAATGAAAAATCTAATTTTATAATATTTAAAAAAAAAAAAAAAAAAAAGAAAAGAAAAGAAAGAAAAAGAAAAAAAAAGGTGAATAAAGTATTTATTAAAATAATTATTTAGATTTTGAAAAAAAAAAATATTTTTATGCATAACCATAATACAATTAGAAGTGTTAAAGAATGTGATTTTTATAGTTGGGAAACAATGTTAAGTGGGATTAATTTTTATTGTAAGATGCATATATTGTATAATTAATTTAAATGACTGAAAGTTCGTTTTAATTCAAATAATATATTTTGCTAAATGGCAATATTTTCCGTTATATAATGCAAAAATATTTACCTATCGCTAGTGTAACTAATTAAAATGCAAGAAATTTAATACTATTGTTTAAAGTCTAAACATTGCTGTTAGAAGATGTTACAATAAAAATTACAAATAATGACAATTACAATTACTTTTTCTTTCTAAGATTCAAAAATATTTATACAACAATAGTTGCAATATACAATATCAATATACATCAATAATTGGTAAGAACGTAATTTTTACCTTAAAAAAATAATTTGCTTTTGCTTCTTACACTAGAAAATTATTGCAATTAAAAATTTAATTGTAATTAAGTACAATTTTTATATCGAATGCCTTTAACAGCAATTTTTAAGCTTTAAATGAATACATTTTTTTTTAAACGTTTTAATTGGTTATGTAATCGACGTGTAAATATTTTTGCATTTTATTTGTAAGATTAATGCCGGTTAGCGATACTTATCCTATGAATTTAAACGAGCTTTCTTACTTTTAAATACTATTTAAAAATACATACATAACATGGATTACCTAATAATTAACACAATTTGCATAACTACAGACATACACACATTAAAATTTTATTAAAAACAATTAAAACATAATTAAAAATATATATAAACGTTTCGGCTATTTTCATAGCCCTCATCAGTAAACGAGCAGAGTCATAAAACAGCAAGAGCCACAGCAAACGAAAAAACAGTTAAGACTGTGATTTTAACTATTTTTTCGTTTGCTGTGGCTCTTGCTGTTTTTTGACTCTGCTCGTTTACTGATGAGGGCTATGAAAATAGCCGAAACGTTTATATATATTTTTAATTATATTTTAATTGTGTTTAATAAAATTTTAATGTGTGTTTGTCTGTAGTTAAGCAAATTGTGTTAATTTAAATACTATTTTTGCATCTTACAAATTTTGCTGTATGATATCACTAACTAATCGGCAAAATATCATATGATATTGGAATATTGTCGGCAAAAGATTACCTAGTGACCAAATGATCGAAAACAAATAGGCAAAATCTTCAAAACTGATTCAATAATAATCGGGATGCGATGCTCCTTATCTGCTTTGCCGGGCGGACAAAAAGCATTTCCTGCCAACCTCAGGGGGTGACATCATTCGGGCGAAACATAGTCAAATTAGGACATTCGGCGGAAGCTCGGCCAGGGATTATTTGCTGCTTGGGTATTAATATTTTTTTTTTTACAATTTTTTTCTAAAACATTACACTGCGGCGCGTCACCCGTACATTCAGGCTGAGACGCCGCACTTGTGCGGTAGTTAGGCCGCGCTTATAATAAGAACAGAATGAAATTATAAATAAAAATATTAAAAAAAATATTCATATCTGTACTATAATTAACGATGTAATAACGAAATGAAACTAAATGAGTACAATGAAACGTATTAGCAGATTCAAATTAATAATTGTTGCCTACTTTACTATTAAAATTATTGACTTATTTTTTTTTACATTAAATTTTAATTGCGATTTCAGCAACAACATAATATCAATGTATTAGAAAGGAAAAAAAAAATAAAATTGTGTTGACATAATTTATTTGTTAACCCGTTCGGGACCGGTGGCTTTTACACAAATTTTATTCGGTTGGTACCACTTTTTTAAAAGAAGTTACCTTTACTTAAATAATCATGAAAATGCTCTAATTAAACAAAGTATAAATTACTTTTCTTTTTTACTGGTGCCAGAAACAAATTCTATATGCTCTTTTTGAAGGTGCTTATATGCACCTATGGTCCCGAATGGGTTAAGATACCTGTTTTTTCGACTACAATCGACAGAAAATGTGTCGAAAAAGTACAGTCTTTGTGTAACTACGTTTGACATAAGATGATGCAGCGAAGCCAATTGCACTTCCTCTTTTTTGGAGTAGTTTTCTAAACATTCCTTGCAAAGAACGTCTGCGTTACGCGTAATCCAATTTTTCATTATTATCATCTTGACTTACAACTTTCTTTCCCTTCTTACTTTTTATTTTCCCCTGCATCTTTCTTGCTGTTCTTACTTTTTATTTTCCCCTGCATATTTCTTGCCCTTCTTACTTTTTATTTTCCCCTGCATCTTTCTTGCGCTTCTTACTTTTTGTTTTTCCCCTTTTTCTCCATTGGTTTTAGTAAACTTGATAACATGCCTAACATGGTTAGTCTGTGCAAAAAGAAAAGGAAAAGTTAATAGCATTTTATCATCCCCTACAAAAGAAACTGCGGCATGTATACCGGAATAGCAGGCGGCATGTATCCCAATTTGCATGGTGCAGACGTCGGCCATCACAGTTACCTGCCACCGCTAAGGGGAATGGCGTAACCATGCACACAGTACTCTATACAAACCCCACACTTAGTTTTGACTTCGAAATCATGCATGCATCTAGTAATTAGTGTATGAAAAGTATTTAAACATAACGTGTTTAAAAGTTTGGACAGTGAAATCATGCACGTAAGACAAATTAAGAATTGTACTTCTACAAGTAAACATCGAAATGGGATTCACGCAATACACTGGTTAAAATAATCTCATTGCGCACCTATACTATGCGTTTGACGACCATCTATCGATAATTACAAGAAATACAGGGGGTGCGGCATCTATGCCGTATGCGGCGACTCTCCCGGAGTTACCCTAATTAAAAAAACAGTGCGATCGCCCTGTAAACGGTTTTAATGTCATTCATGTCACTTTATTTAGGGAATTTTAAAACCGAATAACTTTCTGTTAAGATATCCAGGGGCTGTTTACTTCTATGATTAAATAAGACCAGTTAAACATTTGAAAATAAGTTAATATAAAATGAATTAAGTAAGCAGAGTCTTTTTGTCCCCCGGTATTTTTTAACAACGCTATAAGAAAGTTGTTTTAAATAAGATATTTTAAAGTATCATTTTAAATCTTTCAGTAATTTTCACCAAAGTTTTCTTTCTATTTTTAATATTCACGCAAAAATACTTTTGTTATTAGAAAGGAAATATTATTTGCGCTGTCTTAGAACTCACAACAATAATTAAAAAGATCATATTAAAATAGGAAATAAATGTCTTGCGTAAATACATTTTTAAATTGAATCTGTTTTGCAATATTATTATTAGTCATTTTAAATATTACGTAATTTCTCCAATGTACTGCATTTAAAGCTTATTAAATTTATTATTATAAAGTTTTCTTTCGCTTATTGATATCCATATGAAAATACTTTTTTTTTTTTTTTTGCTTAGAAAGGAAATATCTTTATTTGCGCTGCCTTAGAATTAGCAGCAATAGTTTAAAAGATCATCTAGAAATGTGCAATAAATGTGCCGTGTAAATCTATATTTAAATCTAAACTGTTTGGCAATATTATTATTTGGCCATTTTAAATGTGACGTAATTTCCCCCATTTACGTCTTTTATCGCATGTTAATGTATTTATTATTTTAGAATTTTCTTTCTCTTTTAACATTCACGTGTAAATACAGTTTTTCTTATGTAATTTTCAGTATTTTCCTGTGTTTAATACGTAATCATTTAATTCTAATTTGAAAGTTTTTTCTCTGTTTATAATAGTCACGTGTAAATAATTTTTTAATCTAAAGCAAATATTATTCTTTACGCAGTTATTACAATTGGCAACAATTTAAAATAATAACCTTTTCTAAAACATGTCTCGAAATACTGAAAATTTGAATTTAAAATGGAAATAAACCCTGGAAAAATCCGTCAAATTAACAAAATAAATGCTGTCTGCACACCGGGAGCTTCTATTGTATTATCGTTAGACAAATGATTAAATTCCTATGTGTAGTTTTTGATCCTATAAGACATTTTTAATGGAACGATTTTGACAAACTTGATCATTATTTCTGAAAAAAAAAAAAAACCATCCATTTAAAACTGTCTGCATCAGCGTGTTTATCAAACATTTCTCTATAACACTACCTATTTTCATATTTTTGTATGTAGTACTTTTCTTAATATTAACGAAGAAAGACCCCCCCCCCCTTCCTGGTCACAAAAAAATTCGTAGCAGTGGCAGTGACAACGTTAGTTATTCTTTTGTAGAATAAGGAGATACAAATTTGTTTTAGTTTACAATACAAAAAAATAATAAGTTCCATTTAATACATAAACACTTATTATGAAACTTATTTTGTATTAAGCTTTAAAGATTCTCGTATAGGAAGCTAGTTACTTAGATATTGTTTTAAAAATGTAAAAATAGTTTATAATTGCATAATAAGATATTTTTTGTTATCGTACTTTTTAATTGTTTTTTTAACAATTAGTTTAGTTTCATTGTTTCAAAATTTCAGGGACAATAATTACCATGAAATAAAGTTATTTATTTATTTGCAGTCAGAATAGTTCAAATTTGAAGCCAGAAATTAAAAGATCAATATTTTCCACACATCCATTTTAGTCCTCCTTAAGATAAAGCTTTTCATTGTTATCTCATGCATATTTAACAAGAAGAAAACTACAATGAAACTTGAAAAGGCCATAAAACAGAATATTTGAGGAAACAATAACATGTGAATGGAAAATATACATCAAATATTGTCGGAACCACCCATGAAGAATATCTTTTATAATGAAAATGCAGGATGACAAAAGGAGTAGCAGGATAGGTGCGACACTAGGCAAAGAGATTAACAAAGAGGAAGATGAAACTGAAAGAGGATTGTTATATCTTTCACTCCAAAAATAAATGAAGCATGGTATCTACATTATAGTTCAGATATTAAAAACTGAAATATTATGCATGTGTTTGTTATGAATCAAATGGAAATTTCAATCGAAGATTTGTTTTTGAGAGCAAAAGCTAATAAAGCAGTAGCGGAATTTCTGCATTATTTTTTGAAAATGTATTGTATGGTCTCTGCATCTGAATGTGAGTTAAAATTAGCATTGAAATGATTATTTCTATTTTGTGGGGTGTTTACATGATGCAGAAAGTACATTATATTTTTGAAAGAAAAGTAATTCACGTTTTGAAATGAATTTTTGACAAAGAGATTGTTTGCACTTCTTAAAAATTTTACTTAAAGTAATACTTTCTCGAGTTTTTACTTTTTATATTAATTCAAAAAATAAGTTGAATATTTTCCAGCTTTAAAAGAAATCTAAAGAGTAAGAAAGACTTTTCTGCAATTTCTTGAAATTAATGTAAATTTTCTGCAGCATCTGCTGCCTTTATTTTCCTTCACTGTAAACCATCTTTCATAAAAAAAAATGTAAAACTAATGGGTTATTTAATTAAAATTTGACTTCGTTCTAAATTCAGCATAATATAATTATTTTACACAGTTCAGACTGATGACACAGTGACATTGATTTATTTATATATGTAGTTTCCATTTTGTATATTAAACTTTTAGAGTTTTTAATCGTATAGAAACGATTGATTATTGATAAACTTACTCTTACTCTAAAGCAAACAATTTCAAATTTGGTTACCATTAATAGGTAAAGTCTTTTCCAACAAATTAAAAATCTCTAAAAAGAATCTTCAATTATATAATCATTATCAATCAATATCAAGTCAATAATATTGTTGATTTGATTACCAATCAAATCAATAATATTATATAAACTTCAATATGTTTATGCACTAACAAACAGCCATAAAATTTATTTTATAAAGTACTTAAACTTTTCTGTACTAATTCCAATTATCCCTATCCATTTTTATAGTTAAATTTCATAAAATACTCTTTAAATTAAGGACTGAAACTAATGGTTATAACACATATATTAATAAAGCTAACCACTATTAAGCGTTCTAAATCAAATATACATACATGCTACAAAAATTGTTAATATTCAATGTATAAAAACATTTATCAAATGGTCTATAATATTTAAAATCCTAAATAGGTTTAAAATAATGGCATTTTATATCAAAGATCTATTTACCAATATAGGTTTGTTAGATTTACGTACCATTATCAATTTATCATTAACCAAATTTAAACAGCTATTGTCTATTTAAGTACATGCGAATATACAGTACTTTAAACCCTCGCTAATTTCATTATATATAGCATCTATATTTTGCAAGATAACATCGCTTATATACAACAGTGAATGCAACTTGAGTTTAATTGCAGATTTAAATTTGCATAATTCAAAATGTCTATTAATTAATAGTGGAATTCTTATGTATCTATATATAGATGGCAATTTTTTAATTGATACTGATCATTTTAATATATCTAATCTTCTCGTTAACCGTCCCGATAACTTAAAATTATCAGAAAATCCACTCTATAATAGTACACGTTATTTTTTACACTTAAAAATTACTCTGAATGCTAACAGTTGTTTAGTAACTGACATGACAAACAAAATGATTAAAGTGTACCTTTACACAATTTAAGTCATTTAAAAGTTTACAGAAATATACTCCTTATGAGTCGTAATTTTCGAACTGGACGACAAATGTACAGGCCAAGAAACATTATAAGAATCCGGATATTTTTCATCTAGTTGCAAAATTGCGACTCATATGAATTATTTACCGATTTCAATAAGTGTGATAAAATTATTCTAGTATACTCTTTAGTCCTATATTTGAAAATAAATATATTATGTACTTCTCATCTCATAAATAAAAACATGAATAAAATTATTTGTCTTCGTCTAATGCTTGCCATAGGGTTGTGGATAATGAAGATATTCCGACTTGTGAGGCAGGCGTAGACTTACCAATATATAACAGTGATGAGTGTCAGGCTGGATATCGTCCAAGTAACTCAGTTTGTAGAGCATTGGAGCGTAATGCCAATGTCCGAAGTTTGAATACTAGCCTGGACACTTTTTTACTCTGTTGTATTTAAGCCTTATAAGCAATTTGAATAAAAAATGAATTAATTAAAAATTGAATTGATATATTTTATATTTAAAATTTTAGACAATATCGAGCCATTATTAAACAGTCCAGAAAAAAAAAAAAATATTTCCTCGACTACAAACTTGAATGCAAATGATTGTGGAAATATTTTACTGTTACCAAACGATTAGTTATAACGTCTGCCATTTAATGCTATACTAAAATTTTCTTTAGTGGTTTTCTACATACAGAAATTGTAATAAACTTAAAAATTTCCAATACAAGCACCTGATTTTGACATCGTATTTGAACTGTACTTTCGGAAGGAATACGGTTGCAATCTAATTTGCAACGACTAAAAATGAATTATACTATGCAGTTCTAATGCTTTACGCCTACATAAATCGTAAATTACTTTCCCATTTCGAACCAAAAAATCAAGACTAAAAATGAAACAATAAATCAATATAACGTCAAGTTAGATGTTAGTATTGAAAATGTACTGTTTGTTACAATTTATATATAGATTTTGTATGTGTGTAAGCAAAAATTATGTGTACACTGTAAAAAAAAATCTGTGAAGTTACTAAAGTTTTTCTAGGAAACTGGGATTCCTCGAACTGTTCATGTAACGGCAACAACAAAATTTCATGTAACAGACACACTTTTGCGCCGAAAATCAAAAAATCTGTAAGGTTATTAAGAATTTTTTTGGAAACTGGGATTCCGAGAACTTTTCATGTAACTGCAGCCAGGGTTACAAATAAAAGTTTAGTAAGATTACTGAAATTTTAGCAGATTCATTTGTAAATTTACAGATTTTTGTAGCTTTACAAAAACTAGTTTTGTAGATTTGCAGCTTTTTTCGTACAGTTACAGGTGAAAGTTTAGTAAGCATGTAACTTTACATCTGTAGAACTACAGATTTTTTTTTACAGTGTAGCGTTATTCATTAATACGTAGACATTAATACTAAGCGATTATCAATTAAATTTTTCTACGATGATTTGCGGCATAGTAGAGAAGCGGAATAATTTTTTTTCAGGACTGAACACGAATTCCGGACTTATTAGGAAAAAGTAATATACGTACACTGTAAAAAAAATCTGTAAAGTTACTAAAGTTTTTCTAGGAAACTGGGATTCCTAGAACTTTTTATGTAACGGCAACAACAAAAATTCCTTTAACAGCGTCTGTTACAGGAATTTTTGTTGTTGCCGTTACATAGAAAGTTCAAGGAATCCCAGTTTCCTAGAAAAACTTTAGCAACTTTACAGATTTTTGTTTTTTTACAGTGTAAAACAAAACAAAAATATTGTTCGTATATTAATCTTTTTTTAATAAATTCGATATCCATGTACGATGCTTGAAGAAAACAAAACAAAAGTAATAATCCACTGCCGTGCTGCAAGTCATCGTATAAAAAGGTGACTTTTATTTCAACATTTAGTTTATTTAATGCAATATTATAGGAAACTTAAAAAAACGTTACATGCAATATTCTGAATGCAGTTAAGGAGTAAATATGCATCTTGAGCGACAAATTTCTACATAAATGTAAATTTAGATTTGCCCTAAAAAACAATTCAAGTATGAAAAGAGAAATATAAGAAAAGGAAAAAAGAAGAATAAGGAAGAATTTTTTGAAGTGCTACAGTTGACTTTTAAGTTTTATTTTAAATTCTTAAGCAATTCCCGAAGCGTAAAAAAATCTCAAATTGTATAATTTACTTCAAAGTTACATGAAAAAGGATATTTCCGTATGGAATATGTTTTGACAAAAAATAAAACTAAAATAAAATAAATCTGTCATGCATGAAATTGCTCATATTTCAAAGATTTTTTTACATAGTTCCTTAAAAAAAAGAAGATAAATTAAGAAAAAAAGAATACTTTAATTTACCTACTTAAACCGCACGATGCACACTTTCACTTTTCAAAAATTATCATTCTCAGTTTTGTGAAATTTTACTTTCATACTGAATTATTCAGTTTTCTAAGATCAAAATAATGTTTAATTTCATTTTTTTTATGCATTTTAAAACAAACTGAAAATCATTTTGAGAATGCTAAAAGTTTTATGCATAAGAATGAATGTATTTAGATGGAAAGGTTAGTTAGAGACCATGTAAGATTTATTCAGAGTTACTTATTAACCCTTTAATGCATGATTTTATACTTTGTCCGAAAAAAATTACATTTGAGGCAATTTTTATTAATTATCGACTAGATAATAGTGAAAAAATTATTTAAGTTTCTGTTGGGCATAACGTCATAATGTCACTCCTGAGTTACATAACACATATTGCTCAAAAAATGATAATTTTAAGTTATATACTTAGTCTAAAGCATTTACACTGCACAATAACAACTATTCAACGGATGTAATAATTTTTATAATTTTTTTAATAATTTGCAGGATTAATAATGACTAACTTATAAAGATGGAGAAAAAATGCCAGTCTAACACATTTCAAGTAGTATCAACAAAAGATATTATAACCTCCCGATGATAACAAATCAGAGCAAAAACAGATTTTATGACTTTAAATGCATATTATCACACGTAAGTAACACATAATAGTGTTACTATATCTAACACCAAAAGACCACCAGAAAGCGCTAAATTGAAAAAAAAGATCATCCAAGTCCTGAGTTACACTATGTCTTTAAGGATTAACATGATCTTTGAAAAATACTATTTCAAAATATTACAAACTTTATAAAATCCCACATAAAACCCTTTTCCTTCGATTCTGCAGAAAAACGAAAAGCAAATGTATAAATGTTTAACTATTGTTATCGACAATGAGTCCCGTGCGTGTTAGGGGATGCCAGTCCTAACCCAATAATTCTGTTTGAAGTCATCCCGAAGCCCGTGCTGATCCTGACGCACTCTAACCGTATATTTGTATGCATTAATCCATATTTTAATGCAATTATGTAAAAATACATTTTAATTATATTTCTAATATCACTTTTATATCTTATGTAGACAAATAAACATATATAGGGGAGATGGGGGATGAAAGGGACATTTTGCCTTTATAAGCTTACTAGCAGGCTATGCCCGCTGCGCTGGTCAATATTTCCAAATGAACCTTGGATTAAACTAAATGGTGAATTTGAACTTGTATTTTAAACAATATGGATCTTCAGCTTGACCTTGCACATTACTGAAAACGATGCGAACGCCATTGCGATATAATGTTATCTTAAGCGTTGGACAAAATTTAGCAATTAAGAAGTAATTGTTTTAGTTGATTATAAACAGCGCACTTATGGTCGGGTAATGAGACCGTTATGACAACAGGAATTAATACCTCTGTAACTAATCAACATATAATGAAATCGTATATACTAACACCATTCCTAAAAGTCATGCAACAGGGCCACTTGTAACAAAATATGTTCTGTAGATTTTTTTAAAAAGGCTAAACTTTCATAATCAGGTTCACTTAATTTTTGAACTTTTACTGTTGCTCTATAATTAAGTACCATTGAACAATATGTATACACTAAAACCTTTCCAAAATTATTACCTAACTAATTGTGGTATATCCTACGAAAGTATTATAAACAATCGGAATGAAATACAAATTTCCGTTGTAAATATATAGTAGATGATGATGATGCGATTTTGTGTAATAGAATTCATAGTAAAGTTTTCGCTTCAAACAAAAACGATGCTTTCAACATTAAAGCTAATACACCAATATGTGAAGTATCCGAAGGTTAACTTGAATTCTCATGAGCAACTACTCAAAGAAAAGTGAATATGTGGCTTTTGTGATACTTTTATGTCAGCCGGGCGCAGGTAATAAATCAATAAAGTTTGTTTTCATAGCAAATTCTTATTTTATTATTTTCATTTAAAACACAAACCTTTCACTCATTTAATTTAAAATGCATGCCTTATACTAATTTCATTTAAAACACTGAAAAGATAAACAATAACTGGAAATAATGCCATAATTAAAAGCAAAAAAAATATTTTTAATTTACATACGCAAAATGTAACTACTGCTACTGGGAATTTTAAAAATGCTATCAGCGAGATGTGCGCTCGGTTGTTATAAATGTACCCATTTTTTCTTCTTATCGAGGAGCAATTTATAAATCGCACAATATTATTCCAATTCCAATTTCTTTCATTGAGGAATCCATGACCGGAAAAAAATGGAAAAAGACTCTTGTAGATTCTTCGGATGACGGCATCTGACGCCAAAAACCAAGTTTATATATATGAAAATAATTTTTAAGTCGTTACAAACATTGCTTTCATACTTAAATATTTTCATTGGTACTATTTGTTATCCAGTCGACCAATTTCGCCAAATTATATAAATCGTCAAACCATTCGCCAAATTATATAAATTGACATAATCTATATTTTAAATAACGAAATAACAAATAAATTAGTATAACATTAATAAAAATACAAATAAGACGTCGAAATTAAAATCACTTGATGACGTAAACACGCGTAGTTTGTTTAAATTCAAGTGAATTTGATATTTACGATCAACCATTATTGGCATTTAATCTTACAAGGTGGAACCCGTCGAATTTCGACGAAAGAAAATGTTTACAAAGGAACAGTAGCATCAAATTTATAATACATCGAGAACAATAATTTATAATAAAATATCCATCTTACACTTGTTAGTTTAACTCTCTAAAGACATATTTTAACCTAAGATTAATAGATTAATAAAATACTTTTTTCATAAACTTCAACTGTTAAAATTATTGAAAAATTAAACTTTATTCATATACGTAATCAGTAAGTAACATATAATCAAGATAAGTAATTTTGATTGAGTTATCAATTGATGCTTGGTATTACGGAATGAAAAATCCCCAAAAATGATTTCACCTTGACATAATCATAGAATTTTTCCCCTTTAAATCTAAACCGAACCAACTCATTTTCCACCTTTCACATCCATATTAACCATTTAAAAACATTTTAACGCGCAATAGGTTATTAATAAATATATTTTCAGGCTTGAAGTCACGTTTGTCAACTATTACAACTTTCCATGTTAAAATTCCCACTCGTGATTTGAGGTCTTAGTATAATCTCTGTACCTGCGCGTAAAAATTCCAGAAATTTATAACTTTTAGACGTATTCAAGGGGAAATATCTCATTTTAGCAAATAAAATTATCGTTTTCTTTTAAATATGACGTCATTTTCAGTCGCTGAAATATTTAGCCTATTGTCTCAAACTCAATATCAGCGAAATAAAAAAATAGTGAAATATAACAGCATCATCAGGGAAATTGTAAGATAACTAAAGTACTTTTAAAATAAATGAAGTATTTCAGTTACCACGATTAGAAAATTGGTATTAAAAACTATAAAAAAATTAATATCTCAAAAATAAATTGAGATACAGCTTTCAAACAAATTGTGTTTAAAAGTGCATTTTTTTCTGCATACGAAGGTGTAAACGTTTAAAATGTGGGATGTTTAGAAGTTTAAAAATTTGCAGTCGCGAAAATTGCAAAACCAAAATTTCATTTCAAATTTCAAAGTGTTGCCATTCGTAGAATGACGTATGCGTTACGCACAGATATGTTTGTCCTTTATAATATAGATATAGATAGTTTGACGATAGATTTTTGGTCGACGGAATATCTAAGTAGTACCTTTTCCATTTTTGTTTTATAACGCTAAATTCTCAGTAATTTTTTCCCTTTTATTTTACATAAAATCACTATTTTAAAAAAAAATTAAGATGCTTGCATTTTTATTTCAAACTCATAGAGCCGTTTTTATTTTTTAGCCAAAAGGATTGATTTGAATTTTTTCCGTTGCTAGAGTAACGGATGTAATGCTAGATATTTTGAGGTTTAGAATCCAAAGACACCGCCAAATTAGAAAAATATGAAATGTGTCATGAACTGTTGGACTTATACAAATTTATTTGGTAGCATTCGATTCAGCATACAAAACTACATTAAAATATGCTATCATTTGACGCATAATTTTGATATTCGATTTTTTTTCCCCTCCCCGTGCAAAAACCATTAGGGGTGACACTTTAGAAAATCCTTTCTTAGCAGAAGTTTATGTCATAAGAAGTATTTTTACCACGATTTTCAAGATTTTAGGTTCAGTAGTTTGCGCTGTGCGTTAATTAGTCCCCTAATCCAGACTTTATTTTATATACTATATTAGATATGCGATTTTGCGGTGAATCGATGATCGAAAATTAGTCCAATATCATTTGAAATATTACATAACAGAGGAGAAAGTACGAAGAAAGACGAAGAAGAAATGACGAATTACAAAAGACTTGTAATTTTTTTTTCAAAATGTTGAATTTTTCCATAGTAATAACGTATTAAAACATGAATTTCCTTAAAAATTATCTTTATTTCCTAGATTTCGAATCTGTGAATTTTCCTATAAATGAAATTGGCGATATGACTTGAGAAAATAGATAATATTTGCTTAAATAAAATGGGTAATATTCGTTGATCTGAGTTCGAGTTTATAAATATCACATGCTTTCGGAATTACGGCGAAAAACATTTTAAAAGGTAAAAGTAAAAGTAAAAAGTTAAATATTAACTGATATCTATATAAGTTACAATTGAATATGAAAATGTACTCAAAAAATGATCTCTTTCACCTAAAAAAACACCATTTGTGAGAACATCCTCAAGCTAATGTCATGCTTATGCATTTTTGGCTTAAAATCACATTGTTTGGCGGCAAAAGAAAAATAAAAAATTGTAAAGAAACAAATAGTAATTGCACATGTGACTCACAATTACATCTGCTTGTTTCTTCTATATGTCACGTGATGGGACAATTAGATATAAAAAAAAGAGAAAAGAACAGAACAGAAAGAAAATGTCGTTAAAATTTCATCTAATCAAATTTTCAGATTCGTTTCCATATCTAACGCAAGCGATAAAGAGCCAAATATTGCGTATCAAGTGTAATATTTCTTATTAAATTAATTTTTAAGCATTACAAATATTTCTTTCAGGTTTTGATTAAATGTTTCCGTTTTTTAATATTATCACTCATTAAAACGGATTTTCTTCTTCTTTTTTTCTTTTTTTTTCATTTAAATAAAATTAGTAACAGTTTTTCTTTTATTTTTCGAGGTTTAATAGCCGTTTCAATTTTTTTTATCAACGATGAATTTCGCCAAGAAATAAAATGGTAACCTTATCGCCCAAAATAACAGAATTTTCCGTCATAATTCTAAAACTAATATAGGTAGAATAATATGTTATAGATTAAAACCTTCCCTGAAACAATACCTATCTAACGGTATAGGTTCCGTAAAAATCCATGCAGTAGAACTCGAAATCTAGGCGTTCGGAACGAAATTTCCGTTTGGATTTTATATATATAATAGATAATAGAATAGATAATAGATTTTATATATATATAATAAAATAGATAATAGATTATGTGTTATGAACTATCTCAAAGTTTAAAACAGATCGCATTGTTAGATTTCCTAATTTTAACAATATCGCGTTATGTTAGTTCCACATTCCACCACCAGGGAGCGCACTCTATTCTTAACGAAAGCGTATCTGAACGAAACTCCTTCATGCAACCTTTCCGTAGATACATGAATCGGGAGGGTGGCGGTCTTAACCAATAATTTAAGATAATTGCTGAAATTACTACGAAAAATATTTTAAAGGGGCTTCTACGCGGGCATCTAATAGAGTTAGAGGAAATCGGAAGACGTCAAAATAATCGCTGGGAAAAGTTTGCTTGGGTGCTTTGGAGCTACTTTTGGCGCGAGATCTAAGCTCTACGACCAATAGGAGCCCAGATATTTAAGGAAATATGAAGTAACAAAGTCAAAAATAATAGAGTTTTCCGTAATAATTCTTAACTAATCTAGGTAGAATGATGTGTTATAGCTTAAAACTTTCCCTGGAACGATACCTATCTAACGGTATAAGTTCCGTAAAAATCCATGCGGTAGAACTCGAAATCTCGGCGTTCGGAACGAAATTTCCGTTTGGATTATATATATACTAGCAGGCTATGCCCGCTGCGCTGGTCAATATTTCCAAATGAACTTTGGATTAAACTAAATGGTGAATTTGAACTCGTATTTTAAACAATATGGATCTTCAGTTTGACATTGCTCATTACTGAAAACGATGCGAACGCCATAGCGATATAATGTTATCTTAAGCGTTGGACAAAATTTAGCAATTAAGAAGTAATTGTTGTAGTTGATTATAAACAGCGCACTTATGGTCGGGTAATGAGACCGTTATGACAACAGGAATTAATACCTCTGTAACTAATCAACATATAATGAAATCGTAAATACTAACAGCATTCCTAAAATTAATGCAGCAGGGCCACTTGTAACAAAATATGTTCTGTAGATTTTTTTAAAAAGGCTAAACTTTCATAATCAGGTTCACTTAATTTTTGAACTTTTACTGTTGCTCTATAACTAAGTACCCTTGAACAATATGTATACACTAAAACCTTTCCAAAATTATTACCTAACTAATTGTGGTATATCCTACGAAAGTATTATAAACACTCGGTATGAAATACAAATTTCCGTTGTAAATATATAGTAGATGATGATGTTGCGATTTTGTGTAATAGAATTCATAGTAAAGTTTTCGCTTCAAACATAAACGATGCTTTCAACATTAAAGCTAATACACCAATATGTTAAGTATCCGATTACGGAAGGTTAACTTGAATTCTCATGAGCAACTACTCAAAGAAAAGTGAATATGTGGCTTTTGTGATACTTTTATGTCAGCCGGGCGCAGGCAATAAATCAATAAAGATTGTTTTCATAGCATATTCTTATTTTATTATTTTCATTTAAAACACAAACCTTTCACTCATTTCGTTTAAAATGCATGCCTTATACTAATTTCATTTAAAAAACTGAAAAGATAAACAATAACAGGAAATAAAGCCATAATTAAAAGCAAAAAAATATTTTTAATTTACATACGCAAAATGTAACTACTGCTACTGGGAATTTTAAAAATGCTATCAGCGAGATGTGCGCACGGTTGTTATAAATATACCCATTTTTTCTTCTTATTGAGGAGCAATTTATAAATCGCACAATATTATTCCAATTCCAATTTCTTTCATTGAGGAACCTATGACCGGAAAAAATGGAAAAAGACTCTTGTAGATTCTTCGGATGGACGGCATCTGACGCCATAAACCGAGTTTATATATATGAAAATAAATTTAAGTCGTTACAAACATTGCTTTCATACTTAAATATTTTCATTGGTACTACTTTTTATCCCGTCGACCAATTTCGCCAAATTATATAAATCGCCAAACCATTCGCCAAATTATATAAATTGATATAATCTTTATTTTAAATAACGAAATAACGAATAAATTAGTATAACATTAATAAAAATACAAATAAAACGTCGAAATTAAAATCATTTGATGACGTAAACACGTGTAGTTTGTTTAAATTCAAGTGAATTTGATATTTACGATCAACCATTATTGGCATTTAATCTTATAGTTTGACGATAGATTTTTGGTCGACGGAATATCTAAGTAGTACCTTTTCCATTTTTGTTTTATAACGCTAAATTCTCAGTAATTTTTTCCCTTTTATTTTACATAAAATCACTATTTTTTTTAAAAATTAAGATGCTTGCATTTTTATTTCAAACTCATAAAGCCGTTTTTATTTTTTAGCCAAAAGGGTTGATTTGAATTTTTTCCGTTGCTAGAGTAACGGATGTAATGATAGATATTTTGAGGTTTAGATGCCAAAGACACCGCTAAATTAGAAAAATATGAAATGTGTCATGAACTGTTGGACTTAAAAAAATTTATTTGGTAGCATTCGATTCAGCATACAAAACTACATTAAAATATGCTATCATTTGACGCATAATTTTGATATTCGATTTTTTCCCCTCAACGTGCAAAAACCATTAGGGGTGACACTTTAGAAAATCCTTTCTTAGCAGAAGTTTATGTCATAAGAAGTATTTTTACCACGATTTTCAAGATTTTAGGTTCAGTAGTTTGCGCTGTGCGTTAATTAGTCCCCTAATCCAGACTTTATTTTATATACTATATTAGATATGCAATTTTGCGGTGAATCGATGATCGAAAATTAGTCCAATATCATTTGAAATATTACATTACAGAGGAGAAAGTACGAAGAAAGACGAAGAAGAAATGACGAATTACAAAAGACTTGTAATTTTTTTTTTTTTTCAAAATGTTGAATTTTTCCATAGTAATAACGTATTAAAACATAAATTTCTTTAAAAATGATCTTTATTTCCTAGATTTCGAATCTGTGAATTTTCCTATAGTTGAAATTGGCGATATGACTTGAGAAAATAGATAATATTTGCTTAAATAAAATGGGTAATATTTGTTGATCTGAGTTCGAGTTTATAAATATCACATGCTTTCGGAATTACGGCTAAAAACATTTTAAAAAGTATGAAATTATTTTACAATATGTATTGGTGGCAGACATTCACACTGAAATTTAAGATTATAGATTAAAACCTTCCCTGAAACAATACCTATCTAACGGTATGGGTTCCGTAAAAATCCATGCAGTAGAACTCGAAATCTAGGCGTTCGGAACGAAATTTCCGTTTGGATTTTATATATATAATAGATAATAGAATAGATAATAGATTTTATATATATATAATAGAATAGATAATAGATTATGTGTTATGAACTATCTCAAAGTTTAAAACAGATCGCATTGTTAGATTTCCTAATTTTAACAATATCGCGTTATGTTAGTTCCACATTCCATCACCAGGGAGCGCACTCTATTCTTAACGAAAGCGTATCTGAACGAAACTCATTCATGCAACCTTTCCGTAGATACGTGAATCGGGAGGGTGGCGGTCTTAACCAATAATTTAAGATAATTGCTGTAATTACTACGAAAAATATTTTAAAGGGGCTCTACGCGGGCCCCTAATAGAGTTAGAGGAAATCGGAAGACGGCAAAATAATCGCGGGGAAAAGTTTGCTTGGGTGCTTCGGAGCTACTTTTGGCGCGAGATCTAAGCTCTACGACCAATAGGAGCCCAGATATTTAAGGAAATATGAAGTAACAAAGTCCAAAATAATAGCATTTTCCGTAATAATTCTATAACTAATCTAGGTAGAATGATGTGTTATAGCTTAAAACCTTCCCTGGAACGATACCTATCTAACGGTATAAGTTCCGTAAAAATCCATGCGGTAGAACTCGAAATCTCGGCGTTCGGAACGAAATTTCCGTTTGGATTTTATATATATAATAGACTAGCAAACTCCGCGGCTTTGCTCGCGTAATATTTGAAATATGCCAAGTGATATTTATATGTCTAATTTTTATTAAAAGGTACTAACTAAATTTTTATTTTATTAAAATTTAACATTTATTTTATTAAAAGGTACTTATTACTTTTAGGAATAACGAAAAAATTACTATTTAAAACACAGTTTGATTAAACATCATTGTTACACTGAATAAGGCAGAAATGAGACTTAAATTAATAAAACGAAATAAAACTAAATAAATAATAATTTAGAAAATATTTTGAAACTTTCATGCTTAATTAATACGCTCATTTCAGTATTCATTTGAAGTTTTGAATTTTTTAGAAACCATCTTCTTACATCTTAAAATTAACCATCATGTCAAATTCTAAGTCCTACCACCTCTCTCAACATAAAGGGCTATGTTGAAATAGGAACTGTCACCATTAATTTGCCAACATTAATTTTGAAATTGGTTTGTTATTTCCTAATATTCCACAGAAACGTAATTTAGAAAGCTTTTAAAGGCCATTTTTAGAGCGTTTGTTGTTCCTGTGAACCCCAGGTGGTAGAATCATCGGCATAAAATATACCCTGTGTAGGATCAGAGACTGTTACCATTGATTCGCAACTATTACTTTTTTATTTGGTTTATATTCCCTGAAAATGAGTAGAAATCGTAATTTAGGACTTTTTTAGAATGATTTTCGCACCTCCCCTTCACTTCACCCCTTTTTAATTCGAATTTATTTTCGACAGTCCTTCCAGGGCATTTATATTTTATAAGTAACTACCATGGCATATTTAAAGTTTCTAGCCTTTTCAGTATCACAGAAATCGCAATTTAGAAAGTTTTTAGCTACTGCAACCCTCTGGTGGTAGTGGCACATACATAAAATATTGCTTATGTTTGAGCAGGTTCTATCACCAAAATTTGACATCATTATTTTTTTAATCGGTTTGATAATTTATAAGTTTGCTTAAAAATTGTAATTTATAACGCTTTTCACTCACTTCATTTTTTTAAATTTGTAATTTTCTTTCGACTGTCCTTAGAAAGCAATTGCATCTTGTAAGTAAATACCATGCCATACTTCAAAGTGTTAGACCCCTCAGTTGTGCAAAAAACGCAAATTAGAACATGTTTTGCTTTTGCAACCCTCAGATGCTAGTGACAGCAACATAAAATATAACCTATGTTATAGCAGGAACTCTCACCATTGATTTGCTACCATTACTTTAAAATAGCTTTGGAATTTGCCGAGATTGAGTAGAAATCGCAATTTAGAACGTTTTTAGAACGCTTTTCGAGCATTTTCACCCCTTTTTAAATTTCCAATTTTTTCGAAACAGTTCTTAAAGATCATTTATATGTAATAAATCTCTACCATGCCTAATTTTAAGTTGCTAGCCCCTATCGATCATAAAAATCGAAATTTGAAACGCTTTTTTGCTCCTGCAACGTCTAGGTGATAGTGATGCCGACTTAAAATAGCGTCTATGTTAGAGCAGAGGCTGTCAGCGTCAATTTCTTACCACTACTTTGAAATCAGTTTGATTCTTCCTGAGATATTGGTGACAAATCGGCATTTAGAACATTTTTAGAAGGCTTTTCGCTCATTTTGCTCCTGCATCTCCTCTGGGGTAGTGGAAACAGATATAAAATATAGCCTATCTTGGAGCAAGATCTGTCCCCATCATTTTTACACCATTATATTTGAAATCGGTTCAGTATTTCTTGAGAGCAGAGGCTGACGGCATCAATTTCTTACCATTACTTTTGAAATCAGTTTGATTCTTCCTGAGATATTGGTGACAAATCGCAATTTAGAACGTTTTTTACAACGCTTTTTGACTCCCCTTTTAAATTTCGACTTTTTTAGGAAATGTCCTTAGAGATCATTGATATCTTATAACTAACTACCATTCTAAATTTCACGATTCAAGGTCCTTCCGTCACGCAAAAACCGCAATTTAGAACGTTTTTCTCCTGCACCCCCTTTGGGGTAGTGGCACCGACATAAAACATAGCCTATGTGAGCAAGGGTTTTCACCATCATTTTGACGCCATTATTTTTTTAATCGGTTTGGTATTTCCTGAGATTGTGTAGAAATCACCATTTAGAACGTTATTTAGAACGCTTTTCGCACATTTTCACTCCTTTTAAATTTCGAATTGTTTAAGAACTGTCCTTAGAAATCCTTTATATCTAATAGTAGCTGATACTTCAAATTTCATATTTCTAGGCCCTTCAGTAACACATAAATCGCATTTTTAGAACGTTTTTTGCTCCTGCACCCCCTTTGGGGTAGTGGCACCGACATAAAGTATAGCCTATGTTCTAAGTTGGACTAACACCATCATTTTGATACCATTACTTTTTAAATCGGTTTGGTATTTCCTGAGATTATGTAGAAACTACCATTTAGAACGTTTTTTAGAACGCTTTTTGTGTATTTTCACCCCTTTTAAATTTCGAATTGTTTAAGAACTGTTCTTAGACATCATTTATATATTATAAGTAACTAATATTCCAAATTTCACAATTCTGGGCCCTTCAGTAACGCAAAAATCGCATTTTTAGAACATTTCCCCTTTGGGGTAGTGGCACCGACATAAAGTATAGCCTATGTTCTAAGTTGGACTAACACCATCATTTTGATACCATTACTTTTTAAATCGGTTTGGTATTTCCTGAAATTATGTAGAAACTACCATTTAGAAAGTTTTTTAGAACGCTTTTTGTGCATTTTCACCTCTTTTAAATTTCGAATTGTTTAAGAACTGTTCTTTGACATCATTTATATATTATAGGTAACTAATATTCCAAATTTCACATTTCTAGGCCCTTCAGTAACGCAAAAATCGCATTTTTAGAGAATTTTTTGCTCCTGCACCCCCTTTGGGGTAGTGGCACCGACATAAAGTATAGCCTATGTTCTAAGTTGGACTAACACCATCATTTTGATACCATTACTTTTTAAATCGGTTTGGTATTTCCTGAGATTATGTAGAAACTACCATTTAGAACGTTTTTTAGAACGCTTTTTGTGCATTTTCACCCCTTTTAAATTTGGATTTGTTTAAGAACTGTTCTTAGACATAATTTATTTCTTATAAGTAACTAATATTCCAAATTTCATGTTTCTAGGCCCTTCAGTAACGCAAAAATCGCATTTTTAGAACGTTTTTTGCTCCTGCACCCCCTTTGGGGTAGTCGCACCGACATAAGATATAGCCTATGTTCTAAGTTGGACTAACACAATCATTTTGATACCATTACTTTTGAAATCGGTTTGGTATTTCCTGAGATTATGTAGAAACTACCATTTAGAACGTTTTTTAGAACGCTTTTTGTGCATTTTCACCCCTTTCAAATTTCGATTTGTTTAAGAACTGTTCTTAGACATAATTTATAACTTATAAGTAACTAATATTCCAAATTTCATATTTCTAGGCCCTTCAGTAACGCAAAAATCGCATTTTTAGAACGTTTTTTGCTCCGGCACCCCGTTGGGGGTAGTGGCACCGACATAAGAATTAGCCTATGTTCTAAGTTGGACTAACACCATCATTTTGATACCATTACTTTTGGAATCGGTTCGGTAGTTCCTGAGCTTACCTCCGACAAATAAACAATTTTTCCCTCTTTATAATAGGAGTATAGATAAAATAAAGATGCTGAAAGGTATTGCTTTCAATTTTGCTTCTAAATGTCGCCTAAACCTTTTGTTTGATTGTGTAAAAAATCTCTTATCCTTAAGTACAGTAATTAAAAATATATACGTTTTTTTATAAATTGGGAGAAATGCCCCTTTCAAGTCTTATGCAGGGGATGAAAGGAACACTGCGTGGGGTTAAAAGGGATACACATATTTAAATCCCTTTTATGAAAATTTTAACGTTTTTTTGAGATTACATTATTCAAATATAAATGATAATAATATACAAATAAAAATAAAAGTTATTGCAACATATGAGAAAAGAAAAACAAGAAAACTAACTTGTTTAGGCCTCCTTGATATAATAAAAATTTAAATCATTCGAAAATTTTAAGAAAGATTTAGCTCTAGCTGTCACCCCGGCAGTAACTTTATCACAATATCATTAATACTCACGTCACTCAAATCAGTAGTATCAGGAAATAAAAAGTAGTGTGATTCCGCATCTTTCCTCCAAAATTTACTTCCAATTCATTACGAGTGATTTTTTTTTTTTTTTTTTTTTTTTTGGGGGGGGGGGGGGGTACTTTTTCCAGCGTACATTACTTCTAATCTTTTCCCGTTAAACCACACTAAAACGAAATCATCAACAGTTATATTATCAGAGGTTGAACCTATACCACCGCCTGGTAAATCACTACTGGGACTACTAGTACAGTACAAAGTCTGAAGTTCGGACACCCAAAGTTCTGAATTGTTCAAAGGGCGGACTTTCCAGCGGCAGTATTTGAGAAAGGAGTGAAAAAACAAAACTGTTCGAGCAAAAAGAAGTCTAGAGCAATAAAGCGTTATTACTGAATCTTAACTCATGTCTGTGTACAGAATAAAAGAAAACTTCTTAATGATGTACCTAAGTTAATAAAGCAGCCCACATTAATTAAAATGTTCAATAGTTAAGGAAGTTACAATTTCTTCTTAAATTGAATGTTCCCTTAGGGCTGGTCTTAACTGCTCTGCTCAACCAGCGCAAACGTTTTAACACATTTACAAATTCACTTTTTAACGGAAAGATATTAAATTAGAAGCTGATGGAAGCGATATTGAATCGAACCGTGTTTTCCACTTTTTCATAAATAACTTACCTATTGAGTTATAAGCGATTTTGAACACATGACAAAGACGTTTTTCCCCCTTCCTGGAGTGGTTATTCTTCTTTCGCACAGGAATTCGGTTCAAAACTCCCACTTTGATACTATTTTCTGAACTATCTACTGCGTGTGAAAAAAAAAGGGAAAACACAGTTTGATTACATAGTTTCTGAACAACAACTCCTGCTAGTTTCATGCATCTCCGAACAAAAATAAATTAAAACATGTGTCATAAAGTTGCCCTTTTGGATTTGAAAACAGCCTTAATTAAATGTTTTTGCTTTATGTTTTATGTTGTTATGATTTATTTAATGAAAATGATTGTTTAATTTAGTATTAATAGTTGTTATATGCAATTTTTAATATATGAACGTCATTTTTTGCCTTCAAAGAAAATTCGCTACTTAAAGTAGCGAATTTTCTTTTTCTTTTTATTGGAAAAGCAATGTTTTTGATGACCCTAAGTTCGGAAAAATCCAAAGTTCGTACTTGGTAAAGTCCCGAGGAATCCGAACTTTGGACTTTACTGTACTATCTGTGAAATCTAAAAATACCATCCATTTTTTAATTGCCATTAGGCTTGTCTTCTTCAAAGAAAATTTTTTTCACCACGATTTGCTAATAGGGGAAAGTAGGGTAATGACGCTCAGAAGGGCAATTCCGCTCACCCAATATCTCTAAACAGAATAGAACTGAAAACGTGCGATAGGTACCGGCAGCTAGCGAACTTCATCGTAAGTTCCCAATAAGGATATAGTGACCGTCGGAATGAAAATATTTTTGTGTCCTCACGTTATTAGTTTGCAGTTGTTTTATTATAAAATTCTACAACATCTAACTTGAAGGTAAGTATACGCTCTTATTTTCAAATATTAATTTACTCATTATGTCTACAAAATATATTCATTTAGCTGTACTTTCATGCTTTTATTTATTTTTGTAGTGCATTGTTACGCCAATTGTAATGCATTAAACCCCAACATTGCGATAACGGGTAATGGCGCTCGCGTGGAATTCCAGAGGAAATGTTGCCAGTGGGCAACTTTTTTTAAATTCATATTTATTCATTAACACCACTTTTTTGAAATGGTAAAATTCACCTGTTTTCGTCTTAATTAATATGTCATTAAACAAGGAGAATTTTACGATTTCAAAAAAGTGGTGAAAATCAAAAAACCTACATTTAAAAAAAGTGGCCCGCTATATGTGTAATACAACATGTGTGCACAATATGTGTAAAGTGATCACAAAAAGTCTGCAGTGGTGTGAACAGCCCACACAACTACATATGTGACTTTTGTCTTACTTAAATACTGTATTCAAACTCTGAGCGCAATTACCCTACTATGTTGGGTATTACCGCTCAATCGATGGTTATTTAAATAAAACGAAAAAATAAATTCCTTAAACTTTTATGCAAATTAGTTGATTGCACACTGTTCCTTATGCTTTGGAGTTATACTTCGTTAATAAAATATTGATTTTTTTTTTGTCTAAATTTGACTAGCTTTCCCTTAAGTGATGTGCATGAGTCCCTGCATGTTTTCCCTTAAGTGAGCGTCATTCCCCTACTTTCCCCTATATCAGATGGCCTACTGCGCTGTCATTAACCCTATTTCTTCGCAGGGGTCTTCGATTTATATATTCTATTTGGTATAAATTTAATAGCAATATGAAAAACAACATTGTATACAATAACCTGCAATCAGAATTAAAAAATAATAAAAATTGGATGAAAATGAACAAATTTACTAAAAAAATGTTTAACTGCGCATGCGCGAATGCAATCAAAATATAATTTGCATAATGTATTAGCTAAGTGTATAGAGCAACTTTTGTGAAAATCTCAAAATCATAGCTTGAAAATTCTGAAAATATTCGTTTATAGAATAAGCTCGAAATCCGTTGTTCCCAAAATGAAGCAAAAATATGAGGGGCTGTATCCAAATACAGTAATACGTGCAATATTGTGTATGCTATATTGGCACTAATTAATGGATATATGGATACAACCCCTCATCTTTTTGCTACATTTTGGGAACAACGGATTTCGAGCTTATTCTATCAACGAATATTTTCATAATTTTTAAGCTATGATTTTGATGCTTTCACAAAAGTTGCTATATACACTTAGCTAATATATTACGCACATTGTATTTTCATTGCATTCGCGCATGCGCAGTAAAACATTTTTTTAGTAAACCTGCTCAATTTTCATCTTTTATTATTTTTTAATTCTGATTGCAGGGTATTGTGCACAATGATGTTTGTCATATTTTCTAAAAATAACTTTTTTTACATATTAAGAACTCTACAAATTATAAGCAAACTAGTCGGATATACCAATCCTAAAACTTTCTTCTATCTCATGCATGTTAATACTTGAAAATTAGCTATCACACTACCAAAATTAAACTGAAATCTATGCCCATCATGAGGATTCTATAGATATGAAATTCCGTGCATTAGATCTTGAGATATGGCTATCAACGAAATCGTGTAAATACAGCAAAATTCAACCTAGCAGCCCCACCTATTGGGTGCTTTACACCAACACCAATGTTAAACAAAACTACCAAGCAACCACTTACGTCAAAGTCAAACTGAATCTGAAGTTTGGGGAAAATCCGTGCATTAGTTTTTGAGATTATTGCGAAAATCATGAAAATGACATCATAGCAGCGCCACCTATAAGACGATTAACACCAAAACCTAATCAGCAACAACTTGTGTTAACATCTAACTAAATCTGAAGTTAGATGAAAATCCGTGCATTAGTTCTTGAGATAGAGCCATTGCGGAAATCGTAAAAAATGCAGCATAGCAGCGCCACCTGTTGAGCGATTTACACCAACACGTAATCCGCATCAAGTCATATCAAGGACTAACTAAATCTGAAGTTTGATGAAAATCCGTGCATTAGTTCTTGAGATAGAGCCATTGCGGAAATCGTAAAAAATGCAGCAGAGCAGCGCCACCTGTTGAGCGATTTGCACCAACACATAAACAGCATCAACTCATATCAAGGACTAACTGAATCTGAAGTTTCATGAAAATCCGTGCATTAGTTCTTGAGATAGAGCCATTGCGGAAATCATAAAAAAGTGCAGCATAACAGCGCCACCTGTTGAGCGATTTACACCAACACCTAATCAGCATCAAGTCATATCAAGGACTAACTGAATCTGAAGTTTCATGAAAATCCGTGCATTAGTTCTTGAGATAGTGCCATTGCGGAAATCATAAATAATGCAGCATAGCAGCGCCATATATTGAGCGATTTGCACCAAAACCTAATCAGCATCAATTTGTATCAGGGACTAACTGAATATGAATTTTTATTAAATTCTGTGCATTTGTTCTTGAGATAGAGCGTCCACAAAATTTGTGTCACACACAGACAGACGGACAGACAGACAGACTCACAGACAGACATTTTGTAAAAACATGTTTTTCGGGTTCTCTGACCTCTAAAACGTGTAAATCCGCCGAAAACTGGAATTCGAAAATTTTCATGAATCCAATACTTTCTTCTTGTAAAGATAGAAGAAAGTAAAAATGAGAAATCGTTAAACATTCGCAATTAAGCGAATCGTTTACTCGCCAATAAAGCATTTCGTCGTGATTTATTTGGCGCAATGGCGAGTGGCAGGCTTCCATGTCCCTCCAACAACTGGCGTAGGCAAAAAAACGGAGAATGTAAAGGGTACCAAAGAATATTACTAATTTTTTATTGTTGTATGTTTACGTGAAAAAAATCTAAAGATCATAGTAAATTTGGCCATATCTGTTGACTCAGACAATTCTTCGAATCTTTGGAACCTTCAACCAATCACATATACCATTGAAAACACACATTCGTCATCCAGTCACCTTACATCGTCTGTAATTCTAAATAAAATTTTTTCTTGTGTTGTGACCACGTTTTATCATGCATGATTAATTAAAAACAAAATCCCCTTTCTACAAAATTAACAAAGTAGAGCTCCCGTTTAATCCTTTCCGGTAAGATTTAATTGTGAAAAATCGTACATGTAAAAAGCATTTTTTTATTTTAAAAAAAAAACATGGTTAAATTTATGATAAAAAAATATATAATAAATATAAAAGTATATTAGCGTTTCAATGGAATCATAATTAAATTTATTTTAGTTAGGTACTGGTGAAAATTTGTGCTAGTAAAAGGTTTTTGAGATACTTAAGTCTCATGACCGTATGCAATTCCTTATATTAATGTTTGGCAGGCACAGTTATTACCGTTCATTACTTGTAATAATTGATCAACTAATGAAAAAGGCATATTTTAGTTTAGTTTTTTTTTTTCATATCTTTTGTAGAGCTTTGGCCAATTTTATGAAAAATAATTAAAATGAACTGATCCCTCAACTTAAAATTATTTTCAAGTCACAAAGTTTATCTCAAATGTAAACAGAAATTCTTCCCAGTACATCTTACTCATTCGTTTGCATAATAATCTCTAGACAAAATGGCAAGTTGACAACTTTATGTACTATTTCTTTACATTGAAAACTGAATTTTCATAATCTACCTTAACTGATTTGTTACATATTTATTCTAGAATAACCTGAAATAAGCCAAATAAGCTGAAGGAGTTAAATAATAGAAAATATCAACAAGACCTGTAATTTATACAAAACTATTTCAAAAAAGACAATTTCCAGGCAAGTATAACTTTCCTAAAAAGAATTTTAAGTACATTGTATAAAACAGAAAATTAGTTAAAATTTTCATTTTTAGAGATGGGAGATTTATAATTCAATGCAAAAAAATGATACTTGAGAGAAAAGAAGATATATAACAAATTAAAAAAAAATAGTTTTTAACTTTACAAATATCTTTTATGTTTTCTTTCCTGTCATATATCTACCCTATATATATAAAATCCTAATGAAACGAATTTATGAAACGAATATATGAAAAGCCTGAAATGTATCGATTCTTTGAATCGGCTGATTAAACAACTGATTTTGTTTCACGGTGATTTCTCCTAAAATATGGAATACTTTGCGATGAAATTAACACCAAAAACCCGTGTTTATCCACAGATCTCAAAACTAGTATTAGAATTTTTAAATTCGAATTAGTTTTCGAAATATTAATTTTTTTCTAATTTTAAATACATTTTTTCTAATGATGGCAACTCAAATTTTAATCATAACAGAATTTTTTTTTTCATAATTCAGAAAAGGTTACTATTTTAAATTAATTTGGCGACAGTTGGGCCTCCTTTAAATCTATGCTAAGAACGATGCTTTTTTTTGTATTTCGTTATCATTTTATTAAATACAAAACTTTCATTTAAAAATGAAACATTTAAATTGATGGCTTTCACTTCTTTAAAAAAAAAAAAAAAAAAAAAAACGAAAAGAAAAATATTAGACACAGATGTCATATACGCACCGGGGTACCTAATTGGCGCACAAATGGCATTATTTTGATAGACATGGTAACTCGGCTATTGTTGCTTATTTAATAATAAATGTATATTTACTTTTATTTCTTTTTTAAATTTATATAAATTATTTTGTTCTATAGTAATTAATTATTTTTTTGCTATTTCCTTTTGGAAATAATAGAAAATAATTAAAAAATACGGCACAATGTAGTAGTTATTCCGTCACCCAATTTCGCAAATTATATAAATCTCCAAATCACTCGCCAAATTGTACAGATTGACAAAATTTTTATTTTAAATAACGAAAGAACAAATAAATTAGTATAACATTAATAAATATAAAAATAAAACGTCGAAATAAAAATCACTTGATGACGTAAACACGTGTAACTTGCTAAAAGTCAAGTGAATGTGACATTTACGATCAAGCATTATTGACATTTAATCTTATAGTTCGCGATAGATTTTTTGTCGACGGGATAACTAAGTAGTACCAAAAATACATATGTAACTGGTATTCGAAAAAGAGGCTTTCGCCAAATTTTCGTAAAAAAAAAAAAAAAAAAAAAATCATGCCAAACATGCGGTGCGTATATGACATCTGGCGAAATATTAAATTATGTAACAAACCATGACATTTAATTTCAACTTCAAATCAATGTTTTAATTTACCTTTCGAACAATAAAAAAATGCTAACTGGCGAGTTGAAAAAAAGATATTGACGAGATTTGCACCCGGCTTTTTTTTCTTTCGGCACAGATGTCATATACGGCCCCATATTGGCGCGATTTTTTTCGGACGCCAATGTCATATACGCAACGGGTATTTAACTGGCGCCAAAGTATCGTTATTTTGCTTGATATGGTAAGTCGGATGTTGTTGTTTATGCTGTTGATGCGTTACCCCAAATTGGCGTTGGAAAAAAATCGCGCCAGTATATGTGTATATGACATTTGTTCCAAACTTTCATATGAAAGGTGAAGGGAACTGTTAGAAA